>SNVD02011123.1:0-54194 GCA_013180625.2 Boswellia sacra
TTTCTCACCATTTCAACATTAGAATAAGATTTACCAAGAGATTTCAAACTATTAATAATATCCGTAAATCTAGTAAACATTTCAGAAATTGATTCATCCGATTTCATCTTAAAAAGCTCATAACTATGAACTAGCATACTAATTTTGGATTCTTTAACTTGACTAGTTCCTTCATGAGTTACTTCAAGTGTGTGCCATATTTCTTGTGCCGTAGAACAAGTAGAATTCTATTAAACTCATTTCTATCTAGAGCACAATATAACACATTCATAGCTTTAGCATTCAAACTCAATTTCTTTTTATCATTTCACTAAACTCTTTAGGTTCTTTAAGCATGCTTTCTCCATTTTCAATTTTGGTAGGAACAAAAGGTCCTTCCAAAACAATAGACCATAAATCATAATCAAAAGATTTCAAGAAAATACTCATTCTAGTTTTCCAATAAGAGTAATCACTTCCATTAAAAAATGGAGGTCTAGAGATAGAAAGCCCCTCAACATATGAAGTTGAATTAAAAGTTGCCATAGCTCAAAATCGGTTAAGATTTAAAAAAATGAGCAACCTTGCTCTGATACCACTTGTTGACCCAGGTATGGCAACCCAAGAGGGGGGTGAATTGGGTTTTTATTTATCAAAACGGATTTAGAAAACTTTTCTTGAAAGATCAAAATTAGTTCACTCTTTCTTTGAGAATAAAGGTGAAGAAGATGAAATTAGAATTTATCTAAGGTGCAATCAAAAGAATAATAATGATGAACAATCACAAGTGCAAGTAAATGTAAAGAGGAAGGGATAGAGAGAGTGCAAACTCAATTTACGTGGTTCGGCAAACCTTGCCTACGTCCACGGGCTCCTAGCTCCATGAGCTAAGCTTTCCACTAAGTTGTAGAATCTTTACAACTTGCTTGATGAACAACCTCACCAAGACTTTTTCTTCCAACTCTTGATAACACCACACCAAGAGTTCTTCTTGATGAACAACCTCACCAAGGCAACTTCCTTCAACTCTTGATAACACACACCAAGAGTTCTTCTTGATGAACAACCTCACCAAGGCAACTTTCCTTCAACCCTTGATAACACCACACCAAGAGTTCTTCTTGATGAACAACCTCACCAAGGAAAGAGTTCTCTCAAGGATAACTTTTATCCTTTACAAGAAGATCTCAC
The DNA here is from genome assembly GCA_013180625.2 of Boswellia sacra. Lineage (NCBI taxonomy): Eukaryota > Viridiplantae > Streptophyta > Magnoliopsida > Sapindales > Burseraceae > Boswellia > Boswellia sacra. The sequence goes on from SNVD02011123.1 coordinate 1,171, forward strand.
TCTTACCACAATACAAGAACAAAGCAAATTTTTACAACAAAAGTACAACTCTCTTCAAAGAGTAGATAAAGAATATAAAAGATCTCTAGACTTGATATTTCTCTTGTTTTTTTTTTTTTTGCTTGATAAAATGCTTCTCTTGCTCTTACTGAATGCATGGGAGAAGGGCTCCTTTTATAGGCAAATGGGAAGAACTTAATCAAGTGAAGACACTAACTCCAAATTTTCTGTCCACCATAAAAACCATAATTTTGTCTACTATTTTTGTCAATGTTCTGTTTGAAATTTAAAAATCTGCAAAACATAAAAGACCTGTACAATTAAATAAGCTTTCCACTGCATCAAGAATCAAGTCATTTGGATATCTGAAGCGTAGGATATGGCCAAAAAACCATTCGGTGCTCATGTGACTTGATTTTTCTTCCATGTGTCAGTCCACCGACTTGCATGTGTATTATGTCGCCCTTCTATTTGAAATTTCAATTTATTCAAAGAATATGAAATTTTATCCATTGAATTATCTTTTGATGCCATAAGAATCAAGTCATTTGGATATCTCTAGCTCAAGTTATGGACAAAACATCATTCGGTGCTCATATGAGTTGATTTTTCTTTTCTGTGTCAGTCCACCGAATTGCATGTCAATTATGTCGGCCTTATATTTGAAATTTGAATTTCTTCAAAACATATGAAATGTGTCTCATTAAGTCCTCTTTCCAATGCCACAATAATCAAGTCATTTTTATTTTTCTAGCTCAAGATATGTCCAAAAGAGTATTCGGTGCTTATGTCAGCTGCTTCCATTTGTCTTTCAATTTGCATGATGATTTGGACAAAATTGCACTTGAAATTTGAATTTCTTTAAAACATATGAAATGTTATAAATTGAGCAAGCTTTCCAAAGGCTCAAGAATCACATCATTTGGACATCTATATAGATATATATGACCAATTGATTGAACATTGCTCATGTGTCACATTCCTTGAGTCAAACCTTGTTCTTAAACTTTGGTGCATTTAACATGTAGTCTTCTCCTTAGCTTCAACACTTCATTTTAATAAGTTTTTTCTTGAGTTTACAATTATTTCAATAATATTACTCTTGCACATAAATAAACATGTTAGTAAATCACAATGAATCAATATGTATTGTTATCATCAAAATTATCATTTAGCCTTAGGGCTAACATAACTGAGTAATTGTTTAGAAGATACGTGTCGATTTAATCTATGTAATATTTAGTCTATGTTGATTTTTGGATGACAAGGAGGAACACATACGTGTCCACTACAAGAAAAAATGCCAAATTTGGCGGTCAAAAAAACGACACCAATGGCACCTCAAATATAGTCTATTTGGTTATATTTGGCGGTCGGTCAAAACGCCAAATATAATAACACCCATATATGTCACATAAAAGGGCCAAGTATAACGGCAAAGATACAGTAAAAAAATTACATATTTGTAACTTTTTTTGCCAAATTTGTTAGGTTGTAATGGTCAAAGTTTTTGAATTGCAACATATTTATCGCTTTTTGCCCGATAAATGTGGTTAACTTTTTTAATTTTGTCATATTTGACGTTTTTTAAATGATAAATATGATGTTGTAATGGCTATTTTTTTGAATTTGACCATATCTGGCGCTTTTGAACTGATAAATATGGTTTTATAACCGATGATTCTTTTAAAATTTTATCATATTTGGCGCTTTTGAACGATAAATATGGTTAATTTTTTTTTATTTTTTTCATATTTGGTGCTTTTTGAACTGATAAATATGATTATATTTTTGAATTTCATCATATTTGGCGCTTTTAAATGATAAATATGGTTTTCTAATAGTAAAAAGATTGTTCAACTTGATAAAATTTGTCACTTTATGAACGATAAGTATGAATTTTCTATCAAGATATATATTTGGCGTTTTTTGACCACCTAAGGCTGTCGAATTCAAATCAATATCCCACAAAGTTCTTGAATTGCAAAGATTTTATTGTATCAAAACTGCCATGCGAAGCTCATAAATCAATATCCCACTTTACAAAAAAGCTAAAATCGATTTTACGAAAACATTGGAAGATCAAAATCAAATGCTGTAACTAATGTGCGGTAAAGAGAAAAAAAAACCGACATGGTCCTTTCTTCTCGTGGTGATCCCGATAAACGCTGAAAAGACTTTACAAATACCGGACTCTAGAAGGCTCAACAACACCGCTATGACATACAACTCTTTAGGAAATCCACTCCCTCGACACCTGTGAGAAGAAGAATGAGAAGAAAATTGTCAGAAACTGATCGAGTAAATATTGTCTAAGGTCTAATTTCTCAAATTTGAACAGCAACAAAGATGAGCTATTCGTCATAGAACTTGGAAAAAAAACATAGTTTTCCATGCAATTCAAGATGTGCAAACAAAGGAATCTTAAGTTTCATTTAATTCAAATGTCATCGCTTTTTCTTTTACATTATTATTCATCCTTCTCAATAGAAAATAAGAATAAACACCCGTGACCAGACATATAGTATTAATTTTTATTATTCTTCCACCATGTATGATTCTTTGTCAATACACTGTCACTTCAATTTGGCATAACACACACAAATATCTCCTCTTCTAGATTTATGAGGGAGTTCCCATTTCTGAGAAATATGTAGAATTATAAATAGGCATTGTGGATTCCTTATGAAACATATAGTACTAATTTTTGTTATTCTTCCACCTTGTATGATTCTATCAATACACTGTCACTCCAATTGGCATGTACAACACACACAAATATCTCCTCTTCTAGATTTATCATACACTATTGAAATTAATGATTTGTGTGTGATCGTTTAATTAAAGGGAGATATTACTAGTTCCTTGTAACAATCAGAATAGTAGACACGTCAACAAGCAAATTAAATAGTATCAGAAAAAGAGCAACTGGAAGGACACTTGCAGTTCTTACTGCAGAATTCTTACAATATCAATTCTTGTTGAGTGACTATAAACTTAATAAAAAGGTTTTGCACCCTAGTATGATCATATGGACCAAAATAAAACCAATATAATTTTACAAAGTTACAGCACAATAATTTACCTTTCCTGTTAGAAACTCTGCTTTGTAAACTCGACCAAGCGAACCTTCACCAATAAGAAATTCTTGACTAAAACTATTTGTAGTTGTTTGCAGAGAAGCTACAGTATATGTAGTAGCAGTGATAGGTGACTTCATTCTCTCCAAGGATCCATTTTTTGGTAGGTGGAGGTGTCAGATCAGTAACAGAAGCTACACTTTTCACCTGTTGCTCCTGTATTTCAGTACTTACTGCAAAAGTAGAGCAGATTGCAACCCCAAAAATTAGTGTTATGGCACTAGAACCCAAGCTACAAATATTTAAAGACCATAATTCAAAGCATACCGACTAAAGCAAAATTCTACATTTCACAACATCTATCCAGGTAATGTAGCTAATTAAAATGCATGAAATCTAAATAAGTGGTTTAGATCATTAGGTGAACTTATTATTATATCTTGATCCATAAAAAATTACTTGTTGAGATTATGACCCTACTTAGAGGCATATTGTAAAGATGTATGTAACTAAATAAACAAATTAGAAAAGGAAATACAGCTGCCAAGAGGAAAAAAAGTGGAGAAATGAAAACCTACCTTTATGTAAGCCTACAAGGAGACTTCCTGCAGAAGTTCTTGTGCCACTTACCTTCCTTTTATTCTTTCGAATGCAATAAAGCATATGATCAAATGAGTCTTCTCTTCTAACATGTCTACAAGCCTCTGGAAATTTGACAAGAGAGATCAAGTTTGGCTCATCGGATATCACAGACATACATATTATAAGTGATTTGATTGGTTAATCTACTGGTCCTGCATGAAAAAAATATAAAAACCTTGTATAATACAAAGAGAGACATGAGTCTGTCATCCTTTGTTATTGCTGCTAGAGCATGTACTGCATACTTGGCTTGTCTTTGACTACCTTCTAAACAGAGCCTTTCCAATATAAGGCCTATGGAACTGCAAGCAAGCAATAAGAAGACAATAAGAATATACAACAAAAATGACATATTTAGAAGACATGATTTCAAGAGTCCCACCTTGCTGACTTGGCAAGTCAGTCAGAAAGACATACAGGATAGAAGATGCATAGCCATTAACTAAACCAGACTCGAAGTGCAAGCATTCAATCTTGCATCTAACAAGAAATTAAGTTGGGATTTTATAACATAATTCCAAAATATAGACAAGTCATTTTAATTGTTACAACAACATTTTACTACAACGGTCGCAAAGGTAACGCTAACATTTTATTGGTTCTCCAACAATTCAATAAATTATGCTCTGAAAAAAGTTCACTGAATAAAATGAGTCTCCGTGTTCCTCGCATGGTTGCTGTTATCTATATTCCTAAAAATTAACATGGCCAGTTGCTTGAGCATGCTCCACGACCTCCTGAAAATTTTGCAAAATTAGTTCAGTCTGATGCATAACTATTATTGTCATCATGATGTCAATGAAAATAGGAAGAGAAATAACCTTCTGGCCAACTAGTCTAATTTGACATGCACCACACCGCAAAGTGAAGTTGGCAGTGTCAGCGTAGCTCATTTTCCTAAGAAATAACAAGACAATTAAAAGATGAAAACGCTTAATTAGTTCAGCAGTAAAGCAAAATTAAGAAAACAATTCATTGGTAAATCCTTTCTTTCACTACCCATGTAGAACCAAGAAATCCTTCTTCTAACATGTTCGCTTTCGGAAAATCAGGAACGATATATACACTCAACTTCAGCATGTTAACTAACAATGCAAATAGAGCTTACCATGTTCATTGACAATGCAAATAGCACTTGGAAGTTTGAATGTGTTGCACGTAGTAAAGAGGAAGAAAAGTGTAAAAGAAACATCCTAACATATCTAATTTCAGAAAGTACCTTTGTTGCTCCTTGACAAGATTAAGAGCTAGCCCTTCAATTGGCCCCATGGTCCTGTCCTTCTGAATATCAAATATAATCTGGTCAAACTCTTCAGGAGCTCCCTCAAATGGAGACATCTGTTAATGCACCATGTCAAAATCAAGCATATCCATAAGTGGAATAGAAACACAAGACAACATGAACATTACCCTATGATTAAATCTGCTTAGGAGCTAGATAAAACCCATAAAATCAATAGGTTATTTTTGGGGGGCAACAATTTAAATTTCCAAAAGATATTTCATATATGCAAGTTTATGGGATTTTCAGAATTTTTGGGAACCAGCTAGGTTCTTCAATTAGTTCATTATCCTTGCCCAGAAGCTTTTATAAGCATGGAACAGATATGTGAGAGTTCTCCGTACATGTCATAATAAATTCCTTCTTAACTATTTCACTAATTACAACCAGTAAATAAAATAAATTACTTTAAGAAAAAGATCATAAGGCGCCATACAGCTAGAGCATTATAATGAAGCCCATCATTGATCAGCATAACTCTTTCTGAGTAATTCCTTTCCTATCAATCATAACATCAAGAGAGAGAGAGAGAGAGAGAGAGAGAGAGAGAGAGAGGGAGAGAGAGAGAGCAACTTAGTAATGCTTAATTTACTACAATCTGATGCCAAAAAGAAAAAAAGAGGAAAAAAAACCGCCACACATAAGCAAAAATACTGCCGACTTGGCCATATAAGTCACATCTTGTGGTTTGAATATCATATGCTGCAATTTCACGTTCATAATAATTTGCTAATATTGAGAGTTCAATAGCACCTTCGTGGCAGAAAATGAAGCAAAAGTTTGGTCACCCAAAAAGAATAGGAAAAACTAGGCAACAGATAGTACAAGGAAATAGAATCATGCATTAGCCATGAAAGCATTTGAAGGTTTCTGATTTTATTTTATTTTTTTCTAATCTTCTTGTAGTCAGATGTGCAGAATAAATATTAACCAAGTGGCTTTTATGCTTCTATCTAGCAATAAATTTTAAGTCTTGCCTATACCCATCTTTTGTAATCAAATAACTCTTTAAAGGTTCAGTAATACAGTTGAACTCATGAATAATTCTAGCAAGAAATCTGAAACAAGACAGAGATTATACTAACTAACTTTTGAATCATCCAGTGCAGCATTATTCTGCCTGTTTTAATAATAACAAAGACTTCACAAAATTTGTTAATTGATATTTACCAAAGATCCCAGGAACACTGGACCAACTTAAGGAGCCTGATATTATAACCATATTCATATCTAAGTCGTAAGCAAGTCAATTGGATTCAGGTATGAAACCGTCAATAAATAAAGCAGTTCAAGTAAATCTATTTACCTTCCATCTGCCTGTTTAGTGGCATCTTTCTTATCAGCCAGTGGACCATCTATCTCTACAAGTGCTCCGCTAGGTTCAGGCTTGGAATTCCCAATTTGAACAGATTTTCCCGAAGAAATGGATTCATGTTTGGCTAGTACACGCTGTAAGTCATCATTGAGTGCCAAACCTTGACATAGCAGTGATTCATCTCTAAAAAAAGAATATAACAAAGTAGAATAGTTTAAAAGTGGCACTAATCATTCTAAGCTCTCTGTGGCAAAAATCAACACAATTTTCGTGTCAAGAAATTGCATGACAAGCCCGCTGCTCTGACTAGCAGCAACAACATGGCCTTCCAACAATTATATCTTATAGCTGTTCTTAAAACCATCCCAACAAAATTAGTCCATTTTCTTAAGATTTTCGGTTTTTCTTTATTATGAAAACAAAAAAAATTGTATTCAAATTACAAAGGCAGACCCCTGATTATTAAGATTTAAAAAAAAAAAGCTTCACACAAGAAGAACTCACAAAGTAACAAACAATGGCAAAAGCAATAAGCTCAAAGCTAGAATGAGCAGACTCAACATCAATCAAGCATCAACGTCAACCTTGCTTATTACTAATCTAAATTTATATGCATCAGTGGTCATAAAATTTTTCAAGACAAACTGATATTTCAAACACTTAAGCTTCAAGGTTTCCACATCTCAAAAAGATATCAAGATTACACATGATAGCAAATAAAATTAATTTTCCAGGTTAGTTAATTACTGATCATTGAACACCGGGTTAATTTCGACGATAAATTCATCTCTTGCCTATCGCATTACAGGTTAAGCTTCAATTTGGTCATTTAACATAACAGGAATATAAAGGAAATTCTTTCTAGCAAAGCCATCAAGATTATCTAAAACACCTAAGCTAGCCTCACATAATTCGATATTGCCCATCTTTTCATATAATGACAACAATTTATACTAAATGATGGAATGCAGCAAACTGGAGTTGGCATGTATACAGTCAGAAGGGTAAACTTCAAAAGCAGTATTTAGTTACTAAGCTTTGCTGACTGCTCACATCATCATAGTATCATAACATCAACGACAACAAAATAATATTTCTAAGTCATACAATATTACATAAATTTATCAGGAAAAAAAGAAGTGGTAGAGACAGATTGGTGGCTGACCAACCAAACAAATATTGAGTCAATCCAAACACCAGAGATTGTATGAAGGAGCCACTTAGCATAAGCAATGGTATTATGACATAAGAATTCTGTATAACTGATACTTTTTGTGAAAGCATATCACCATATTTTACTAATGCATTTTAAAACTAAACCATCACTTCTAAACCAAATCATTTTTAACACCAGTAAAATTTGGAAATTCTACACCATAATACCAGTAAAATATGGAAAAAGCAACTTATAGATCATGAAACAAAGCATGCACAAGAATAAACAAGCGACACATGTATATAACTCAGGCATAGTCACTTACATAACGCAGATGGTACAAGTGATGGAGCGACTGGGGCTGTTGCACGTCCCATGTCATGGCTTGGACTAGAACCATAAGATACTTCGGGTAGTGGTCACAGACTAGGAGCTAGCCACGGAGAACGCACGGGGGCTGAATAAGTTGGGTTAGGATTAAATGTTGGTGAAGAACTTGGAGGAACCGTGTGATAATATGGCAAGGATGGCTAGAAGTTACAACTAAGGGTGTAGGAGAGGAACTACTTTCAGGGCTAGGTGCATAACGATAGTCAGAATCATAAGACCTTCACATCAAAGAAATAACAAGTTAAAGTAAGTTCAAATTACCTAAACTCAAATTAGAACACACAATCAATTTGCTTAAAGCATCAAATGGTCCCAAAAATAACATAGAAACCTTAACTAGTCTAAAACAAATTGCAAAATTATAACTACTCAAAACCACTACACAAGTGAACAATCACAAAATCAAAGAAGGAGAAAATTGCAATTTCATAAGTACCACTTAGCTTAATGGCTTTTTTAGCATCAAACCCTGATCGAAAACAGTTAAAGGGAAGAACCCAGAAGATCCCAGACAGCAAAATGATAAAATCAAAGAGCAAAACGATGACACATTTGTTAGCCCTAAGGCTACATGATAATTTTGATGATAATAATACACATTGATTCATTGTGATTTACTAACATATTTATTCATGTGCAAGAGTAATATCATTGAAATAATTGTAAAATCAAGAAGAGGCTTATTAAAATGAAGTGTTGAAGCTAAGGAGAAGACTACATGTTAAAGGCACCAAAGTTTAAGAACAAGGTTTGATTCAAGGAATGTCACACATGAGCAATGTTCAATCAATTGGTCATATATTTCTCTACAGATGTCCAAATGACGTGATTCTTGAGCCTTTGGAAATCTTACTCAATTTATAACATTTCATACGTTTTAAAGAAATTTAAATTTCAAGTGTAAGGTTGTTCAAATCATCATGTAATTTGAAAGACAAATAGAAGCAGCTGACATGAGCACCGAATACTCTTTTGGACATATCTTGAGCTAGAAAAATCAAAATGACTTGATTATTATGGAATTGGAAAGAGGACATAATGAGGCACATTTCATATGTTTTGAAGAAATTCAAATTTCAAATGGAAGGCCGACATAATTGACATGTAATTTGGTAGACTGACACAAGAAAGAAAAATCAACTCACATGAGCACTGAATGGTGTTTTGGCCATATCTTGAGATAGAGATATCCAAATTCTTTGATTCTTAATGTTTTGGAAATCTTATTTAAATATGCAGATCTTTTATGTTTTGAAGAAATTCAAATTTCAAACGAAATTCTGACAGAATTATCATTCAATTTGGTGGACTGACACAAGGAAGAAAAATTAAGTCAGATGAGCACCAAATGGTGTTTTAGCCATATCTTGAGTTACAGATATCCAAATGACTTGATTCTTGATGATTTGGAAATCTTATTCAAATGTGAAGATTGTTTATGTTTTGTAGATTTTCAAATTTCAAACGAAACATTGACAAAAATGGTAGACACAATTACGGTTTTTATGATGGGCAGAAAATTTGGAGATGGTGTCTTCACTTGATTAAGTTCATCCCATTTGCCTATAAAAGGAGCCCTTCTCCCATGCATTCAGCAAGAAGAAGAAGAGACAAGAATCTATCAAGCCACAAATAAGAGAAATATCAAGTTTAGAGAGCTTTTATATTCTTTATCTACTCTTTGAAGAGAGTTGTACTTTTGTTATAAAAATTATCCTTGTTCTTGTATTGTGGTGAGAGTGAGATCTTCTTGTAAAGGATAAAAGTTATCCTTGAGAGAATTCTTTCCTTGGTGAGGTTGTTCATCAAGAAGAACTCTTGGTGTGGTGTTATCAAGAGTTGAAGGAAGTTGACTTGGTGAGGTTGTTCATCAAGAAGAACTCTTGGTGTGGTGTTATCAAGAGTTGAAGGAAGTTGCCTTGGTGAGTTGTTCATCAAGAAGAACTCTTGGTGTGGTGTTATCAAGAGTTGAAGGAAGTTGCCTTGGTGAGGTTGTTCATCAAGAAGAACTCTTGGTGTGGTGTTATCAAGGGTTAAAGGAAAAAGTCTTGCTGAGGTTGTTCATCAAGCAAGTTGTAAAGATTTCTACAACTTAGTGGAAAGCTTAGCTCGTGGAGCTAGGAGCCCGTGGACGTAGGCAAGGTTTGCCGAATCACGTAAATTGAGTTTGCACTCTCTATATCCCTATCTCTTTTTATTTACTTGTACTTGTGATTGTGTATTATTGTATTCTCTTGATTGCATCTTTAATAACTTCTAATTTCATCTTTTTCACCTTTATTCTCAAAGAAAGAGTGAACTAATTTTGATCTTTCAAGAAAAGTTTTATAAATCCATTTTGATAAATAAAAACCCAATTCACCCCCCCTCTTGGGCTGCCATACCTAGGTCAACAACATTTACGATTGAAGTCTTTAGAAATAAGTGACAAGATCATCGGGCATCTTCGACCTCATAGCCACAAAGAAGGCCGATTTGTAGTCTTGTGGGTCATTGTTGCTGAAGAGTTTTCCCATTTTTCCCCAACTGAAAGAGCATCTAGTTTGCCTTTTTCTCTACAATACCAACTGTGTGGTTCTCTCTCTAACTCTATGAAGAACACTAAGACTTAAAGACAAGTATTAATGGAGTAAACAATTCATGACCTAGCACCTTGGTCCTCCAAATCCATCGATATAACCAAGTCACCGCCGCCCAGCTATGTCTCCTTTGCAGATTTCTCTTCCTTCCTATACGATCTCGAGATTCGTCGCGAGAGAAATGATCTTCTCAGAATCAGTTCGTCTCCAAAATTCAATTTTATTTTTTTCAAATCTTTTTGAGAGAAAATTTTGCATTTTATTGATTGAGAGAAAATGCAACTTTTGGCAATTCTGATCTGTCTCCTAAGATTGTGCACAAGAATTTTCTCATAACTAGTTTATAAACACACACTTGTAGAAAACCCACAGACTTTGCCTTAGACAATTAAAAGCAACAGAAAAGTGATTTCTTATATATAGAAGCCCAAGTGATTACTGGAATATGCAAAAGAATATAATAATTAGTATCACTTGTTTCATTTTCACATTAGCAAGAATGTGGCCGACAATAATTAGCAAGTAAATGATTAAAGAATTCATGAAATGCAAAGCTAATATTGGGAAGCTCACTTTTCATACCATGCAAGCTTAAGAGAACAAATTTCATTGGCCATGTGGGCGGCCCTCGTGGCTGTAACAAAACTAAACACCTTATTCAACAATAATTTTTGTATTATTTATTTCTCTTCAAATGTCTTTGAAATATAAATTTCAATCAAAAGAAGTTGAACTAGATTTCTACTAATGCTTATTAGATTTTATTATCTTCCCACTAGCATAGCACAAAGCAAATCATTGTCAGGATCACTTATTGGCCAGTTTTAATCAATTATAATTCATAACATTTCTCATCCAAACAAAATCAAGAAACAAATTTTGCTGGTGAGCAGGTGAGTATAAAAATTATAAGTCTACCCATCATTTAGATCATGAAATCACAGAGCCACATGAATTATCTAGAAAACAAAACCACAAACATTTAAATGTGATGATAAATACTTGTAGTAAGATATGCAAAAAAATAAATAAACCATTCATACTACAGTATAATGAAATAGAACCTAAGAAGATCGAAAGATGCAAAATAAGTACACTAAAAAAATTACTAGATAAAAAGGAGCCCATAGCTAAACCAAGATGAAGACCTATACTAGATTCACTTGCATTGATAAAATTTGTTAAGGAACTTTTAACACCATCAAAGCAACTCTGTTCATTCACTTTTTTGTCAGCATCGCTTATCTTTAAATTAGAAGGCCCCAGGAATTAGAACGTAAACTCAAAGATTTTTTGTCAGCAAGAGACTATTTTTTAAAAAAAAAAGACTCCAATTTTGACCAAAGAAGAAGGTTAATCAATCCATCAACTTGCTCTTTGCTTCTTCCAAATCCCACAGCTTTATCATACCAGTAGAAGCTCCAGCGAGCACTAACACTTCTGCCGAATCAAAAGCCATGGATTCAACTAGACTTGTATGTCCACACAGGCTCTGTATTTTAACATATACAAAAATTATTTAAAGAAAAAAACCTTAACCTCTCATATTCTGCAATAATTCCACGTCAGGGAGTTCCAAAAAAACTATCAAACATGTAAATAATCTAAACAGAACTGGTTGAGAGTTCAGTAAAAAATAAAAGGGGCCATTAAGTTCAGTAATCACACACATTTAACGCAACAAACTCATCAACTTTTTAAAGGCAAAAAATCAATAACAAGTAGTTAATAAGAAGATGAAACTAACCATCAAAGAAGTGGGTTTCTCGATTGCCCAAATATTGACATTATTGTCATCTCCACCCGTCATAAGAAGCCGACATGCTTTCTTCCCGATACTTAGACAATTCACATTCGCTGAATGTGCCACAAATTCCTCTACATTCATTTTCAGTCAAGAAAATACAAATGAAAATGTTTAATAAACTAAATCTTTAACAAGTACAACCTTAAGATTTCAAATTTCCCTTCCAAATCAAGCTCAACTTTGCGTAAACTAACACAAGACAAGCATAGAAAAAAAAAACCAAAACTTGAACTTTCATTCACTTCGCTCCCCATTTATTTGGCATTTTCTCAGCTGCCAAACAGACCTCACCGACAAAACAACAAAATCAATTAAACAATAACTAAATTAACTGTAGCTAAAATTAAACACCAGAACCACATCCAAGCCAATCCAACACTAAATATAGACAACAACACTAAGCAAACAACAAAATTCAAGCTTAAACTTCAAAAGATTAAATAAAATTTTATTTGAAAAGAAAATAAATTAAAAAAATAAAAAAAGCAAATGAGGATACACAGCTTATATCCATGCTTGGCCATTCAGAGAAACCTGAAGCAATACCAGATTCCAGTGTTGTTTGTGAGCAGCTGAACAAAACAGAAACTTCAATTCACTTTCACTTCCACATAACGCCACCAAGTGGGAGCTTTCTCGAGATTCGAATAGCAACAAATATTTCAAATTAAAAAAACCCAACACCATTTCACTTCAATGGATTCTACATTTGTATTTAAAAAAGTTAAAATTTGTGCCTGGTCATTAGACTTGTCACCGATGATGACAGTCATGGAATCACACAACAATATCACCGATGATGATAGTCATGGAATCACACAACAATATCACCCCATCTTTTCCTTCATTCGCCCACAAGAAGCCATCTAGCGACAAGACCATAGAGTTCATATACCCCGAATGTCCAGCAAGCATAGCTCTACGCTTACAAATGCTCAAATTCCATATCTTCACTGTTGAGTCCCGCAAAAACGAAATAATCTTCAGTTGAAGAGTGCTGGCCCTAAATCTAGCACACAAAACCTATTTAGTGAGAGCCACGTATGATTGAATGAATAAAGAAAACAAGAGAGATAGTGCCGGGAGGATATGATACTAAATCGTTGGTGTGAATTGAGTAGTTGATGATTTGGGTGAGTGATAGAGTGACGGCTAGGGCAAATATTTGCTAAGAGTTGAAATAAAAAGGATGAGTAGACGAGGCAAATGAAAAGATAGAGGGAAATGTAAGAGGGAAAAAGGGATTCACATACTTCTCACTATTATTAAAAAATTATAAAAGTTATGATAAATATGTGATTAGAAAAAGACAAATAATGATAAATATGATATATAACTGGGTTTAACTTTTAGATCATTAGTATATTTCTCACTTTTTTTTAAAAAACTGACAAATAAAAAAAATGTAAAGTGATAAATATGAAAAATATTCTTGTAGTGGTCATTCATTTATATGACGTGAATATTAAGTTTGTGTCATTGGTTGGCCGACATTATTTTTAAGTTTATAAATATATGTGTGTGTGTGTGTGTGTGTGTGTGTATGTGTGTGTGTGTGTGTGTGTGTCGGCCTTGTTTAAAATTCAAACTGACACGTATTATATATTTATTATTTTTGGAAATCTGGTTTTTTATATGATATATAATATTTACAAGAACACCTAGATGCAAAAACAATGTTATTACACAAAAATTAGACAAAAGCGAGACTCATGCCAAGGCATAACAAATTAAATATACAAATTAGAACTAAGGGTTGCTCAGTAATAGCACAATTCCACAAGAAAGAAAGCATAATAAAACAAATATACACAAATGCAACAACTCAGTAATAGACCCTCACATATTTAAGCAATAAACACAAACCTTAGCAAGCAATCTCAACATATACAAATAACACAACATTAAGTTAGCAAAGCTATAACTACAAATTAGTAAGTACTCATCAAAACCAACACCAAAGTCATGCTCATTAAATCATATCCTCAATAAAAAAAGTTATATATCTGATAAAAAATTAAACTGGAAGCCAACAATGCTACTTCAACACAAAAGCATATTATGTACTTCAAAATTAACTACAGTATAACACAGCAAAATTAACCAGCAACTAGAAACACAAAAAGCAACATAATAAAAAAAAAGCTTTGAATACCAGCAAAGCTAAATGACAAATACTTCAACCATTAGCATTTGACTTGTGTCTGCAAAACAAACAAACGCCAAATACCTCCACTAATAATTTAATATTGTTGTACTATCTTTGTAACTTAAAAATGTAACACAAAATTTCAATAGTTAATATGTAACTGAAAAAATCCAAATCAATTGTCCTAATAATCCAAAGGTTCGCATAAAGTTGACTAAAGAGGTACAACTAAACATTAATTTTTAATAAGATTTATGATAGATTGATCACATAGTGACAACTTTGCTTAATTTTCCTATATGTACAATTATAAATTAATTTTAAATTCCCAACTATGAATTGCCTATAATCTTGAATTCTTGCATTTTCATTAATTATTTAAAAGTTTCCTCACCTATCAAAGTCTTTACCTCTTGGTTTTCAAAGTCAAATCCTAGGTTCAAAAAAATTAGAAAAAAATTAATTCAAAAATTCATTAAAAATTTTGGATTATAATATGCCGTTTAAAATTTGAAAAAATAATAACATTTGCAAATGAAATAGCACTCACAATCTTAGTTTGAAACAAAAGAAACAAAATAGAACAACTAACCAATTTTTTAATAGGCAAGATTATGCTTTGCTAGCTCTCTCATAGGCAATATTATAGGATGTTAATTATGCAGTCTCCAATTATTTTACACAAAAAAAAGAAAAATCTATGAAAAGTCACAAATTTCATGCCTTTTCTTTGAATAATTGTATTATATCTTACCCTTCCAATAAATAATAATATATATAACTTTAATTTATATAATATAAAAACAATAAAGATTCATTTCATATATGTTTAAAGGGTAAGACTCGTCATCTTCTAACATATAAAGATATTTATATGTTTGTTTGTTTTTTCAAGAAATTAAGTATGATAAAATTTGAGAGACTTTGATAAAAATCTCTTACCACTACAAGAATTTTTTGCATATTTGTCACTTCACAATTTTTTTTTATTTGGCAGTTTTTTAAAAAAGTGAGAAATTTAATCATGTCTTAAAAGTCAAACCTATCAATTCATTTTATTTGTCACTTTTTGTCTTATTCAATCACATATATATCACATTTTTATAAAAGTTTGACATGTGAAAATATAATTTTTTCTTTTCTCTCTCAAATTTCCCTCTTTCTTTTCATTTTTTCTTTTAAATATGTGAATATAATATTTAAAATTTTAATAAATTTTTCTAAATATAATTAAACAATATAATTTTATTTTTGATCTAAAATTAAAAATAATTTTTAAAAATCTTTAAATTAAAGATAACATTATTATATATATGAAAAGAATAAATTTTTAAATATTAAATTTTAGAAAAATGAATTTTTAAATGTAGAAATTTTATGAAATAAATAAAATTATTTTTTAATTTCAAAGTGATGAAAATCACATTATTTAATTACTTTGATGAAAATTAAGCAATTAAAAATATCTAAAAAATTATTTTACAATAATATAATATTTTAAATATGCAAAAAATTATTATAATTTATTTTAAAAATGAAATTAAAACATTTAGTGTTCTAAAAATTATAAAAAATTAGTCTAATGGTGCAAATGAAAAAATTTGAAATTAGGGACTGAACAGGGGATGATTTTGATAATTTTTAATAGACATGGATTTCCAGGAATTTCACAATCCTATATAAAGAAAATGACACAACCCTAATGATCTAAATCCCTAATTTCAGTTCTCTCTCGCCCCCGCTCTCAATGGCCGGCAACCAGCCAAGTCGGCTGCAGCGGCGCCGCCCCTTTGCAGATTTCACAGACAATCTGCAAGGTTTGCTCCCAAGACATATTCATACATGAGATATATATAATTCCCAAAAACCGAAGCACCCAGAAGCTTGATTAAGCTGCTATGATGGCTACGACAAATCACAGATAGCCTCTCACACAATTGCTACAATTCTAAAGAGCGACGTAACTTTCACTGAAAGATCATGACCTCTCGGCCCTGGAGAGTTGATCACCAAAAAGACGAGCTAAACTTCTTGTCCAAGAAGTTATTGGTGGCGGCACAGATCTCGGAGAAGTTGTAAATGTGGGGATTCTCGGGTAATGAGTCTCTGAGACTTGTAAGAGAAGTTGCGCTGGCAGCGGATGATTTAGAGGAGAAATTGAAGTTAGAAGTGGAAGTGTAATCATCATTGCTGGGGAAATGGGAGGAAGAAGGGTACGCTTCTAAAGAGGACTTGGACACGAAAGAGGAGCGTGGCTTGGAGTCGGAGGGTTTAGGTTGAACAGCGTCTGTGCTGCGTTTTGATTTGCATATGACATAAGTATCTGATGAAAATGGTAAGCATAAGATGAAAATTGTAAGCATAAGATGGGAAATGTGTAATCATCTCAAATTGTTATATTTGCATCCATTTCTTCCTTCCTTTCTTCTCATACATGATTTTAGCATGGTCTCTTAGCTTTTCTCTGTTATTAGTATATCTGCTTCTGATTTCTGATTTATGAAACAATTTTGCTGGGATAACATCTTATTTATTGTTTTGCCTTCTGGTCCTCTTTTTTACTTGTATGTGTGCATGCACAAGTATGTGCACATTTGTACCAGACTTCCTCTTAAGGTTTGAAATCATAATTTGAGAAAATTACAAGCACACGCGGACTACTCGGCATGACCCTTTTACCTTTAGGTTCCATTCCGTCTTCAATTGTTTTACTAGTAAGTAGTAATTGCTAATGATGTGTTTGGGCTTTACATGGGAACTAACTATTGGTTGTATTTTTCGGTTTGCCTAGTGTATATAGAATTACAACCTAGGAGCACATTATGAAGAAATATCAAATTTATTGTGGTGTATCAAATATAAGATAGCGTAACATGTAGAATGAAGCTCAACTTTGCCTCACTCAAAAGGGTTGGGATTTTCCTAATAATGTACTTTAAGATTAAATATTCTTGTGAACCAGTTCTTTTCCTCCATAATACAGGGGCACAATTTGGATTTTTCAGGAGTTATGGTGGAAGTTATTTATGAATATTTCTCTATATTATTTACTTATGCCTTTTGACATGGTAACATAGATCACTTTTAAAAGCATTTTCCTTGGAAATGCTTTATGAATTTTTTCTGTATGTTTTATTTATGCTTTTTATTTTGGTAATATATAGCAATTTTAAAAGGATTTTTCCTGATTTTCAAAATTCTTGGATGTAGATTGGTTTGAGGTGGAGGACAGATAAGGAAGTCATATCTGGGAAAGATAATATTATTTCTGTCGTTGACCATATTAGTCGAGATTTTCCTAAATGCATAACGAGTTCTTTGAGATTATTTGACATTTGGCAAATATTTGAGTAAATTTTGCGACTGTGTTGTTGTCAATTACCTATTGTATAGCACATAAACAACTTATATCTTAGTGTTGTACTCTCATCTTATTTTGGCAAGTAATATATTGATTCCTTAAATCTTTAATTACTTTGTACCTTTTTTTCCCCTTAACGGTTGTAAAGAATCTCTTACTTTGGTGATGTACTTCAGACTTTTATATTTGTTTTTTATCTCTATCTGCCAGGGTAGTTTGTTTTTGGTAACAAACATTGTGATGAAAAAGATGGTTGGGCAAGCTACGAGGTTAGAATATTGCATTCATCCGAATATAGAATATTTTAGTATTTGACAACAATTCTTTCTGGCCTATACTGGATCACTTAATCTAGTTTGTCCTTGTAAGAGATTCTATATTAGTTCTTACTTTCTAATCTCTCTCATTCAACAATTTTTTTATGACCAATGCTTTTTTAGGTGAACTTTTCTTACGTTGAAGCTGGAGAAAACAAACAAGCACTTGTAAAGTTAGTAACTTGTGACAGGTAGGTGGTATTTATCCATGCTATCTTGGTTTAATATTGTAGAACTTGAACTTCAATTTTTTTCTCGCTGCTTTTTTTTTAAATTTTTTCTTCAAACATTTTCAAATAGATGTGCAGAGAAGCTACATTACAAAAGACAGAAAGAGAGGGAGCTGCTAGAGAGAAGAGAGAAAGAAGCGTATAGAAGGAAGAGGTTATAATTTCAGTTTTGAATCTTTTCTACTTTGGAATCTATCATCAATTAATTAAAAATATGGGTGCCGAAATCTTTTTTTTTCTGGTGCTTGGGAGTTGACTGGATGTCTACTTTCAGGGATCTGTCAAGAAGTGACCATGATACAGATGAGGAGTGTGAGGACAGCAAAGAGAGGAGAAAATCCTCTAAAAGGAAGAGGTGCTAACTTCAGTGCAATACCTTTCTAGTCAGGAACCTACTATTATATAACTAAAGGTGAATGACTTAGTCTTTTAGCTATTCAAAAGCTGACTCTCAAGCTTCTTTCAGGGAACAATCAAGGGTTGATGATATTGATGAGGAGCATGAGAGAAGAGAATGTTCAAAAAAAAAAAAAAAAGAAAAACAAGGGCACAAAAAGAAGAGGTGCTACTTTCTGTCCAATGGCTTTGCATTCAGAAACTGACTATTATTTTAGTATCCAGGTCCTTAGCTGGAGTCATAAATAGACTCTACTACTTGTAGTAATATCAATATTATGGGCTTACATTAATTCTTCTGGGTGTGATGTGCAGAACATCATGATCATGATCACACTCATGATCCTGGGGTCTCTTCTGTAAACATAGTTTGTGAAGGAAGCCTAGACCTTGAGAAGGTTGGTTTTTTTGCAGTTGATTAGAATATATACATATATATACGTGTGTCTATGTTTATGCGTGTGTGTGTGTGTGTGTGGAGGAATTGTGTTCTTTATTTGCTGGAAAGTATTCAAAACTGATAGTACCATGATTGCCATGTTATCGCTTGCATCTTTTCAGACAACATGTGGCTGGGTACATTGTTATTGGAACGTAGTGATGACATATATCGGATGAAAGGTCTCCTATCTGTTCAGGGTATGGATGAAAGATTTGTCTTTCAGGTAAGTTAGAGAGTTTCTAAACTGCTACCAATTTACTTTTAGATAATCAATTATGTTGCTATCATCTGTCACTGTGATTTCTTTAACATCTGATATCACTTTTCTTTTCTTGTACTTTTGCTGGTGTTTCCTAGGGCATGGATGTTGTCCCAAGCAATTCAAGGTCACACACATGTTTATTATCTGGAGTTTTCATAGGCAATGTGAAGGTTCTTGTTCGTTCGCAGTTTGGAATTGATGGTCCGAAGGAGGTTACGATGAAACTGTGAAAAGCACAAGTAGAATATAAGGGGTCATTAATTTAATGTTTTTCTTATTCATGTTCATATTGATTTTGTAGGTGATAGTTGCTTCTCTGGAGTTGTTTATGAATGATAGTGGCTTATCAAAAAATTAGGAAATTGAAGTGCCAGTCATGCTTTAAATAGAAATCTTTTCTATTGACATGAGTCTGTTTCTTAAATTTTTTAAAATACCTATTATATATATTTGTGTATATATATATATATATATATATATATATATATATTAATTTTTTTAAATATTTGGCTTTTCAAAAACTATCAAGTATATATTTTTTTTAATTTTTGAAATTATTATACTTGGCGGTCAAAAACTGCCAAGTATATTTTTTTAATTTTTAAACCTATTATATTTGGCGGTAAAAAATCGTCAAGTATAGTCAGATGCATATTTGACACTTTGACTAACCGACAAATATAGTCAAATTGACTATATTTGGCGGTGCCATCGGTGGTGCTTTTAAGACCGCCAAATATGATCATTTTTCTTGTAGTGTACCGTGATGTGATGTGCTTTCTTCACTCCATAATTCAATTAATAAATTTAACTTCTAACTAGAAAATTGATCTAATTAACAATGTTACGTTGCGAACATGTTTATTATGTTAATCGAAGCCTATCAAAGTACTGAAATTTATGAGTCTTGATGGTGATACATGAATTAATTTAATTAATTTACGATATCAAAAAAATACTAAATTATAATTTACAAGATTGTGCCATATACATGCTAAATTTCTGATTGATAAACTAAAAGGGATAAATGTTCAACGTGTCCTTCTTTCTTTAGTGTGTAATTAAATTTTATCGAAGCTCCACTAAAGAACTGCTTGCACTTTTTTCTTGGAGAATCGCATGAGCGACCAATAGAGCAATTTGAGCATGGATTGTTAAACCTAGAGTCATAGTTGACAAGCTTGGTTGACGAGCCCATTTGTTTCTTTTTAAGTAGAGGATCACTTTCACCTTGGTTGACCAAAGCTGCTGCTTATTTTCCACTAGTATTCTAGAGCAACACATTGACAAGTTCACTTGCAACCTTGCCCTCTCTGCTAAGGAAAAGTTAAAATAAAAAGGCAAAACAAGAGCCATCAAGCAAATAGTGAGAGTTGTTAGCATTTGAATCAACCCTGAAGAAAAGAAGCAGCACAATCAAGAGTGTAGTGCTAATGCATTTGGTTTATTGCTTAAAGTATGCATTCTTCAAAGCGTCAAGTTCCAAGCCAAATGCTAATTTTTTGCCTTGGAACTTGGGGGACTAGTTGTTAGATGAAAATATTGGAATAACCAAAGAGATGAATATTTGAGGCCACATGATCAAGAATTGGTGATTCTCTTCATTCCAAAAGGATTTATGTATTTTCTATCTTATGTGGTCCCTTGAATTTTTGAAGGGAAGATTCTTCATTTTTAACTTGGTCGATGAAGGCTATTAGTGTTATATTTATGTTTGACCAATAATACTCTACTTGGTTTATGGATAATTCTCCACCTGGTCAACGAATAATACACCTATTAGCCAAAACTCGACCTAGGAATGGCAAAATGACCAAACTGGGGTGGGGGACTAGGAAAACCTGGACATCCAAGGTTAAGGAATTACCCAAAAAATTGAGAAAATTAGCCGGGGTCAGGAGGCATTTTTTTAGCTCAGCCGGGGCTGGGGTGGGGGTGCCGAGGTCGGGGACCCAGAATTAAACCCGGTTATGCAATTAAAATTATGATTATGTCAAATTGTTTCATATCCCTTAAGTTACAATACTTACTAATAGCCCCTTATGTAAATCTAAGCCCATTTTCTAATTTTTTTTATAAAGGCGAATAGCCTAAACCTCAAGCCCAGCCCAGCCCGGCCTAAGCCATAATTTAAAATTTTAAATGAAAATCTACTACAACCAAGGCTCGAAATCGTTCCCTATCACATATTGATACAAGACAATTGCACTACCACCAGGCTGCAACCAGTTTTGGATAAAATTGTGACTGCCAAAATATAAGTAGAATAATAAAAAGTTTCAGAATTAAAGAAATTAAATGAAAAACTACTACAACAAAGGCTCGAACTTGTTACTTGTTGCATATTGAAATAACTCAGAGCATGCCACTAAGCCACAACCCATTTTGCATCAACTTGTGACTGTCAAAGATATATATAGAATATTCAAAAGTTTCAGAATTATAAAAAATACAACCTGGTTTTTAATCTTGGGTTATTGGAAAATCCAGCCCCTCCCGAGGTACCCTCGTTGTAGCCCTGGAAAAAAATTTCGGGGAATTTCCCGGGGCCGGATTCAAAAATTGGGGGTCAGGAAACGTCGAACCCAACCCCAGGTTTTGCCATCCCTAACTCCACCTGATCAACAATGCTTTATTGGATCAACGGATAATATGCCAATTAACCAATATTTCACTTGGCATAAAATAAATTATATTATACAAATAACTAAGCCACTTTCCTAGGGTCCTCGAAAATAAGTGCTCAAGGCCCTACAAGGGACCTAATTTTTAGGTGACTCCAAGCGAATTCTCCAACTGTCCTTGAAAATTAGAGCTCAAGATCCAAGCCACCTCCTAAAAAATTGTCTAAGTTTCATTGCAAGCATTAGATATCAACCAACCATCATTACATGTAATAGGGATGTCAACAAAACACCATAAAACACCTGTAAGCATAACCCACTATAAATACTCATCTTTGTTACAAATGAAGGAGGGATGGAAGAACTCTCTCACTCTCTCTCTCACTCTCTCTCTTAAATATCTCTCTGGTTGACCACTTATTTTCCTTCCTTTCT
Source organism: Boswellia sacra (assembly GCA_013180625.2). NCBI lineage: Eukaryota > Viridiplantae > Streptophyta > Magnoliopsida > Sapindales > Burseraceae > Boswellia > Boswellia sacra. The sequence continues at coordinate 23,638 of SNVD02011123.1, forward strand.
ATATTATAATCTTTTACTTAAGCATCAGAGGATTATCGCCGACAACATCGCAGATGCCTTTTATCTTTGTTTTCTCTTTATGCACAAACTAACTACATCAACAGTTGCTAGTTAGCCAGAATATAACTGCTCATCCATATGAAATATGTGCCCAAAAATTTCTCACTTGCATGTCCTTCCATTTTCTTTTATCCCCATCTGGTTAGATTAGATCATTTCCACCAAAAACAAATCCTACTGTTGAGTTGGAGGTTAACCAAATTTCCAACATCAATAGATCCGATCCTACATAGTACAAAGCAACAATATCACATTTCTTTGTATTTTGTTTTTCCAACCAAGTTGTAGTTGAATGCAATAATATGAAGCAAATTTACTACAACTGTTGAAATTAGATTCCTTTTCAATATGATGTTCTCTTTTTGTATCTTTAAATCTTTTTGTAGGCTAAACTAGATAAGTATGTGAATAGGGACATTGGTCCCTTTTGCTAGTTATGCATTTAGATTCTGTATTTTTGTGTTGAACTAATGTCAAGAAAGTTAACTTTAAACTAGTAAAATAAAATAAAAAATAAAAACTAGATGAAATCACATTATTTTGAAATTCATGTACAATAATAAAATTTATTATTTCATTTCTCTTGGTCTAAATTCATCCTCATGAACAATAAAAAGAATGGCTCCAAATGTTGCCATCACGGTGGCTATACAGATGAAAAGGGCCACAAGCCCTATTATCAATTTGTTTGGTAACGAATACAAGAAGTATTCTTCGCCATAGCGTGAGGTGAGAATGGACAGGATCATCAATGGTAGAGTAGAATAGTGCTAATGCATATGATATGGCAAAAACCATAAATGATCTATGATGTAGAAATATAGGTCCGCTTGTAAGATTAATGTTACCAGTTGGTCTAGTGAACGCTGCAACAACGATACATGAAGATGCAACAGTGTCTTTCATCCATTTTTCCCCTTCTCACAAAAGTTTTTCATGCTCTTTTGAGAAAAGAAAAACATGGTACCTAGTACTGAAGGTGACAGAGCACCATCAGCGCCTTGTCCACAATTGATTTAGAAGAGAAAAAAACAAATAGAAAGCACAATTCTTTATATGAATAATATCACAGACTACCTTACATTTTGTAAAATTATCATATAAAAACGTCTTTTGCCAGTTTGTAAGAATGAAAACCCTAACTTTTCAGAAATTCATCATGGACCATGCAGACACTGAATTTTTGAGGCTCGATAAAGGAAAAAAGATGAATATCGAGCAATGAAAATAATCGAAATGCCCTTGAAGATCAAGAAGAGAAATGTGAGAAGAAGTTGGTGAAGAGTCTCGAAAACTAACACATGACTTTGAAAATTCATAGAAATTAATTTGAGAGGAATCTAATGACAAATCATATACCATTGTGAAGCTACGGATGTCTAGTTTTCAAAGGAATTTACAGATTATGAACCATAGTTGAACTCGAAAAGTTATAAGTAATTGAATAGACAAAGGTCAGAAGAGACTACATTCAAAAGTGTAAAATGGGAAAGGCCAAACAACTAGTGCACAATTCACGCATTACTGTTCACGCGTAATGTTTATTCGAATCCCACATTGGTTATTTATCACTTTTTCACTCTAAGAAAAACCTATATAAGCATACATTAGGCACACTTCTCAAGGCATCCAAAAATATTCTATTTGTCCCTTTAGGACACACTTGTGAGAATTTTAAGGAGTCCTTTCTAGTCTAATATTTTTCGAACGTTTTATATTACTCTAAACCCGAAAAGGGTACATGCTGAGAGTAGTTTTCTCTTCTCTCCCATATTTTCTTCTTTATTTTTCTTGCTTAGAATTAAGCATGTTTAGGTTTATTTATGCTTAGAATAAGCATGTTTAGGATTTATTTTTATGCTTAGAAGCATGCTAGGATTATTATGAATTTTTTTAACCCTTATTTGTTTTGCGAGATGGATAAGCATGTCGAGATAAGTCTGTTATCCCTCATTTATCTAGAACATGTTCAGGAATTTAATTTTCTTTGTGAATGTTTAGAAATATGTTTAGAAGCACATGATTAGAATCATGCTAGAAGAACTTATATTTGCTTTGATGTATGCTAGAAAATAATATAGAATAGGTAAGAATTACCGTTTTGCCATCAGATGTCTTATTTGAGCTAGAATAGTTATGATTGAAGTGGATTGCTTGAAGTAGGCCAGAAATGCCATGTTTAGGCTAGAATATGCCATGATAATTATGATTATGCTAGAATTGCCATGATATGAATTATTGTGAATTATGCTAGAATAGCAATAAGCTAGAATGCCATGATAGAATTATCAAATGTAGGCTATAATGTCATGATATTAGATCGGGGCTTTGTATTAAATTAATTGGTTAATTAATGTATGAATGTACCATGAATACACTTTAATTAGAATAATGTCATGAAGTGATGGTGGACTCATATTGATAGTGAGGGACCATCTCTAAAGAATGATATATGTATGAATATGCATGTAGAGGTTTGACCACATGGAATAGACTCACATATAGTGGTGAGGAATTCCTTATTTATCGAATCTCAAATTGATAGCTTATTAAATGGATGATTTGCATGAATATGCTTTTATTATTAATTTATGTGAATGTTATATTTGGAGTGTTGTAAGTAGAATTACTTTATTTTATTATTAAAGAATAATGGATGTAATCGGTAATCCTCTTCCCCTTCCCCCATATTTGAAAGGAATTATAACTCTATTCTTCTCTCTCTTTCTATGTATGAATATACAACTGCTCTGATTGAATAATCACTTCACATGACTAAAGAAGATAAAATATTAAATATGTATATAAAACGAACAACGCTAAGTGGACTAAGTAACAATACGAGCTATTCTTATTTGGTATTTCCCTAGTGAAGCCTAGATTTATATCCAGGTGGGTTAAATGACCCGTACCTAACTTTCTGAACCCATCTCTGAAGGGATGAGGGTAATTTAGGTCTCGACAAGAGGAATCAGATTGCCCCTATTTATTCCTAGTTGAATAATTGGGTGGCAACTCCATTCTCCAGATGTGCTCATGGCTCGTTTGTGTTCTTTTAAATCTCGGAAGAGGCTTTGATGAACGCAAACACTGTGAAGGGATGAAAACTCCAGTCATAGTGGCGACTCCACTGGGGATTAGAGAAGTCGATTTTGATGGGAATACCAAATTCTAATACCTTATGTTGGTATAATGAGACCTTGCATCACTACACCTTTGCACACAATGAGCATGAACTACCTAAACTAGTCGTGTGACATTGGGATGAGAAGTTTTTGGCTCTATCCGACCCCTAGACGACTCATGTTGGTGTCACCACCTTTGAGCACTTACCATTAAATTGGTATAAAAAGAGATCAGCCTAAGGGGACATCTCTTACTCGAAGGAGCCTAAACCATTGGACCCTTGGGACTCAAGCCCATATACATGACTCTAAAAATTTTCAATAGGATGAATATCCAAAACCCATATTGAATTGCATTTCTATGGATGTAAATTTTTTATAATTAGTAAACATCAACTCGAAACCTCATGGAATCATAAACAAATTTCACATGTCAAGTCACCCATAAGAACAAAATAAGAACATGTGCCATGAAGTTAAGGTTATCATGATCTTTTGAAAACCATGTTATGATAATCTTGAAGAATTTAACATTAACATGAATGTTAGAATTAGGAGAGAGAATCTCATGTTCCCATATCCCATGATGATGTCTTGGGAATGAAGCCAAAAATCCTAGAAAAAGAGACTCGACCTGATGTGTGTGGGAGGAATAAGGTTGGAAGGCTAAAAGCGTATTTATGCCCTTGTATGAGCATGCATCATATCATGTATATATGCATGCATGGCAATAAAACCTTTGTTTTGTAGCCATCATTGCTTGGGTTAGACAAGGTGGTCATTTGGTAAGACAAGAAGATGAAATGGCAGCACCTAACAACAACAATGCCGAAATAGCCCAGTTGAGAGCTGACATGACCACACTCTAGCAACAAATGGCCTAACTTGTTGAAGCTCTACGGAATGGGTCCAACTATATAAAATAATCTTCATTTAAGGGTAATGGTGGTGAAAATGGCGAGACAAACCAAGATAGAGATAGGGGAAAAAGCCTAATCAATCAAGAAGAACCCGAATCGATAAGCAGTTGACCAAGGAGATGGAGAAGGTCCAATCCCTCTTAAAGAAGAAGGGTTTAAAAGGGGTCAAAGACCTAGACGACATTTTACTAATTAGGGACAACGATTTTCCTCCCAAATTTCACATGCCAAACTTGCCCAAGTTTAATGGGGAGGGCAACTAAAGACACATCTAAGACAGTATGCAGTTGTCATGGCCCCTACTTTTTTGTCAAAGGAGCACATATTGAAGTATTTCATGCTATCCCTAGAAGATGATGCGGTAGTATGGTACCATAACCTCCCTAAGAGAGTCTAAGAAGATTGGGAAGAACTATCTGAACAGTTCGTACAACAGTATCACTATAACACCCAACTGGGGGTAACTCTGAGAGATTTGGAGATGACACGTCAAAAGCCCAACGAGACTTTCTTAGAATATCTAGTCTGTTGGAGAGCTAAGGTAACCAAGATGACCACCAGGCCTGCAGAGAAAGACTAGGTTTGCATGGTGATCAATGGAGCCCATAGCTTCATAAGTGATAGGCTTATTCACTTTCCGATCAAACATTTGAAGATTTATGTGATTTAGGCATTCAAATAGAAGATTTGGAGGCCAGGCAAAGGAGAAGCAACAATAGAAATCAAGAACAGTCTGACCTATCCAGCAGGTCGGACAATAATGATGCATAAGTGCATTCCTAATTTAGAGAGAGAAAGTTTTGAGATGCTTTGTGTTAAGAATGATACAAGAGCTATGTATTCTTTTGATAATGATTGATAAAATCATGATACTTACTGAAAATAGATTTTTGCTAATACATGAGACTGTGGTATTTGCATGCTTGACTCTTTTTGCTAGATGAGTTTCATTCTTGATTCTTCAATCATTTGAGCACAATAGCCATTGATATGGAACTTTATATCACTTAGAGAAATTTTATATGAATAATGCTTGGTGTTAAGATCTCAGAAGACTCTAGAACCTGTTTAATCACCACTCAAGGCGAAATCCTAGGCTTTATAACATAAAGGAAGTGATTTATGCCTTATTTGGATTGATTGAACCTTTCAAGCCCACCTATACTTACTTCATCATCACTAGTATACCCTATTGAGCCTAATCAAGCCTGTTCTTTGTCTAACCACAAAATTTACCTAACACTAAAAAAATTTCCTTACATAGCACCCCTCACTCATAACATATGAACATTCTAGAAAAAAGCATTGAGAGCCATGCTTATAGGGGAATGAAAGGAAGTGGATGAGTTTTTATGCAATTTTAAGCTCCAAAAAAAGACAAAAAAAAAAAGAAGAAAGGAACAAAAACAAAAAAAGAGAGAGAAATGAAAAAAGAACAAGAAGAACAAGAAGAAAAAGAAAGAAAAAGAAAAGAAGAGTGTTAATCCCATTGCTCGTAAAGTTTAGGGGTGTAGCCACTCGAAATGAAAAGCAAAGCAAACATAGTGGGCCAAAACTCAAAGTTTGGGGGCACAAATGGAAGAAGTTGATGCTCTCAATTAAAACCTAGAATGGTTGTATGACTATGGGTAAGATAACTTTATAGTTTCTTTTATCATACCTTGACCCTAGCCTATCATTACAAGCTTGATAAAGCCTTAATAATCGTTAATTTTGTGATGAGTCTATATTCGTAGAGAGTAGTGTGAAAAGCGGGCTTATGGTAGTCCTTCTATCTTTAGAGATTGATCACTAGTTTCTATTTGCATAAAGCTATTCAAATCTTAACAAATGAAGTATGATTAGCCACACACATATGAGAAGAATCTTGAATGAAGCAATTCTAGCCTAAAGTCGAAATTGTGAACAATCACGATGCCAATGCATTATCATTAAGCTATTGAATTTGAGAAATCTTTGAGGAATTCTGAATGTGAATTAAACTGATGCATAAGTTACAGCATTTCAACTTGTTATTGGAGGATGTTAGGTTTATTGAAAACATGTCAGAAAGAAGAAAATCTATCAACAGTTTCCATTAAGATATCAAAGAAGCAACTTTGTCACAACAGTGAAGAAGCAAGATATATGGAAGAAAATAGCCACTTTGTCTAGTATGGATGTTTACAAAGAAGAATGACTAATGCCTTTAAGGCTAGATGAAGAAATTCCTCAAGATAATACCAAACTCTTCATATAGAGGGTAAAAGAATTGTCCATTCGTCTTAAGGAGTGAAAAAAAGCAATGGAGTAAAGAATTAACCTAATCGTCTTGAAAATCAAGGCAGATAGAATTAACTCTGTCATCTTGGAGGAAGTGCAAGAAAATGATGCTTGAATGGATAGCCTCTCTTGTAGCCAAATGTGAAGAAAAAAAGAGAAATAAACAAAAGCCTGCTAAGTTGAATACCTTGAAAAGGCAGCTTAGGCAAAAATTAAGGCAAGCCCGCTAAGCTGAAAACCCAAAAGGACAGCTTCAACAAAAATTAGGGCATAAAAAAAAAAGAATAAAAAGCCTGCTGAGTTGAAAACCCAGGAAGGGTGACTCAGGCAAAAGTTAGGGCATGAAAGAAACGAAGAAAAAGCCTATTGAGCTGAAAACCCGAAAGAACAGCTTAGGCAAAAGTGAAGGCAAGCTCGCTAAGTCGAAAACCTAAAGAGGGCAGCTTAGAAAAAAATTAGAGAATATAAAAAAAGAAAGAAATGAAAAATGATTGAATCTGCTAAGTTGAAAACCTGAAAGGGCGGTTTCGACAAAATTTAGGGTTAGAAGAAAAACTTGAAGAAGCAAAAGACTACCGCCAAACCTTTGACAAGGATTAATCTTGACTTGATCTAGTTCGATCAACGTCTCAGCTAGATTTAAGGGAACTGCTATGAAACCTAGGCCCACCTGAGAAATGATGATCATAAGATGAAGGTCCCTGAGACCATCCGAAGAGACCAATAGAGACCATATAAGAAGGAAGAGTTGATGAAGGCGAAGCCAATCGAAGATGCTCCTATCCATCATCTCAAGCGAAGACATAATGTCACTCTAACACTTGTTTTATGAATGCCCATGGTAGAAATCGGGAAGTTGAAGAAATGAGCAAGATCTAACGTCGATGGTGTCTTGATAGTTGGTAGAATGATGCTCTCAAAATTAGACGAGTGACAACCGAGAATGGTAGAGAATTCCTCATATAAAGGGCAAAGCTCTTACCCATTAAAGCGAAAGACGTGATCATGAGGATCCTAGAAGATCGTGCATTCCTTTAGAAAAGGGGACGTCAAGCTTTACATGTCGAAGAAACTTCAGATGATAGAGATCGATGGATTCGAGTCATTTCTAATCATTATCTTTTAGAGGCTTCAGAAGAGGCTGGAGGGTCTTGAGAGAGGCCTCACACATGTTTGAAAATACGAGAAGAGACATTGAAAGGTGTGAAGAGAAGTAGAAAGGAAAATGAAAAAGCCGATGGCGACAGTCCTTACTCGTCATCACCATTATCATCAGTTTTAACTAAAGAAACGATAACCTAAACTCGAAGATGCTCAAACTCTTACTCTAGATGCTCATTTTGCTAGCAACCCGTGTGGTCAAAAAAAGAAGCATATATTTAGAAAAATAGACATCATATGTACATAAATCATAAATCCTTTTCTTGCAGAAAGTTGATCTAGAATGAATCATAGTCCAAAAGTAACCAAGTTCTGTAGAATCACAAAGCAGTACGAAATACTAGGGATAACCATAAAGGAAGAGGACTCAAAATCTAGAGGAATCGAAACAGAAGCAACATGATGTGCAAGCCAGTCTCGATATAGGTAGTATGATATGCAAGTTACTTGGATCAAACAGCTTAGTCTTGCTGAGACCTAATGATCACTTGAAGCAGCATTATGTGTTTAAGCAATTCAAGTAATGCCATGTACAAGATGTCTAGAATGAACAATAATCGAAGAGGACTATTAGTTTAAAGAAAGAAGTTCGAGTATGATGTTCACCTTAAAGAAGGCATCTCCCTTTAAAAACGCATTCACCTTGAAGAAAGAATCTCCCTCGAAGAAGGCATCCACCTTGAAGAAGGAACCCCCCTTGAAGAAGTCATTTACCTTGGAGAAGGAAGCTCCCTTGAAGAAGGCAACTTCCTTGGAGAACACATCTAACTTGAAAAAGGAATCTCCCTCGAACAAGGCATCTCCCTGGAAGATGGCATCCACCTCGAAGAAGTCATCTTCCTCGAAGAAGGTATCTACTTTGAAGAAGGAATCTCCCTTGAATATGGCATCTACCATGAAGAAGACGTACACCTCAAAAAGGCATCTCTTTTGTTTCACCATGAAGAAGGAATTTGAATTCTACCCTACATAACAAATTTTGAAGAAGAAATTTGAAGTTCACCTTGAAGGAGTTAAAAAAAAAAGAAAAAGATTCATAGTCAGATAATTGGAAGGGTAAGAGGAAGAGAGAGAAAAAGAGAAAGAAGAAAGAGAAAAGAAAGAGAGAAAAAGAGAGAAGAAGAAAGAGAGAAGAAAGAGAAAAAAGAAAGAAGAGAGACAAAAATAAAAGAAAGAAGAGAAAAGAAAAGAAAAGAAGAAAGAAAGAAAAAAAAAAGAAAGAAAGAGAAGAGCAACAAAGAAGAAAAAAGAAGAATTATTCATCAATCCTAAGATGCTGAAAGAATTTCAAGCAGAATCAGTGACAAGCACCTAGCCATGTCAATAGCTTAGCAACTCACAAGGAAAGAGAAGAGTGACATCAATCAATAGAATCTTTGATCGAAATCACATGGAAGAATTTCTCCAGATATTAGAAAGCGATTTGTTGAAGAACATACTGAATAAGGTAAAATTTAAATTGATTGTACATCATTGAGAAATGTTTGAATCTTGCAGGAACTTGCAAAGACAAGGGACAAATACCCAATGAGTTAGTTGATGAACAACATGAATACAAGAAAGAAGAACTCAAGAGATTTCCCCAGTGGGCCAGACCGAATCAAGAGTAGAAACAAGAATACTCGAAAGAAATGCATGAAATCCAATGAATACAAAGACTAGAAGAAGCATGAAGAATACTTAGAAGAAAGGCATGAAGCCCAGTGATTGCAAAGTCTGAAGAGATCAAAGAAGAATGAAGAATACTTAGCCAAAGATCGCGATGTAGTGCATGATAGAAATTTCTCAGTGGGCATGCATTAGAAGAAAACCTTAAGAAGTATGTGCACTTAAGAGTGTTTTAAGCCCTTAGAATAGGTTTAAGCCCTAATAAGAGGTGCACTAAAGAGTGTTGAAAACCCTAAGAAGTAGGTGCACTTAAGAGTGTTTTAAGCCCTTAGAATAGGCACAAGCCTTAAGAAGAGCCGTACTGAAGTGTATTGAAAATCCTAAGAAGTAAGTGCACTTAAGAGTGTTTGAAGCCCTTAGAATAGGTACACTAAAGAGTGTTACTAAACCCTAAGAAGTAAGTGCACTGAAGAATGTTAGATACCCTAAAAAGTGGGTGCACTGAAGAGTGTTTTATCATAACATCTCTGTTATCATAGCATCATAAGGATGCTTTCTAGCCCTTGCATTAAAAAGTAGGTGCACTAAAGAGTGTTTATCATGTTTTATCATAGCATCATAAGGACGCTTTCTAGCCCTTGAATTAAAAAGTAGGTTCACTGAAACGTGTTTTATCATAGCTTTATAAGGACGCTTTCTAGCCCTTGAATGGACACCTCCGACCTTAGATGGGCACATCCGCCCTTGAATGAGCACACTCGTCTTGGACAGGCATGTTCGCCCTTAGATAGAGCACATTCGCCCTTGAATGGGCACCTCCGCCCTTAGATGGGCACATCCGCCCTTGAATGGGCACACTTGCCTTAGATAGGCAAGTTTGTCCTTGGATGGGCACCTCAGCCCTTGAATAAGCACGTTTGCCTTGGATAGGCACATCTGCCCTTAGATGAGCACATTAACACTTGAATAGGTACACCTTTTTGTGGGAAAAGAAAAAGGGAGAGAGATGATGAGGAAGTCTGATAGGAGGAAAACAAAGTCGAAGATGTTGAAAAACGAAGTAATAATACTTTGTTAACTTTTGCGTCTCACAAGCCTATCCAAATAGGGGGTAAGCTGTGGACACTAAATTTTTAAGGCTCGATGAAGGAATAAAGATGAATGTCAAGCAATGAAAATGATCAAAATGTCGTTGAAGATGAAGAAGAGAAGGGTGAGAAGAAGTTGGTGAAGAGTCTCGAAAACTGACACATGACTTTGAAAATTCAAAGAAATTAATTCGGGAGGAATCTGATGATGAGTCATATGCCATTATGAAGCTACTGATGTCTAATTTTCATAGGAATTTATGCATTATGAATCGGAGTTGAACTTGAAAAGTTATAAGCAATTGAATAGACAAATGTCAGAAGGGACTACATTGCAAAATTGTAAAATAGGAAGGGTCAAACAGCTAGTATATTGTTCACACATTACTATTCATACATTACCATTTATCGGAATCCTACATTAGTTATTTATCGCTTTTTTACTCCAAGGAAAACCTATATAAGCACACCTTGGGCAAACTTCTCAAGGCATCCAGAAATTCTCTCTCTCACTACAACAAATAACACATTTAGTAGCATTGCATTGTAGCATTTTTTTTATGATGCTACTAAAAGTTTATTTTTTGTAACATTTAAGAAAAGAATGCTATAATATGTAACTTAAAAAGTAGCATTTTATTATTGGTAGCTTCCCCATATATATTCATAGCATTTTTTTTGGAAGCGACAAAAGCACTTAAATTAGTAGCATTTGTGGAATGCAACTAAATGATATTAAAACCATAGCATTTGATAAATGCTACTGTTAATAACAAAAATTAACTGGTAAAATTTTGTTCTCTGACCTAGGCTTGGGGATTTGGCCCGCTGAGTCTTGGGGCCCGGTTGGACTCAGCCAAACGGGGCGGCTTTGGACCCGCCCCGGAGCAATGTATGGGCGGGTACGGGGCTGCATAGGTTCTTCCCCGTTCGAGGTGGGTTCGGGGCTGGGTCTTGCATCTAGACCCGTTTGAACCGCCCCGCCCCGCACAGTAAAGGGTAGAAATAAAAAAAAATTTAAAATATAAGGACTTAGAGGTGATTAAAGGGGGTCATTTTGTTAAGTTTTAATATATATAAATTTCCAGGATATATGACAACCTTTATATTTCGTAAAACCCTATTTCTATTAAGACACCTACACGGCTACAGCCGCTACACCACCTTACCCTCCCCTCAATCCCGATCTGCTCTGCCACCGTCGCCGCTCCACCGCAAGTTCGCGACTCCATTTGCCGATCTACATCTAGTCCACCGTCGTCGGATAGTCCAACGTTGTAGCCTTCAAGCTTGGCCCTGATCTGCAGCCTTCAAGCTTGGCCCCGATCTGCTCTGCCACCGTCACCGCTCCACCACGAATTCGGGAATCCATCTGTCGATCTGCGGCTAGTCCACCGTCGTCGGATGTTCCAACGTCGACAGCAGCCCCTGATTTGCAACCTTCAAGCTTGGCCCTCGCTTGCCACGGTGATTTGCCGCGGCCACCGTCCATAGCTGTGCTGCACCGTCCTCGTCATCACACGACGGTCTATGGCTGCATCCTCCCCTCAGTCGTCCAGCATCCCAGGCGTGCTTGGTTGATTATGTACATTTTTTGATTCTGTTCATTTTTTTATTTTTTGATTCTGTTAATTAATTTATTTTGTGTGTATATATATGTTGATTCTGTGAATTTTTGGTTGTGTTTTGCTAATGTGGGACAAATTGCTACCAATTTCTGGAAACAATATTTTGTTTCAACTAGAGAAGTAGGAGCCTGATTTGATGATGTTGATGGTGTTGAGTTGCTTCTTCCCTGATCCATGATTTTGTTTCTTGAATCTTTGCTACTCATGGACTGAAGTAGCTTTTCTAATAAAATTTAGGGTTGCAGTCATTGAAAGATGTTTTATGATGAGACACTTGTGCTATATATGTATACGTGCAAGAATTCTTGCTCTAACTCGGAAGTCAGAACTATGACAAAACATGAAAAATTTAAGAAAAAACCAAGTATTTGACCCAACTAGATAGTACTTGATTCACTTGCTTTGAAATCTAAGCTCTGTTTTTTAGATTCAAAGTCCAAAAGTAGACTATTTGTAATGTGCATTTTTATTGGATTGAAATTTTTGCTTATTGGTTGCTTTTTTATGGAGGGCAAACTGACATTGTATTCAGTAACTTTTTTTTTGTTGTTGTGAGAATGATATATTGGCAATTGGATGGACTATATGTGGTTCATCCTTTAAAGGTTTCGGTAAAGGACCTTTTGCCTGGGTACATCGAAGAAGCTTTCACTTTCACGAAATGTGGTATTAGGTATTTTTTCCATTTTGATTTCAAATTTCTTTCTTTTGTTTTTTGCTTTTCACCTCATAGATGGATTTTTGTTTTGTAGGTGGTAGCAAGCATGCTTTGATATTGTGAGAGCTGAAGCAGAGTAGCTTTAATCCCAAGGAGAAGTTCTGGACGAGGTTTCCTCCAAAGGGCTTGAAGATAACACCACCATATTAGTTGATTGAGTTCTGATGGAAGGACTGATTTCCATGGTGTTCAGGTATTGCTTTTGTTAACTACTATACTCTAATTTTTATTTTTATTTTCTTATTTTTTTGTATTCAAATTAGGCTGTTGATACAAATGTTAAGTATTTGCCTGAGATTCAATTAATGAAAAGAAAGTTTTTGAAAGGGAGTCTAGTACTTCATAAAGTTGATAATTTCAATTTGTCATGCTTACAAAAAGATTGATTGTTCTCCAACTAATTCTGATGCTCATTGCACTGTATGGTTGTGATAGGTCATGGTTTAAAGAGGTTAAGAGGGAATATAAAATTTTGTTTATGCATCGTGCATGAATTCTCACAAGATATGTTTGTCATTGTCTTTACCTGAGCACTAATCTTCATCTATCATATTTGATTTGGCTTTTGCCAAAGATAGAACGTTAGCTAATGATACTATGAGAGTACTCCCTCAATAGATAACCTAGACATAAAACAAGAACAAAACTTATGATAATTTAAAACTGATTAAAGAATATTCTTCTAGCGGCATGTAACATTTTTGTGCATCTAAGCACCAATTTGACAAATTCTGGGCTTGATATGGTGAAAAGCCCTTCTTTTCAGCAATCTAACTCTAATCTTAATTTAAGTTTCAACAAGCTTTTCTGTAGGCTATAGCACTTGTTGATAATTTTTAAGAAAAGGAAAAGGAAATTTGGAATTTGCACCATCAAATTCTAACTTGTTGCTTTTTTCTTCTTTTTTAATACATTTTTGTTGGTCAGTTGGAGTTTTAGATTTTCTTAGTGTAGCTTTTCTGTGGGCAATTTGATGTGGAAAGTAAAGAATGGAACAACTTTACATTAATTAATTAACTGCACATTAAATTAATTAAAGTGTGGAGTAAAGGAAGTTACAATCAGTGCATATGCAAGCACATTTGGCTAGTCATAAGTGGTGCCATTAGTCATTTGTAGACAAAGAAAAAATTGTACCTCTCAATCAATCTGCTTTCCTTATATGTTGTTTAAGTTTTTCTTCTGTTTCAAAGGTTTTTCCATATTATAATGACTATAATACAAAGTAGTGGTTTGTATTTGGATTAAAATTTACCAAGAAAAATAATATAGAGTTTTGGGTTGGGTCTAATAATAATGACTGAAAGCAAGTAGACATGAGACACCAACCCAGATTTACAGCAAGTGTCTTTTGATTTGGGTCCCAAATAAAGGCACCTTTTGATCTTTTGTTATTGGAGGATTGCGAGAAGTTGCTTTAATTCCTAAATTCATTTCCATTTCCTAATTGAGTTGCCTGGCATTTAGTCCTTGGTGGGATCCATTGAGGACTGTAATTGTGTAACAATGTAGTATGTAGGGAAAAAAATTAAAAAAAGATAGAAGCTTGCTGGACATGGAAATCAGATAAATGAAGTAGGAAAATGACTTAGGATATAAATTGCCAATAATTTATTTTAATATGGCCCTTGCATTTGTTATAACTATGATTACCAAAGTGCACTGTTTTGCTAGATAGTATTATAATCTTGTTGAACAAATACCTCAATCATCTCATCTAATTAAAGAGTTGTCAATGAGTATATTATATTTTAGAGTAGTATAAGCTTGTAAATTATGTTGGTGGCTAGAACCAGAAATACTTAAGAAGTTGGTGGTCGGTATCAATTGCACAGTTTATCTTTTGCAATTAAGCATATGAAACTCTGGTTTGATTCCAAATGCAAAATGATGCTTGCAAATGCACTTTGTTTTTTGTAGCTTCTTTTCATTCCAATCTCAACTCTTGGGTTGTGTTTCACTTGGCCTTATATATAATAAGTGGGAAAGGTAGTGGATATGATGATATTCATGTGGCAGCTTCACCAGTTTTAGTGGCTAATTTCTTTGTACTTGATTTTATGTTGTTATGTTTTGAACAGGCTGTAAAGTATGCAGAAGAGAAGGAGATTGTGAGGGTGACAAGGGGCCATGTAAAGACACTATATTGAGGATGTTCTGATTGCCATTATTTGCTGTCTTTATATTAGATATACGATTATTTATAATTTGTAGCAGCTAGTGTAATTTGAAGTTTGTAACTTTGATTTTGTTTTTTTGATGTCAAGATTTACTCTCTAAAGTATAGAAGGAATGCAAGGATGCCATTTTCTCTATTGATAATGATTTTTTGCTAAATCTATCTTCTGTCTTTTTGAATTCATGATAACCATTAGTAAGAAGGTAAGTCTTCACTTGTTACCTTCTGCATATAACTTCATAAACTACCCAATGTATACGGACTATTTGTAGCATTTTATTTGTAGCATTTTTTACTTGTTACAAAAAACTTTTCTATAGCATTGGATAAATGCTTTGAAAGTTATATTTGTAGCCTTTCATGAATGCCACAAAAAGACATCAAGAGCTGTTAATAGATGCTACCTATAATTATTGAATGCCACAAAAAAGTTATTTGTAGCATTTTATACTTGCTAGGAAAGAGTTATCTATAACTATAGGGAAATGCTTTCAAAATGTTACTCGTAGCTCTTCATGAATGTTACCTATAATTAATTCATAGCTTGTTATAAATGCAACCAAATCTAGAGACTTTTAGTTGCTTGGCCTACCATAGCATGTGCAATAATGCTATGAAACACTTTTAGTAGCATTTATCGCATGCTACTAAATGCGCTTTTTGTTATAGTGTCTCTCCCCCTCCAGAACACACTTGTGAGAATTCTAATGAGTCCTTTCTAGTCTAATATTTTTCGGACGTTTTATATTACTCTAAACTAGGAAAGGGTACATCCTGAGAGCGGTTTTTTATTCTCTCTCATATTTTCTTCTTTATTTTTCTTACTTAGAATTAAGCATGTTTAGGTTTATTTATGCTTAGAATAAGCATGTTTAGGATTTATTTTTATACTTAGAAGTATCCTAAGATTATTATGAATTGTTCTAACTCTTATTTGTTTTGCGAGATGGATAAATGTGTCGAGGTAAGTCCGTTATCCCTCCTTTATCTAGAAACATGTTTAGGAATTTAATTTTCTTTACGAATGCTTAGAAATATGTTTAGAAGCACATTATTAGAATAATGCTAAAAGAACTTATATATGCTTTGATGTATGATAGGAAATAGCATAGAATAGGTAAGGAGAGGAAAAATGGGAGGAAATTTAAAGTAGGATTAAAAGAAAAAATGGGGGAAAGGAAATGATTTAGAATACTTTTCCACTGTTTGATTTGGTAATGGCATCATGTATAAAAATAAAAATAATAATTTATAAATTAATTGAACATAAATACCCTCAATATGAAAATATATAATATCTATTATTAAATATAAATTTTAAATTTTAACTTTTTATATAAATTAATTGAAAATAAATAATTACCTATTAAGTTAATAGTATAATCTTTTACGTATTGATATTTATTCTAATTTAGTTATTTATTATAAATAGTTAAATTTCACTTTTTCTTTAAAAATAGATAATATATTAAATTATATAAAATATTATTAAACTAATGCAAATTTCTCAAAATAAATAATTAATATATATACATAAAATAGTTAGTAAAGATTAAAAATATTTGCAAAAAAAATTATCGAATTATATTAAAATGTTGTTAAATTAATGTATTATTTTAGAATATAGAATTTATTAAATATATAAAAAATTTATTAAAAATAAAAAAAATTTGCAAAAAGCAATTGTCAGCCAACCATCGTTCACTGTTGCTGACTCTCATTGAAGCTTGCACATGGATTTCACCGCTGTAATCACCGTCTAACGATCTATCTACTAGTGCAAGTTTCATTGCTGAATAACTCATTGTTTTGCCATACGCAACGAATCTTTTTTTGGACTTGTATTTAAACTTCGCTTTTGATGATAAACAGCGTATCCCACACCGTTGATATCAACATTGATGAGTAGATCGCCAATTAATGATCATTTTCATATGGACAATGTCATTGAACGATTGGATGAGTCGACAGCTATCGAAAATGCTAGCCGATAACAATATTTTTCAAATTTGGCAATTTTTTAATTTTTGAGAAAATATAAAGATGTAATTTTTCAATTCTTGAAAAATATAGAATTTACAATTTTTTTATTTTTAAAGAAATAATATATATTATTAATTCTAAAATAATTAATCAATTATTTGAATAAAGTTCATAAAAAATATATAAGGTTATCTTAGTAATTTAACATTGCTTTAGAAAACCATGTTTCCTCCCAATTTATAGAGGAAATTAAGTTACCGAAGTTTAGATTAGCAACAATCCTTTTTCTTTAGATTTTTAGTGAGACCAAACAAGTGAAAATGGTTTCCCAAGCAAACCATTTTCTTCCTCACAAGTATTCTTGCAACCCAACATCCCCTAAGTGTCATTTGCAAGGCAAGGGTACACCTTTTTCCAAAGTCCACCAAATGTCAGACTTTATAGACATACTTTTGTAAAAGGTTAGATGAGAGGTCTTTGTTAAAAGCTTAGATATTAAAGTCAAGTCCAAAGTTATAAACTTAAGATTTTATGAACATAAGTAACTTAACATAGCATCACAACATTAACCCAACGTCTCAGGTTCACATTTTAAACAAGCTTAAATGTTTTAATTTGGGAGATGCCAAATGGGTGACCTTCAACAAGTTGGCTTGTTTTCCTCAATTATAAGTAGCAACGTTAGTCTTATCTAACTAAGAATAGTCTTATTATTGAGTCTCGTTTTTCGAAAACAAGAAAAGGCAAATAGGCCCATAATGAATTACAAACAAATTACAAATATTACCCTCTTCATTCTTTTCTCATTTAAATTAGAAAGAAACATCTATGTCTTCATGCCAAAAAGAGAACTTCGCCTGAATCCTGGAAGCTGGTCTGTTTCACCTTGAGGTCTCTAATCAACCAGGAGACACCATATTGCTTATATATGGTAGAAAACCTTTAAAAGATTGAGATTGTTGGAAAGAAAACTTGTTGGTGGGAGCAAACAAGAGAAATAAATGATGGCTTGCTATAGGGATCAAATCCAAAGGAGAGATGAAACTAAATCTTCAATATCATATGAGGAATCATATTAGAATTGAAGTTTGGAAGGAAATGTTTTCAAGACTTTGTTTGACTTGGTTTTTGGTTAGGAAAGACTTTAAGTAGTTTTTCCTCATGGTGGCATGAATGGCCTTCATAAAACAACTTTTGCGAATGATGAATGTTTTCTAACAGACGTTATCTATGTTTAGACAATAGAAAATAGCATTTGACTGAAACTAAACAACTACCTAAAAGGCTTTGTGTCTTCGATTCATTTTAAACTTCAGTATCTTGGTCTCGTTATAACTATTTTGGATAGAAGATCTTTATTTTTTGGAACTATCTATAAAAAGCTAGGATAATTTGTGGAAGACAAAGATAATTAGAATTATAAGTAGATTTGTATAGAATATGAGTTTTATATAGAATAGAGGATATTTGACATAAATAATAACTAGGATATAATCCTAATCTCATCTGAGCAACCTTGTCACCATCTTGCCTTTGATTTAGACTCAATTTTTGTTAATGACAAAATACCCTATAAATGGGCTTTGGTCCAACATATTTGAGCTAAAATGGGTTTTATTTCACTTATTTATGCCAACCAAACTATAACAGATTCCAAAAGTCTCATAGGTGACTTCTATCCATATGGCCTGAAGATAGTATTTGGGCTCAAACCTCAAATATATAATTAGATTCTGTATAGAGTTGTTCTATTCAACCCCCACTTTTCACCTCTTCAACCCCAACGTTTACTTTGATTTTTGTTTACAATTTTTCCTTAAGCTAAAATTACCAAAGAGGACAAAAAAATACTAAATACATGTACCTAATTATTTACCATACAATAAACTCATGACAAAAATAAGCTCATAAAGTTCACTCATACAAAAATAAGTCAGATCTTCAATGGCACATATTTAATGGCTATTTTGTCATAGCATTTGCATTATTTGCAAGCTTATGCATTATGTTTTCCTGCAGGCGAGACACTTTACAGTTTTGCCATACTTACAACTTCTTCTTCGTCCGCTTTACAATGGATGCATGGTGAGTCATATTTGTTTTAATTGATTTCATAGAAAAAAAACAAGAAAATCATACTACAAACATTTTTAAAATGAATACAAATATCTTTCATGAGTACTAATGCTTGGAATGGGCACTAGTAGTAATGATTTCCCTTGATTTTGATAGAATTATAAGTCTGGTTCATCTTTAGATGTGGTCATCGTTGCAAGCTTTTGGCTTAGTTATGTATTTGCAAGCAACATTCATGTTCTATACCTCGAGCTCGACAACTGTAAGCTTAGAGCCTGAGAGTTCCAACAAAACAAAACAAAAATAACTCGTTTTAGCCCTTCATAACAAGCTATGACTAAGAGTTTATGTTTAACTCAATGTCAAGATGAGAAGACGGTAAATCACACAGATGACACGATATAATTCTACAAAAAAAAAAGCTGCATAATAAAAGAAGGTGCTAAGGGTGTTCAAAAATATCCAATCTGATTCAATCCGATCGGGTTGTGTCAAGTTTTAATTAGAGTGTCTTTATCTAAAATCGGGTTAATTCAATCAGGTTTAGTGTGACCAACTTTTTAATCGGGTTTATTGTCTTAAATCCGATAAAACCCGACTTGATGAAGAACTTACAAATATATATATATATATATATATATATATATATATATATATATATATATATTGCCGTATGTCTATCATTATTGGTTGTATGTACAATTTCTGTGTGGTCCCTACCTTACTGAATCAGTCATATAAAAGTAACCCAAATTTCTAACCCTAACATCTAATTGAATTTGGAAATGGGAAAATGTCACAGACTACCCCTACCTTTTGCGAAATTATCATTTAAAAACATATTTTGTCACTTTGTATGAATGACAACCCTCCCTTTTGAAAAAGTCATCATGGGATACCCTTCTGTTAGTTCAGACGTTTGATGACATCAGCTTTCCATCTAAAATCTATACAATTACTACTATACCCCTTAACGATATTTCTAAAAAGCAATAGGATATATAAATAATTAATTTATTGGTAAAATTACAATCTAACCTATCAATTAAGCCAATTAAAATATATTTATTCCTGCACATGTCGATAACTGAAATGACAATTTTGCCCCTATGTTTTAAAAATATCAATGTAGTCGTTGCAAGCTAATCGTTGGAGCATGCGTGGCTGCCTTTAAATTTGTACATGAAGCTCGTGTAAAGTTGCAAAAACTCTATTGAAACACACATATTTACGACTTGAAATCAAACACAGTCAACACAACCCATGTCACCAACAACAACAGCCAATATTTAACATAAACATTAACAACACAGAGAACCAAATTCTACAATAAAGTACCTGAATATCATTTTATAGACCAAAGTTACAGTTACACAGTATGCAACAAAGCAATTCCAGTTGAAGGAAATGACGTCAAAATCAAGCTCAAGTGCAGAAATGGATCTAGCAAGTTCAAGCAATGCAAGGCAAAACAGTAGTATGGCAAACATGAGTGCAAGAGGCATATATAAAATGGTAAATGGCAACCTAATCAAATTCAAAAATAGGAGGTGCAAATGCAATGCAAAGGCAGTTGTCATGATTTCTGAGTCTAACAATAATCCTGGTAAGCTATATTTTATATGTAGAAATGGGATATGTATGGTGTATTCATTTATGAGTTCGGTATTTTTTGTTTTCAATTGAATTTAAGAATATGTAGTTGATTTTGAATTATTTTGAATTTTGAAAAGGATATGTGGTTGAGATTGAATGTAAATTACATTGGAAAATGTGCAGCACAGAAAACAGGATTTGGATTCATAAACGGACAGAGCAGTAATTTCTACACGTGGTAGGAGCCTGATGTTGAAGAAATTAGCCATGATGTTCTTGATGTGGTGAAATGCATTGATGTTGTAAGTTAGGAGTAGTCTAAGGAGGATGAGGTACAAAACATTTTATGGAAGATGCAAGATGATATGAAGATAGTGATGAACCAAACTAAAGTGCTTCCACAAATCAACGAAAAAATGAAGAATGTAGTCATGGTGAATAGGTTGTTATTCTACATGGTGCTGCTAATTTTGATAGGATTGATGGTGAAAATGATGTAATGTAATGGTTATATATGTCATGTAGCATATGAAATTGATAGCAATGAAACTCATTAAAATATAATAAGTTAATATGTCAAGAGTAAACATATATTCAGTTTTAAATATCAGGACTACAATTTCCTTTTTCTGTGGCTAAGTAGAGGACTACAATGTCCTATACAAAAAAATCAGCAGTCTAAAGGACTATAAAAGTTCCTTTACAAAAAAAAAGAAAGCAACCTAAAGGACTATACAAGTTCCTTTACAAAAAAAAAAAAAAAGAAAGCATCCATCTATAAGTTCATTTACATACCAACATTTTGAAGGTTGCATTGCTATTGTATAGCAAAAATACTTACATAGAAACTGATTAGCTTACATAGATTGCTATTCCAAAAGCTTTCAAGCTTAGAATCATAGTCATTGCTCTCTTCCAGTCAACAACCTACACACTGTAAATATGTATATAAATTTAAAAAACATTCAATAGAATAAAATTGTGCAACAGAAAAAGATATGTTTATTACCTCCTCCTTTCCCTTTGGTAGTTCCTCTCCCAATGGTAGTTGAAGTTTGAGTTTGTCGAGAGGAGGGAGGTGCTGAGTCTCCAACATTTTATGAGGCTGCACCATGGTGGGATGATGTTGCTTGAGACAATGATACAGGTTGTTGGGATGAAGGCCCTACAGTGGAGTTCCTTGCCTACAAATTATAAAGAAACGTGAACAGGAGTTAAAATCAGTAATAAAAGCAATAAAAAAACACAACATAATAACATGTTTCTTCTTCTTGGGTGTGTCATTTGTGTTTTTCTTTCTTTTTTTAGACTGAGTGATTGAGGTTATAGCAGTAGAATTTGTATCAGCATGTGGCAGAGATGTTGTTGCCTCTGTCCTTATAGTGGTTTTTCTTGCCTTACACAAACAAAAGCCAAGTTCAAATAAGTTAAACACTACTAAAAATGAGCAACTTATTTAAGCAGTAGTTAATAAAATCAATATTTTGCCTTCTTATATTTTGTGTCATGGGGAACTTTGCATCACCTTTTGTTATGATTATACCCACCACAATTTTTGCATCTCATAGTAAAAAATTTTGAAGCTGGTGGGTCTTTATCTGTAGCCCTTCTCCTATGTTTCTTAGGGCTTCCTGCCTTAGTCCTCATTTTTTGGGATTCCAAATTGTTACATTGTACCTCAGGCCACTCACTTTGATCTAGTATAGGCCTTATATAGTGATCATAGGTTGCAATAAATCCACCCCTTAACAGCATTTTGTCAACAAATTGGTGAACCTCTATTCTCCTATCATTTGCACAAGCAATGGCATGGATGCAAGGCATTGTAGAAATTCGAAAAAGTCCACAGTTCCAAAACCCCTCACTCAATCTCACAATATGAACTTTCCCACTATTTAGAACTTCAAACTCTAAGTTGCCATACCAAATGACCTTTAATTGATGACCATTTCCCTTTTTCTTCAATTATACTCCTAATCTTAAGACCAATATCTGTGTGCCACCTTAGACAGTCTTTTAACCTTGTAAAACAAAAAAAATACAAGGAAGTTAAAAAAATAAAAGCAATTAACAAATGCAAAACAAAAAAAAAATACAAGGAAGTTATAAAATTAAAATCAATTAAAAATGCAAAATTAAAATTAAAAAAAAAAAGACAAAGTACTTACTTTCTTTGCATCCTCTTCATGATATTCCTTCTAATATCCTTAATCAAGGTAAGATAAGTCTGCCCTCGATAACAGTTGATCCAAGAGTTAAATGATTCAGTGATATTGTTGGTCACATGATCAACTTTAACCCTTTCATCGAAGATATATCTATTCCAATGAATTGCAAAAATGTTGGACATCTATTCAAAGACAGTAGCATCAATACTTTGAATTTGTTCCATAGCTGAGTGAAAGTCAGTGGCATTATAGGCCTTGCAAGCTCTCCAAAAAAGCTCCTGTAGTGCTAGTGCAGTGTGCTGCCTTTTAAAGTTATTAAACAAATGCTTACCACAAAATCTGTTTGATGCATATGGCCACTTAGCAATCAAAGCATTAATTATTCCTTTTTGCCTGTCACTCATAAATGACATAGGCAGCCCACAATCATCTACTCATTCTATATGCTCACCTAATAGCTCTAGAAAACAATTCCATATGGAATTGAATTCAACTTCACAAATTCTTAGGGCTAAAGGATACATCCCATTATTGGCATCAATGCCAACAGCTGTCAATAAAACCCCGCCTATGGAACCTATTAAATGACAACCATCCAAATCTATAGGCTAACAACCAGTAAGGAAACCTAGTCTTTGTGCAGGAAAGCTAATAAAAAAACCCTTGAAATTTTAGATTTGCAGAAATCAAGGCTGCATCTGCCCTAACATACACTACTGTACGAGGTTTTGTTTCCTTACAATATTGGCATATTTGTGCAACAGGTTCAATGCTTTTTGGTGGTGTTCCCTTATGACCTGAAGTGCTTTCATCCTAGCCCTATACAGCTTCTGTTTGAAAGGTTGAAGGCCAAATCTTCTTTTTATATCCTTTTCTAACCATTCTACATCAATGGTAGCATTATCTCTAAAGTGCTCCTCATATTGTTTGGCTATCCGTATGTATGTGCACTTAGGGGTATCAATAACTTTAGAACACCTATGTTCAGGATATAAAGTCTTGATTTTATAGGTTATAATGCCTTGTGTTGTTGAGGCATGGATCCTCCATGGACAGCCTTCAGCAGCACACTTACAGGTGACTCCATTTTTTTCATTTTTTATTCTTTTAATCATAATCCCTCTGCGCACTGAATACTCACTAAGAACCTCTCTAAAATGGGCCAAACTTTGAAATGTCTGCCTCACTACAAACTTAACTTCCCCCTCAGGACCAGGAGTGAAAAGTTTTTTCCTGTGGACCCTAGCCATCCTCTCATTGCCTACCCCATCCTTACTACCACTTACTAACTTTTCAAAATTTTCACCATCACTTTGGTAATGGGAAATTTCATCAGGTGACTCATCACTTCCTCCCCCATTATCACTTTCTATCCCACTATTATCACCTTGTACATCACTATTAGGCCTATATTCTACATCAGAATCATTCTCAAGGTCATACTCGCTATAACACTTTGAGTTTTCATGCTCCATTTCTATATCCTTTCTGCCTAAGTTAGCTTCTTTTCCAACATCCTCGAACTCAGGTTCCCCCTCAACATTCCTACCCTCCAACTCAACTTCCCTCTCAACATCCCTATCCTCTAACTAGGTTCCTATTTCCTCATCTACATTAGCCAAGGTAGGTCCTACTTCAAGATCCATTTCCTCTAAATTAGATCCTATTTGTCACGAGCTTGGAGTTTTGCGCAGCTGCTCGTACGGCACTTAGGCAACTTGAACCCGAAAGTTGCTAAGTAAGCCTTGTGTTTTGCTTCTCGCTCAAGGAGGAGTTAGGACCGTTGAGCCAAAAGAGCTTTAGAGGCTAGAGGAAGAGATGGAACTTAGAGGCAAGTATTGCTAATGCAAATGAGCTTTGTATTACACAAGAGAACTCTTACAATACTTTGTGTTGTAATTGCTTGGTGCCTTACAAATGAGCCATGGAGGGGTATTTATACTAATCCACCTCCCAAATGAATGGCTAGGATTTATTACATCCAATGGCCACAAATGAGTCCTACCTAATTTAGGTGCGGTAGGTGAACTACCATTGACATTGTATATTTACATGTGCTAGTTGTACATATTTGACCTGCTTAGAGTTTCTAGAAAATGGGCTTGGGCTTGTAGGCTTTCTAGAAACAAGGCCAAGCTGATGCGTTCGAAACTAGCAAGTATACTAGTCGCACAAGTAATAAAGTGATAAGTAAGATATCGTTCCCACGAGGATTGATTCTAATTGAATTTGTTATTTCCAGCAACAATTAACTAAATGGGGGGTTTTGTTGATTGATTAACTAAACTCAATACGAAAGCAAATGAAGAATAATACAATACAAAGTTAAATCAATTGAGAATTACACAATGAAAGAAATCTGGTTAAGGGATCATTCTCTGCCACAAGATATGGATTTGCAAATTAATCATAGAATTGTCATCCAATTACACCATTGAAATTATCAACCGTAGATAACAACAAGCTCTGTTATCCCAATCTTTCCTTACTTTGTTGTTAAATAAAACAGGCTCTTTATTTAATCTCTATCCATTAAACAACCTAGAACAAGCTCTCTAAATTTAATTCAATGGATGCATTACGATAAGAAAGATAGGTTGATCTAAGCAATAAACACACAAGCTCGGATTATTTAACTTAGGTTGTATTCTCCAATTGCAATCTCTGATCACAATTTTGCTACTAAGGATTAGAAATTCAAGACAATTACGGATCAAGATTTCTAGTCTAGCAATAGACAACAATCAGATTATATTCAGTTGGCCATTCAAAATACAATCCAGCAAGCAATCATAAGCATTAGATATAGGAAAATACAAGCAACTTCAATTAGAGAATTGGATAACAACTTCTTGCACAATCAACTCACAAAAACCATATCAAGGGCTTTGAAATCACCCTCAACCAATTCAGATTCAGTTACACATGTTTAAACACAACATAAATACAATATAGAGAAATTCCAGAATTGAAAAGGAAAAAAAAAACTTAGCAAATCCTTTGAAAATCTCCTTTGTAGATGAATCTCCTTAGGATTGTAGTTCTCTTCCTCTTTCCAAGTCTTCTTTCTCCTTCAAGAACTCCAAGGGATGAGAGAAATCCAGAAATGCTGCCTCCAACACGTTCTCCCCCCTTCAAGTTCTGAAAATAAAACCCTAAAATGTGTTTAAATACTCTACTACAGTAACCTGCTACAGTGTCCCGTATTATACATGCTACAGTGATTTGTGGAATTACATTTCTATACTTCCACACTGTTTTGATTACAACTTTTGGTACACTGAATGGATTTATAAACCGTAAATTTCTCCAGCAATTAGACTTCGAGAGCTTTCCAACGGTATATAACATGTCATCGGGTTCATTGTATATCAATACAATTAAATCCGAGAAGATCACTGACTAGCAGAGGTGAAAATGAAGGGTTTTACTCCATTTTTGCGCAAGTTGCTCCAAAACTCCTACAAACATCAAAACCACACAAAAACATAAAAATACCAAGGAATATAGCAAAGAAACATGGACGAATTGATATGAAAAATGATATATAAATAGACACTTATCAAATTCCCCCACACTTAGACTTTGCTAGTCCTCGAGCAACTACGACAATATGAAATAAAACTAAACCGAAACAGAATCAACAAAAAAATTAAAACACACAAATGCTTTATCTTGCAAATAGGCCTCAAAGATTGTACTTAATTATAACCCAAGGAAAACTTCAAAATAATGCACTTGATCAAGAAATTCATCTCAAAGATTAGTTTCGCTTCACTTCAATTCCTCAAGTGTGTGTGTAGAGCCATAGCTCAGAACCTAATCACTGTAACCCGGATGAGTGAAGATGTGTGTATAAATGAACTCCATAGGCTTGCTTTTCAAGTCACTCTCCACTAATGTAGACATGCACAACACCAAGGATCAAGTAGGACTTTATTAAGCTGTAACGTTTGGCTTGGGTGAAGGTATGATAAAGGATAATAATTTGGCTCAAATCACCCACAAACATATAAATCATTCAAGACTATGTTGAGCTCAAGCCTATAACAAAACTTCATTTCAATTCACCAGGTTACTCCCCCAAACTTATTTAGAACACTCAATTCTTTTTTTTTTTTTTTTTTGCAGAAAACAAAAGAAAAACTACACCCCCACACTTTGTTGTTTCATTCTTTTTACAGAACACTTAAGGGTATAGATCTCTATTCTTCTTCTTTTTTTTCTTTTTTTTCTTTCTTTTTCTTTCTTTTTATTTTATTTTATTACACTTCTCCTCCCCCACACTTAAACAACACATTGTCTTCAATGTGTAAGTACGTGGACGATAAGTACAGATTGTCTTTTTTTTTCTTTTTTTTTAACAAACATAATAGAACTCACTAGCATTGCTCATGACACATCCCAACCTCCTCTAACTTCCAAAACCAGAACATAGCTCAAAATTTAATTGTGAATGATCTACATGCTCATAGGTAAGGGATAAACTGTTTGGAACAAATTCATTTGAGGTTAGGAAATCTTTTAGTGATTTAACAAAGAAAAAGGCTTACAAAGGCTCAAAGGGGTAACTAGGGATCAATTTCAGTCAAGGTTGGCTATTAAGGCTCAAACGGTCCAAAGATGGCTAAATCATTTCCCCAATGTTGCACAGTCTAGGATTTCGCCTCGAGTGACCATCAAACAAGTTCTAGAATTTCATTGAAATCTGAAGAAACATTTAAATTACATAAACTTTCTCTAAGTGAACAAATAACTCAGTGATAATAGCTCAGTGCTCAATGTTGCGTAAAGAATCAAAAGCAAAGCGAAAACCAATAAACATTTCAAGCACACAGATCCATGCATCATTTATCATTTTCCAAGAGTTATTCTTAATTCAATCATTATCTTATCATTGACCCACAAAATGTAAGAAAAGAGGTACGTGGCATTGTTACACCTGAGTCAAGATTGTATATTTCAACAATCCTTAGGACCAGTAGCCCACAGACTTAAGGTTTCCAGCCTATATACCTTTATTATGAAAGAACAAAACAAGAAAAAGACACTTCAAATAACATGAAATAAACAAACTACAGATTTATTTAGAGAGAATGCGTTTCAAGGGTTAAAGAAACCCCATATTCTGCCATTCTCAGGTTTTTCCACAATGTTTTTTTTTTTAAATCAAAACTGATAAAGATAAAAACACATAACAACTCTAAATTACGCAAAACTAAACTCACTCATAAAATAACAAAGTTCAACAAGACAGCAAACAAAAACAAGTCAGTTAGAATGGGTCTAAAAAGTTTAGAAGTTAGCCTCCTTATTCAGCCATTATGGATTGAAGAGATCCAGAATGCGTTTCAAGAGGAATTGAACTTTTTTAGCCACCACTCTAAAAGCCATGATTAGAAAATATTACCTGGGGTGAAAGAAATAACCTAAAAAAAAAAAAACTCAAAAGAAATGACATGAAAATCTCAAATAAACACACTACAAGAAGTACCAAACACCAAGCAAACCAGCAGATAGAGCTTTACAGATGGGCGTTCAATCCAGTTTACGCCTTTTATTGCCTTCTCCACAACCAATCTATCCGGCTATTGTTGCAGTCAAGAACATAATAGACGAATTCTTGATAATTTGTCAATTTACTCCCTTGATTTTAAGCTGTAACCAGCATTTGCCTTGCTGATGGTGAGATGAAATTTTTTTCTACAGCTTGATCAAGAAGGACAACAAACCATCAAAAAAATTATTAACATTTAACAAACCAATGGGTTTCCGATGGATGTTTAGCTGTTCCCAAGAGGTGATTTGAAATATCTCCTCTAATGTACCATAACCACCAGGCAAAGCTATAAATGCATCGGACTTAAACAACCATATGTGCAATACCGCTCATCAATGCTTGAATAGGTGTCTATTTATGTATTACTTTTATATCAATTCGTCCATGTTTCTTTGCTATATTCTCTGGTATTTTTATGTTTTTTTGTGTGGTTTTGATGTTTGTAGGAGTTTTGGAGCAACTTGCACAAAAATGGAGTAAAACCCTTCATTCTCACCTCTGCTAGTCAGTGATCTTCTCGGATTTAATTGTATTGATATACAATGAACCCGATGACATGTTATATACCGTTGGAAAGCTCTCGAAGTCTATTTTCTGGAGAAATTTATGGTTTATAAATCCATTCAGTGTACCAAAAGTTGTAATCAAAACAGTGTGAGATGTATAGAATATAATTCCACAAGCACTGTAGCATGTATAATACGGGGCACTGTAGCAAGTCACTGTAGCAGAGTATTTAAAAACATTTTATGGTTTTATTTTCAGAACTTGAAGAGGGGTAAACGTGGGAGGAGGCTGCATTTCTTGATTTCTCTCATCCCTTGGAGTTCTTGAAGGAGAAAGAAGATTTTGAAAGAGGAGGAACTACAATTCCAAGAAGATTCATCTACAAAGAAGATTTTTCAAAGAATTTGCTAAGTTCTTTCTTTCCTTTTCAATTCTGGAATTTCTCTGTATTGTATTTGTTATTCTGATTGAAAATGTGTAACTAAATCTGAATTGGTTGAGGGTGATTTCAAAGCCCTTGATATGGATTTTGTGAGTTGATTGTGTAAGAAATTGTTATCCAATTCTCTAATTGAAGTTGCTTGTATTTTCCCATATCTAATGCTTATGATTGCTTACTGATTGTATTTGGAATGGCCAACTTAATATAATCTGTTGTTGTCTATTGCTAGATTAGAAATCTTGATCCGTAATTGTCATGAATTTCCAATCAGTAGTAGCAAAATTGTAATCAGAGATTGCAATTGGAAAATACAACCTAGGTTAAATAATCCGAACTTGTGTGATTATTGCTTAATCAACCTATCTTCCTCTCGTAAATGCTTCTATTGATTAAACTTAGAGAGACTTGTTCTAGGTTGTTTAATGGATAAAGATTAAATAAAGAGCTTGTTATTATTTACAACAAAGTAAGGAAAGATTGGGGATAACAGCGCTTGTTGGTTATCTAACGGTTTGTAACTCAATGCTGTAAATTGGTATTACATTCTATGTTAAGTCACAAATTCATATCTTGTGGCAGAGAAGGAACCCTTAACCAAGTGTCTCTCATTGATCTTTCATTCAAATTAACTTCCTGTTTTGTTATTCTTTACTTGCATTTTTATTTCATTTAGTAAAGCATTCAACAAAATCCCCCCCTGTTTAGTTTATTGTTGCTGGAAATAACAAATTCAATTAGAATCAATCCTCGTGGGAACGATATCTTACTTATCCTTTATTACTTGTGCGACTAGTATACTTGCTAGTTTCGAACGCATCAAGTTTTTGGCGCCGTTGCCGGGGACTGATTTTCTAATCAATTTGTTATTCTGTTTTTTACTACTGATTCTTGATTGTTATTTCCTGATTGTTTGTGTTTAGGCTTTTATGTCCGAGGGAGAAGCGGATCTGCGACTTAAGAGAATTAAGGAGTTTCTCCAATCCTCGAATTTAAGACTAAATCGTTCAATTTCAAACTCCACCTCCAGAATTTGCCCTTGCACTACATACTTTCCCTCCCATCTTCCTTGCAGTTCAAACAAATCTGAAGCGGAAGCAATGGCCGATGGAAAACGATCAACTCTTTAAGGAGTTAGCGGCTCCAATTATTGATCCAACAACCGCTATGCATACGCACCATTTTGAGATAGATTTTGAACTTAAAATCTGGACTGATTCATCTCTTGCCTACATGTCATGGTTTTGCAGGAGAGGATCCGAACAAACACCTCAAAGAATTTCATGTGGTATGCTCAAGTATGAAACCAACCGGCGTTTCTGAAGAGCAAATTAAATTGATAGCTTTCCCATTCTCATTAGCAGATTCGGCAAAAGATTGGCTATACTATCTACCACCAGGTACCATTACCACTTGGAATGAGATGAGTAAACTCTTTTTTGAGAAATACTTTCCAGCCTCGAAAGTTACAAATATTAG
>SNVD02011126.1:0-56431 GCA_013180625.2 Boswellia sacra
TGTGTAGGTTTTGTCAAACCTCGCCGAAAGCATATCTCATTTTTTTAAATCTTGGGGTGATAAATCTGCATCGAGCAACCCCCACCGAAATTATGTCCCCATGTGTCAAATTTGAGAGTTTTACGTGTGTATATATCCATTCTCCATATTTTCAAATGTCATTATTATAACCTGTCTTACACTTGAAAAGCATATTACCTAACGTGCATCATTGTCTTACCAAGGTTAGAGCACTTGTAGAAATGGAGAAAACACCAATTCGGCGACTCCAAAATATATGCGTATTTTGTGGATCGCAATTTGGTAAAGATGGAGAGTTTACAACAGCAGCTCTTGATCTTGGTAGGACATTAGCTGCGAGGGTATTCATTTGATTTATGGAGGGGGTAGTCTTGGGTTAATGGGGTGTGTGTCGACAGCTGCATCCCTAGGAGGGAGCAAAGTTCTCGGCATTATCCCTAAACCATTAGCTGTGCGAGATATCATAGGCAACACAATTGGGGAAGAGTTACGGGTCTCTAGCATGCATGAGCGTATTGCACATATGGTCATTAAATCTGATGCATTTATAGCTTTGCCCGGTGGTTATGGTACATTGGAGGAGATATTTTAAATCACCTCTTGGGCACAGCTAAACATCCATCGGAAACCCATTGGTTTGTTAAATGTCAATAATTTTTTTGATGGTTTGTTGTCCTTTCTTGATCAAGCTGTAGAAAAAAACTTCATTTCACCGTCGGCGAGGCAAATCCTGGTTACCGCTTCAACGGCAGGGGAGTTAATTGATAAACTCCAAGAATTCGTCTATTCGTCTGATCCAACAACGGCTCGAATAGATTGGTTTGGAGAAGCCAATAAAAGGCGTAGACTGGATTTAACGCTCCATCTGTAATCTCTATCTATTGGTTTGCTTCGCTTTTGTTTGCTTTCTTTTTATGGTGTTTATTTGAGATTTTTCATGTTATTTCTTTTGAGCTTTTTTAGGTTATTTCTTTCGTTCCAGGTAATATTTTCTAATCTTGCTTTTAGAGTGGTGTCTTAAAAAGTTTAAGTCCTCTTGAAACGCATTCTGGATCTCTTTCATCCATAATGGCTGAATAAGGAGGCTAATTTCTAAACTTTTTAGACCCATTCTAACTAACTTGTTTGTGTTTGCTGACTTGTTAAACTTTGTTATTTTATGAGTGAGTTTAGTTTTGCGTAATTTAGAGTTGTTATGTGTTTTTATCTTTATCAGTTTCGATTTTTTTAAAAAAAATTGTGGAAAAACCTGAGAATGGCAGAATATGGGGTTTCCTTAACCCTTGAAACGCATTCTTCCTTAATAACTTTGTAGTTTGTTTATTTCATGGTGTTTGAAGTGTCTTGTTTCTTGTTTTGTTCTTCATAATAAAGGTATATAGGCTGGAAACCTTAAGTCTGCGGGCTCCTGGTCCTAAGGATTGTTGAAATATACAATCTTGACTCAGGTGTAACAACGCCACGTACCTCTTTTCTTGCATTTTGTGGGTCGATGATTAGATAATGATTGAATTAAGAATAACTCTTGGAAAATAATAAATGATGCATGGATCTGTGTGCTTGAAATGTTTATTGGTTTTCGCTTTGCTTTTGATTACTTGCACAACATTGAGCACTGAGCTATTATCACTGAGTTATTTGTTCACTTAGAGAAAGTTTATGTAATTTAAATGTTTCTTCAGATTTCAATGAATTCTAGAACTTGTTTGATGGTCACTCGCGGCGAAATCCTAGACTGTGCAACATTAGGGAAATGATTTAGGCCATCTTTGGACCGTTTGAGCCTCAATAGCCAACCTTTATTAAAATTGATCCCTAGTTACCCCTTTGAGCTTTTGTAAGCCTTTTGTTTCTTTTCTTGTTAACTCACTAAAAGATTTCTTAACCTCAAATGAATTTTTTTTTCCAAACAGTTTATCCCATACCTATGAGCATGTAGATCATTCACGATTACATTTTTGAGCTATGTTCAGGTTTTGGGAAGTTAGAGGAGGTTGGGTTGTGTCATGAGCAATGCAAGTGAGTTTTATTGTATTTGTAAAAAAAAAAAGAAAGAAAAAAACAAAGAACCAATCTGTACTTCTTGTCCACGTACTTACACATTGAGGACAATGTGTTGTTTAAGTGTAGGGGAGGGGAATTGCAGCAGTTAAAAAAAAGAAAAAAAAAAGAAAAGAAAAAAAAAAGAGAAAAGAAAAAAAAGGGATCTATACCCTTGAGTGTTATCAAAAAGAATGAAACAGCAAAGTGTGGGGGTGTAATTTCTTTTGTGTAAAAAAAACAATAATAAAAAGAGAGATTGAGTGTTCTGAATAAATTTGGGGGAGTCACTTGGTGAATTCGAACGAATTTTTTTATGTTATGTGGTTGAGCTCTACATAATCTTGAATGATTTATGTGTTTGTGGGTGATTTGAGCCAAATTATTATCCTTTATCATACCTTCACCCAAGCCAAACGTTACAAGCTTAATAAAGTCTACTTGATCCTTGGTGTTGTGCATGTCTACATTAGTGGAGAGTGACTTGAAAAGCAGGCCTATGGAGTTCATTTATACACATATCTTCACTATTAAATACGATTCATTTTTATGCATAAACTCATCCGAGTTACAAATGATTATGTGAAAATGGCTCTACACACACACACAAAAGGAATTAAAGTAGAGCGAAACTAATCTTTGAAATGAAATTTTTGATCAAGTGCATAATTTTGAAGTTTTCCTTGGGTTATAATTAAGTACAATCTTTGAGGCCTATTTGCAAGTTGAAGCATTTGTATTGTTTTAATTTTTCTTTGATTCTGTTTCGATTAATATCGTTGTAGTTGCTCGAGGACTAGCAAAGTGTAAGTGTGGGGGAATTTGATAGGTGTCTATTTATATATCATTTTCATATCAATTCCGTCTATGTTTCTTTGCTATATTCCTTGGTATTTTTATGTTTTTGTGTGGTTTTTTATGTTTGTAGGAGTTTTGGAGGAACTTACACAAAATTGGAGTAAAATCCTTCATTTTCACCTCTGCTAGTCAACCAATTTCTTGGAGTTGATTGTATCGATATACAATTAACGGATAACATGCTACATACCATTGAAAAGCTCTCGAAGTCTATTTTCTGGAGAAATTTACGGTTCACGAATTTATGTAGTGTACCGAAAGTTGTGATAAAAATGGTATAAGAAGTGTATATTTGTAATTCCATATATCACCTGTCTCTTATACACATCTAGATGTGTATAAGAGACAGGTAGCAAGTCACTGTAGCAGAGTATTTAAACACATTTTAGGTTTTATTTTCATAACTTGAAGAGGGGAGAACGTGGAGGAGGCTGCATCTTTGGATTTCTCTCATCTCTTAGAGTTCTTGAAGGAGATTGAAGGCTTGGACAGAGGAAGAACTACAAATCCTAAGAGATTTCATCAGATTTGCTAAGTTTTTCATTTCCCTTTCATTTTTTGGAATTGCTATGTATTGTATTGTATTTGTATTGTGTCTGAATATGTGTAACTAAATCTGAATTGGTTGAGGGTGATTTCAAAGCCCTTGATATGGATTTTGTGAGTTGATTGCGTAAGAAATTGTTATCCAATTCTCTAATTGAAGTTGCTTGTATTTTCCCATATCTAATGCTTATGATTGCTTACTGATTGTATTTGGAATGGCCAACTGAATATAATCTGGTGTTGTCTATTGCTAGATTAGAAATCTTGATCCGTAATTGTCATGAATTTCCAATCATTAGTAGCAAAATTGTGATCAGAGATTGCAATTGGAAAATACAACCTAGGTTAAATAATCTGAACTTGTATGATTATTGCTTAGATCAACCTATCTTTCTCATCGTAATGCTTCCATTGAATTAAACTTAGAGAGCTTGTTCTAGGTTGTTTAAGGGATAGAGATTAAATAAAGAGCTTGTTTTATTTAACAACAAAGTAAGGAAAGATTGGGATAACAGAGCTTGTTGTTATCTACGGTTGATAACTTCAATGCTGTAATTGGATAACAATTCTATGTTAATTCACAAATTCATATCTTGTGGTAGAGAAAGAACCCTTAACCAAGTGTCTCTCATTGATTTTTCACTCCATTTTACTTTGTGTTGTGTTATTGTGCAATTACATTAATATTTCATTTAGTTAATCATTCAACAAAACCTCCCATGTTTATTTTATTGTTGCTAGAAAATAACAAATTCAATTAGAATCAATCCTCGTGGGAACGATATCTTACTCATCACTTTATTACTTGTGCGACTAGTATACTTGCTAGTTTCGAACGCATCACTATGGATCATGAAAGATTGAAGGAAAAATATTTGTCTAGAAAAGCAATAGTGAAATCTCTCCAAGTGAGGATATTTCCTTCTCTAATACGGTCAACAGATGTCCACCACTACTATGCATCTCCTGTCAACAAGTGAGTTGCCACCCTAACCCATAAATCTTTTTCAACTTGCAAAAGGTTAAAGAGGTGTTTAACTCATATAAGCCAGTCTTCTGCAACATTCGGATCGGGCTCCCTATGAAAAATAGGAGGATTGTGATGTTGGACCTCTCTAAGTGCATTCTTCATTCAATTGTCAACACCTATCACTAATACCGGTTGAGGTGGTGGTGGTGGTAGGTTAGCACAAAGAGTATCTATAACTGTATTTGCCACTGTCTCTGCCAATGTATTGGCCACATTTCTCATAGCCCTATAAAACTCTGACGTCTCACCACCCTCAAGCGGATTGGAACTAGAAGCACCTATGAGAACTCATTATCTAATTTTATCAATGGCAAAAATATAAGTGGTAAAATTTTATAACATATAGAAGATAAGCATAACAAAAAAATATTTAAGGCACATGCAAGCACACAAGAAATAACTCCACCCCTCCCAAACCAACTACATGCTTTTGTCAGGTCCACAGTAAAAGCTTAAGCTCTGATACCACTCTATCACGCCGTAAAATCTCTTATTTAGAGACTTCAAGGGTGATTAATTAAGAGAATAATAAAAAGACATCATTAGTACCTCCCTTTTTTTCATCCAAGATCATTTTTTAATTTACACATATATTTGTACATATCACATGAATCCATTGCAACATCTAGCTATTTGTTCAAGATAAACTTTTAAATACACCGATGACTAAACTTAGTACATAAGTTTCTAATTACATAAAAAAATTGCCTATCACAATCTAGGCTAAGTCAAAACATTCCTCATAACCATTGCATACATGTAAACGTCTCGACTCCCTAGGAAAGCTCTAGAACACTACTAGTACGAATATCTTTTTGTGTACCTGTGGAGGGAGGGGGTGAGCAAACAGCCCAGTAGGAAAAATTCTAACATTATACTAAATCACAAGCATTCAAACAGTTACTTAATTACAGAGTTACACAATCTATTATAATAAGTCATACAATCATTCTCATTCATACATCAAGGTGTCTCTTATTTACTTAACAATCAAAATTTTTCATCTAATGTTTCCCTAGACCCGTATCCAAACAACTCATTCAAGGTCTAACATCTCAAGTTTATATTCGTATTACCCTTGGATCCATATCTAAAACGGCCCATCCAAGGTCCAACACTAAAAATTTCATATCCGCATTTCCCTTGGCTCTGTATTCAAAATGGCCCATCCAAGGTCCAACGTATATACTTATAAACTTTTCAATACAATTTCTAACTGCATATTTTAAAAAGCTATTGATACCAAATTCCACACCCCAAAAAATTAATTCTAAGCTTCAACCATATTATTCATTCCATACCACTACACAATTCAACTGCTAATCTTTAACTTTGAAAATTTGCTACAATTTGTACACTTAACCAATTTAAGTGAAACCAGTTGGAAATGAAAGATTCAAGTTCTAGATTCAAAATAAAATGTAATCTTTCTAAAATAAGTCCCAGTGCAATACAGTTTTTATGAAAAATCCAAACCTGTCGCTAAACCAATGAATTTTTTAGGATTTTAAGCTCAAATTAGAAAAATCACCAAAAAGTGTAGAAAATTGATTGTCAGGTGATTCAACTTGCAAATGAAGGCTTATGAAGTCTATTATAATGTAAAAATGATAATTTTATAGAATTAACATCTAATGAATACAATTTTGGAAAAACATATTGCAAATCCCGAATGACTATCAAAATGTCAGTTTGTATCATTTATATTCAATAATTCACCAAAATTTCATTTCAAATCCAAATTTAGTGAAAAGACTACTGAATTAAAGCTTGACATGTGTACTCAAAACAAAGATGGGATTTCTCAAAACTAGTCTCAAAAGATATAGATTTGCGAAAATGTCTAAGCCCCTTAGATGAACAATGCAATTTCTAGATTTCGACTTCCATTTTCAAAAGTTCACCAAAATTTCATTTCATATCCAAATTTAGTGAAACGAGTGCTGAATTAAAGCTTGACATGTCTGCTTTTCAAAAAAAAATTGGATTTCTCAAAACTAGTCTTAAAAGATATAGGTTTGTGAAAATGTTTAGGTCTGTCAGATGAACAGTATCATTTCCAGATTTCAACCTCCAATTTCAAAAATTCACCAAAATTTCACTTTAGATCCAAATTCAATGACATCAGTGGCTATTTAAAGCTTCATGTGTCTATTTTCCTAAACAAAAGAAAAATTATATAAATCACAATCCCAAAAAATGCAACAACTCAAAGAACATAGAACAATCACATGAACTACAACTTCCATAAAAAAACAACATCTCATTCACTTCATAAGCACATAATTTCACAAATAATTCGTCATCTAAGTAACAAACAATCAATTTAACAATAAATCACATGCATTTCAAACCCATATCAATTAAAACAAAAAAAAATAATGAGATTTAAGTATATTTTTATTTAATCTCTACCTGGTTTCCAAGCCTATACACCCCTTTTCTTGTTCCTTTTTCTCTTCCCTTTTTTTCTTCTCTTTTTCTTCCTTCTCTTTCTCCTCTTCTTTTTCTCTCTCTCTCCCTTTAGCCTATAGCACCCTCCTCTTCTATTACAAAAATGAAAGAAAAATATCTTTTTTGAAACCCTAATGTCTTTTATATATACAAGGCCTTAACCCATAGGCCTAAGTCCACTTACTTCAAATCCAAGCCCATAGATCATCCTTACCAAATTCTAACACAAGCTCATAACTATAATCCAACCCAATCCTCATTTATTAAACATGGTTTTATAACTATTTCATGGCCTAAAGCCCATCAATCAAATAAAATTACTCAAATACCCTTAGGCATAGTTTCTAAAATTTGTAATATGTGTTGGTGTGTGTGTATGTGTGTGTATTTTGGAATTATACAATAACATAGTGAGTTGACCTCAGCAATGGCTAGAATGGCTAGCTTCTCTTGAAGCTATATCTAGAAGGGGAGGCATAAGGTGTGAAAAAAAAATGATGATATCACCTATAGTAAGAGTAGGCTGCCTAAGAACTTCTTATTTATCCCAGACTTCACCTGGTCCAAGCCAATCAATGTCTCAATTAGAATCAAAGGCACTAAGGTAGGACCTAGATGTAGTTAGGAAATCAGACTCTCTAGCAAAGGGTTACCACAACCGTCTGGGGACACCAACAAGAACTAAGAAAGGAGACAAAACTATAGGATTCAGGGCCAAGCAACAAAAGTCTTATCCACAATCCTGATTAGAGGAATCAGGAGGAAAAGTCTCACCATTGATTAATAGTATGAGCTACCAATATATTACACAGAATGCAAAAAAATCAGCTATGTCCTCTAGGGGGGGTTGGGGGGGTTTGTTAAAGGGCGACAAAATAATATTATCAGTATTGGAAGATGGCATTCCTAGAATTGTAAATTCTTCATAAATGGGGCAAAGCTCTTATCTATTGAAATGAAAAATATGATCGAAAACATCCTAGAATATTATAGATGCATTAAGGAAAGGGATGTCAAGCTTTACTTGATGAAGAAATCTCAAACTAGAAAGATCGCTCAACTCCGGTTAGCGCTAATCTGAATCTTTTAGGGATTTCAACAGAGGATGGATAAGCTTGTAGAAAACCTCATTTATGGTCAATGGTATAGGGATGGAGTAAGCGATAGGTGCCCTGATATAGGGTGGAGAAGGGCACTCAAAGCCTTTCAAATTTGATGTGGAATTATTGATACAGGTGCGCGTCTGTAGCTAAAGGCATGACACCTATTTGAAGCTCAGTTGGGGCTAGTCTTTTCTACACGATGTGGTAGCTGAATTTATGTGTCTGGCTGGAGTTTCTTCTCTTTTGTGTGATAGGATAAACAATTGCATGGAGTCTTGTTAAAAGTATAAGTTCCTTTTGTTTGCTATGACAATTAATTCAAAGTTTGAAT
Organism: Boswellia sacra; assembly: GCA_013180625.2. Taxonomy (NCBI): domain Eukaryota; kingdom Viridiplantae; phylum Streptophyta; class Magnoliopsida; order Sapindales; family Burseraceae; genus Boswellia; species Boswellia sacra. The sequence goes on from SNVD02011126.1 coordinate 8,384, forward strand.
TAGTAAGATTATTATTTAAGATACAGAAAGATAAGCAGAAATGAAATATTTCTATCATAAATAATAGGGAAACACCATCTATACAAAGTCTCAAAAATAATGAGCATCCAATAAAATCATCCCCAAAGCACAAATATAAAATGATGTCCAAAATGGGCACAAGGAAAATCAATCAAGAAGAATAAAGGCCTAATGCCCAGAAGTACTCTCTGTCACATCCACGTCCACCTCATCATCATCATAAGGGTTTTCCTCCTCGTCATCCCCGTTGGCAGCATAAAAAGGACCGACTCCACCTCAAGCACCTACGAGCTAAGTAGGCCCTACACTGAAAGTACCCATAGGCTGAGAAGTGTCAGCACCAGTAGGAAGAAGTGCCAACAAGTTGGGAAGATGTAGTGCCACTCGAAGAACCTTGTATTCCTGACAGCATCCTCTCCAGGTAGTCTACCCTTTGACGAAGGCCCATGTTCTAATCTCGGAGGGCCTGGTTCTCTTGCATGACCACCTTATCCAAGCAAAAGCAGAAAAAAGTGTCAACATGTAGAATTTAAGGCATGCATACATAAAAGCATGATGAGTTAAGGTTCTTACACAGTATTGGTAGGAAAGCTCAAAAATAAGCAACTAGGTTGCTATGAAGAGTCTCATCAGGTACTCTACCTCATCAAGTGTAATCTGCATAAACATTTTGTGTTTTGTTAGAAGACCGAATAAATGTAGGATGAATAGCAAAGAAACAAAAAGGACTCACATGAATGGTGTTCGGTGGTGCGAATAGGAATCTTAGGCTCTCATCCCCTGGAAGCTTGTAGAGACCAAAGGTGCCCATTGGTGTCTTTACATTCACCATACTAGATGTCTCCTACTAGAAACAGCCGAGAATAATAGTTGAACTAGGAGTGATTGTCTCCCTAGAAGCAATCACTAAGGGAGAAAGAGCAACAAGGCCTCTTCCCTTCCTCACACTAGTAGAAATGCCAGTAGACTGGCTACCATAAGGAGGTGGTGGCAATAGAGGCAGAGAAGCTTGACCTTGTCCAAACCCCACGAGGACCAATGTCCTTGGCCCCACAAGGCTTGAGTAAGAACTCTTGGGCTCAATCCATATATGATCTTTCATAAGTTGGGAAAGGAATCTCATGGATGTGTGTCCTTGCTATATACTCGGCAAGGGCCTCATCACCGAAAGCAAAGGTGTTAGCCATCTTTGGAGGAGGAGGAGGAGGAGGAGGAATCATACGATGGGCCAGTCCATCTGGCGAATGAAACATATGCTCCCCCAAGAACTACATGTGGGCCTTAGGGCCTACATAAGGATGGGAACGGTCCAAGCTAGGTCGGGGATGACCATCCCCATCCCCATCCCCATTCCCGATTACAAATAATATCCCCATCCCCACCCCAATCCCCATTTTTATAATTCGAGTACGTGTATAGGGGCTTTTCAAATTTAAAAAAGATCCCCATTCCCTCCCCATACCCGACTTAAATTTTTTTAAAATTATTGGTACAATAATTCAAAAGTAAAGTATTCAAATAAAAAATACAATTGAAATAAAAAATAGTATTGATGAGAAAGAAGAAAAAATTAAAATCTACAACTCTAATACATGAATTAGCAACTAAAAAATATATCATTACAAACATATAATATGATCAAACCTTATATTATGATATTAATATATCATATTCTTTATATTATAAGATTAGTTACAAAGTTATTAATTTGTCCCTAACTTAATAAAATTCTATATATTTATATATATCGTAGGTCAAGAATGATTTAAATATAAAAAATCTCTAATAATTATTTTCTAATTTTGGGATTTGTTTTTAACAAATTAAGAAAAAAAATTTGAATGGTTAAAAAGAGAGAGAGAGAGAGAGAGAGAGAACTCTAAAAATGTAGTCTTCGATTTCAAATTGATATATTAGATTTAATTCATAGTGTTTGAGGTTTTTCTATGGATTTTAATTAGTTTTTAACTTCAAATTAAGATATTAGATTGTATAATTGAAGATAAAAAGTAAAAGATTTGTTATTTTATCTTAATAAGCATATTAAACTTCATAATAAAATAAATGTTAAAAAATATATTTAAATATTTCTAGTCGGGTATGGAGATTTTGGGTTGGGGACTAACATCCCCACCCCCACCCTGAAAAAATTGCAGGTATGAAGCTTTGGCCCCATCCCCTCCCCGATCCCCAAAATCCCTTCCCCATCCCCTCCCCATTCTAGACAAGCCCAAGAGCCCCCATTCCCATAGGGAATTTTTCCATCCCTAGGCTCACTAGTAGCATCCAAAATGAGCAAAGGTCGTGAGCCTCCCTCATGGCGGGACTCCAGATGTTTTCATCTTGGATCTTGGTCCTCCAGCCATGGCACCCTGTTCACCTGCAAAGCTAAAAAGAGGTAAGTTTTATGTCCAACGCTCAAGATTTAAACATGCTAACACAACTTTTCTTACCATGTCCCAGACAAGCTCGATCATTGTATTCTTGAAAATATTATGAAGGAAGGGCGCGTTCTCCCTCTTGCACCTGTAGGGCCATTCAAGTGGCCCAAGGTTATCCATGTCAGAAGGATGTGGTATTCACAAGCCCACATCTGATCAAGAGTAAAACAAAAACAGGAGATCAATAGCCGAATTCAAAAATAAAGGAAAAGAAAGACAAGACAAAACTATACCCTAACCAGGAAAGAGAAGTAGTTAATGGTCTGTTGCCCACGGCACCTCAAGTCTAGATGGTAGTAAACAGGGTCAAGGCAGGATAGGCATAGTCAAAATCCCAAACCCTGTCAAGGTCACACAGGATATAAAGTAGAGTCAGATCGTCAATGCTTGATATGTTCGCAAACAATGTCATGCTATAAAGGTAGAAGATGAAGCTTCGGGCACATTGCTCTAACTCCACCTCTGTCTTGGGTTAGCGACCCTCCCAATATTTTCAAATGGACTTATATGGGACCTATTAGGGCCATCGTAGTTAGGGGCGAAGCCCAAAAGTCTCTCAACCCACAGACGTTGATCAGTCACCGCCAAATCGCACAACCGACTATCGAAGGAATTGCTCCCAAAACAAAAGTGACGCCCATGAATGCAATCAGGTCAAGGGGCGTAATTGTCTTCTTGGTGTCCATCCACCTTGCCAGAACGCATCAGTTCATGTGAGTCTGCTGCTCGACAGCGACCTAATGAAGTTGTCAAAACTAGCATTTGAGATGTGCCTCCATAAGAAACTGTGCTCCAAAATTCAATTGTATTACTAGCCGGCATAAGAGTATGATCCCTTAGGTTTATGCATGTTCTCCACTTGAAAGAAGGAAAAGAAAAGAAAATTGTTAGTAATAATGAAGGAAGATATCAAATTGCAAAGAGGCAAAAGTTGGGAAATGGGCGCCTCTACTTAGAGGCGCATACCTCTAAAGAATAGTAACTAAAGGCGCACGCCACTAATGAAGAAACCCTAGAAGCAAGCTAACCCTAAAGTGACGTGCCTTTAACTACTTATAAGCGCCTGACTAAACTTACAAGCGCGCACCTCTAGTTTTCCAGAAAGCCAAATTCGTCCTAAAACTACAAAAATGCATCAAAACGCAAAATACACTGCAAGAACACTAAAACAATGATGAGAGAAACGAGTACTTACCTAAGAGAAGTCATGGCCATCCAAATCTCGTAGGATTTCTGCATCGCCACCAACCTAAGCACCGGCAAGCGTCGGATGCATCGTAGGAGCATAGGGAGAGAGTTGATCTTGATTGTGTAGTTCACCATTGTCAACAGAGGCCAAAAACACAGAGAAATCAAGGGGAGAGTTGGAAGAAATTGGAATGTGTATATGGCATGGCTGAAAAAAGAATGAAACTTTTGTTTATATACTGTATCGCATGTTAGAGGTACATGCCGCACGTAGAGGAGCGCACTTCTAAGTTTGAATTTAAGTTTTGGCAGAATTCTAATCCTAATTTTAGAGAATTTTTGCGGGGGCCCTGAAAGGTTGAACAAATGACCCTCAAGGGCAGCAGAATTGCATTCAAAGCCAAAAAAGCTTTAGAATTAACCAAAATCCCTATGGGAGCTCAAAATCACACCCAAAGCCCAAAAAGCTGCAGAATTGCACAAAAACCCTAGTGGACATACAATTACATCTAAAAGTCTCTAGTGAATGTACTACAACAAAATCCCCAGAGCAATCTAAAATTACTTGGAAACCCCTTAAGTACGTAGAGTTGCATCCAAGTCCCTAGTAAGCGGAATGACATTTAGAACTCCAGAAAAACACATAATTGTATCCCTAGAGAAGTCTAAGATATCACCAAAATTCGCAGTAGACATACAACATATTCTTATGGAGCATAAGACAATACAATGACCTCAAAGAGTACAAAATCACAACACTCCCCAAAGAGTGTGGAATCGCGTTGGGACCCTGACAAAATTTAGAATTTCAAAAAGCTCATTCTGAGAGTGTGAAATCACACCAGTATCCCTAGTGAGTAGAAAATGACATTCAAAAAACCTTAAGAGACTATAGAATCATACCAACACTCCTAAAAGAGCATGAAATCGCGTTAAGACCTTGACAAAATTTCAAATTTCAATGAGCTCATTCAAGGGAGTGTAGAATCACATTGAAATTTAGAGTGTGGAATCACACTAAGAATAAGACAAAAACATTTCAGAGAGTGTGGAACAGCACTAAAATCCTTAAATGTGGAATCAAACGAAGGTGGCTTCAAAGAATGTGCAGTCACACTAAAGACTGTTAGAGAGTGCGAAACGATACCAAATTCTTGAGCATGGAATCACAAAAGTGTCTTCAGAGAGTATGGAGTCACACTGAAGACTATTAAAGAGTGCAAAATGGCACCAAAATCCTCAAGCGTTAAATCATGCAGGAGTATCTCCAAAAAGTGTGGAATCACATCGGAGGTTTTCAGAGAATACAGAATGGCACCATAAAACCATGAGGCGGTGTAAGGTTACCTTAAAAACCATCAAATCAATAAACCTACTAGAATCCATACACCAAACACAAAGCAGGCAAGTGTAAGATACAATGTGTTCCATAAATTCCTCCAAAGTAGGGGGTAACCTGTAAGCATTGAAATTCTGCTTATGGATTAAAAGCCCAATGATGATGGCCAGAGATAACAATCAGAAATCCTTTCTAAACTAACAAGGACGCCAAGAATAGGGTAAAAAAGCCAAGTAGGCTTAGGATTGGTACTAGAGAGGAGAGATTGAGGCCCTAAAAATTATGATTTGCATTACACATATGTAGTAAAAGGAGGACTGGGAACCTAGAATTAGGGTTGGCGCCTCGAAGCTTAGGCTGGCGCCTTTATAATTAGAGGCGGCTCACGTGCACCTCTAAGCAGATGTGACACCTCTAACATTACAGGCGCACAACCTTAGGTGGAAGTAGTGCTTGTAATTTTTGAAACCCTAGTGACACCTCTACATAGAGGTGCAAGCCTCTAACTATAATCCCACATCAGGAAAAGAGCTCATTTTTTGAGAACTGAGAGCCTATATATAAGAGCGTCTAACTCCCAGTTCGAGGTATCTAGTATTGGGTTGAAAAATTACCTAAAAACACATATTTTGAGAGATTTTAAATACTTTCAAAACTCTCGTTAGTTTGATTACTTTTCGATGTTTTCTCAGTGTTCCTAGTGTCCCTTGGATTATTCTAGGACTGATAACACTAGTTGAAGATTCAGCTTTCGATTAAATTCCAAATTCAGTAAGTTTTCTGAGGACCTCCTCTTTAATATGGTTAGTTAGTGATTACTTAAGCGTGATAACGGCTAATTAGGGGTTAATCATATGAAGCTTTGGACCTAATTATGCATGTTCAGCATAGTTAATTAATGATGAATGATATACTGATTAGTGTAGAAATGCCATGATTAGGTTAATGTTTATTTTAACCACGCTGGTCATTACTAATGCCTTTGTTTAAAGGTGAAGGACAAGTTAAAGACCCCTTTTAGTTTGTGGTAATGTTTAATTCACTTTATTGCAATTATTATGAGAAACTGTTATAATCCTTAATCCCTTTCCTCATGTTTGACGGAAATATAATCAACTCTCCTTCCTCTTTCTATGAATGTATATGAATTGTTGACACCTCATATGTAATAAAAAGATAAAAGTAGTTGTGTGCATAATAAAATTTAGGATCTAAAAGAGGAAAGCATTGATGACTTAGAATTTAGAACACAGCACATTCAAAGTGGAGGCTGGACTAACGTCCGGGCGGGTGTATCCCATACCTAACTCCCCAAACCTAAATCTGAATGGGTGATGGGTAGTTAGATTCAGAAGTGCAAGGATACTTAATTGGGATGTATAGCATTACTGATTATAATATATTAGGAATGTGAATAAATTAGGAATATTTAAAATCTCTAATTAAGTCAAAATCCATAAATATTAAATTCATAATTCAATTAAACCCTAAAATAAGCAAATGGCAATAATAACCCTAGTAATCCTAAATTGAAATATTCTTATCCTATATCAAATCTCCCTTTCTTAAAGAACTCAGCTTCTAGTGCATTGCTCAAGGTAGTTGTTACCAAAACACGATAAAGCACCATTTCTCATCTAGTAGAAACTCAAAAAAGTTATTGATCCAAGTCTTCACTTCAAGGTACTCTAATAGCAAAGGCACCAATGGTTGAAAAGTTGATAATGTGGCCTTGAGTGACTTCAATGTTGGTGAATGAGCAAAGAAAAATATATGAGACTTCAAAATGGAGATAAGTACTCATTGGTTTGAGCATTTATCCAGCATATGATCCACACCTATGAAATCAACATCATCGTTGCTTTAGAAAGAATTTCTTCACGACACGATTTAGGAATCACAAGATAATCTTCTTCAACCATAGGCGCAACTTCAATAGGATGTTTTTCAAACTTGAACTCATCTTCACACATAGGCTCTACTTCAATAGAAATCTCTTCAATCTTGACTTCATCAACATATGTAGATTTTAATTAACCCATATATCTCAGTAGAATTATTGTCACTATTGGAGTCATCAACTTCTTTAGTTTCAACTTTACCTTTAATCTTGCTTGTTTCTAGTTCGCATTAAACATTAATCTTGCTTGCATCCTTATCTTCACAAGAGTTAACAACTTGATCATTCTTGATGACGGCTTCTTCATGCATCCTTAGAACTTCAATAAACTCATTCTTGATTGGTTGTACTTGCTCACAAGATTTTGTAATATTAATATAAGGAATCTCACAATTCTTATATGTTGGGTGATAAGGTGTGAAAGGTGAAAGTATTCGAGCAAGTGTAAAAGCACTTCTATCAAGTCTACTCTTGATTTTATCACATAATCTATTTAATGATCCATGCTACTATTCACTCTGATGCCACAAGACTTACTATCAAATTCATCACATATTCTATTTAATCAATCCATGCTACTATTTACTCATGTCATAAGACTCATTATTTTGAGATCGATAACTTGCCACTCTTTGATGCTCATAGGTTTGGGGTTCCTTCTGTTAGGCACAAATCTCCACTCTTCACATGATAGTAGAAAACTATTCTTTACCAAGTGTTCACCTCGTGCTATGTTGCCAGTCCCATGCTTCTACATACTTGTGCTTAACGGTCCACCATTAAAAAGCGAACCTTGTAGTTTGGGTGCTTCACAATTAACCATCATATCTTCTAGAAGATCTATATCATAAAAGTATTGTTCCAAGCTTTCAACTCATTCAAGATTCCTTTTATGTTAACAGAAATCCGAAATAATGAGAATCCTTTAAGGATGACAATATCGATAAAAATTTAAGCATTTTTTTAAGGCAATCTCCTGAATCTCACAATTGTAATTACTTCATCAGGCCACAATGAAAAGCTCAAAAATATGGAGGATTGCACAAAGCGAGTTAAACTACAAATTCTGAGACATTAGGAGACTCAAAGAAACAACTAACACCTTAGGGGGTTGATTGATATTTTCCATGGAAGCTTGGGACTCTGATTTTTAGGCTACTTTTGTGATCAAATGGTGAATAGTGGTTAAGGTTTATAGATCAATAGATGGGGAGTTCATTGGTATGATTGATTGAAGTAGTTAGTCGTTGATGGGAGGAATCTATGGTGGCAAATTGGTTTAGGTGGTGGTTCCTGATTTTCTGATGACTAATGATAGGCGAAGTTGGCTGGTTTTAAGTGTACGATGGACAATGAGCAGATCTAGGTAGGTGGTGATGATGCACTCGTCGGTGATTATGGTGGTTGACGGTGGTGTTGCTGAAGTTCTTATGGAGGATTTGAAAGTGTTTTGGTGGGTTTTTGGTTTTGGTGAGGAAGGAAAAGTTGTTAAAGAGGTCATCATCTATGGTTTGGTGTGGTCGATGGCCTAACGCATCTAGATGTAAACAGTAATGGCGATGTTGAATAGCAATGGGATGTGGTGAACAGTTACCATTATGGGTTTTAGGATACTACTGTGTTTAGGCTCTAGGGTTTCTGAAAATTTGGAGACTTCATTTTCTACTTGTAGAAGCAATTTTGCGAAGATCATAGTCGGAATGAACAAGGCTCTGATTATAAATAATCTAAAAGAATCAATTTCATTGTTTGTGTGAGATATATATTTGGAATCAAAACTTTAATCAATGCCAAAACTAGGGATAAAATGACGTACTAAGACTTGTAATTAATCATCAAATAGAGTCACTATTTTCTATAATTAGAATTTTTTCTTCATTTAAAATATTATTAATTTAATGGACAGTCCGAATTTCACATTTAACTAAATATTTATAAACTTTGATTCACAAAACTGATTAAGATTTTGGAATAATATTCACATTAAAATCATATAAACTCAATTAGACAAATATTTAAGTGATGTGTACGAGCTAAATGGAGAATATTCGTATTCCTTAGATTGAGATAAGTCAGTATAACATATTCATTAACTTAATTTTATCATATAATGGAAGACTATTTTATAATAATGTCTATCCCATTCTATGATTCTAAGCAACCAATTCAACCGATCATGGCCTTGAAATTTGTATAATTATTAAGATTATTTAAAAAAAGAATAATAATTGTAAGTCAATTTGCACTATTTAATTGAAGACACGTTCACTCTTTCCATCTTCTTCCAAACTTCAACGGATACAACTCACCAAGAATCTCACTTGGATTTCGAACATTTGTTTTTTAAGATTTTGGCTTCAGCTTTACTTAAATAACAATTGAGATATCCAATCCAAGAATCTATTTCAATAAAGCATAATAACATGGAAATTTTCCCCCTGATTCCAAGTTGTCAAATATATTAATCGTTCAATATCATTGCTTCGCAGCATAGGATAACCCAACTTTTAATTGTTCATATCTACATTTCCCTTTGAATGAAAGATTTTTGAAAAATTGGAGTTTTCCTCTGCCAAAAAAATAAACTCTAATAATCGCTTCTTGGAAGAGAGAAAGAGAGAGATATGAAATTTTGTCTTAAGATAATTCAATTCAAAATACTGATCTTATAAATAGAGTTACTCATTCTTCTTCAAAACATTAAAATTCTAAACTTCTAATTTAGAACTATGGAATTAATTGGATTATTTAGATTTTCAAATCAAAATATTGATCTATCAAGTTTTGTGATTCATTCTCTTTATAAGCCTAAAAATTCTTTAATATATATTTAACATTGAAGCACTGCAGTGTTTTTTTTTTTTTTTTTGATATTTATTCCAAAAGATTGATCTATTGAGCAAAGAATTTCATTCTCAATCTTTGAAAACTTTAAAACCCACATCCAAAGTAGAATTGATAGGACTCAATCGGGAGGAAATCTTTTCTGTGTATAGTTTATAATATGAAGTCATATGGCCACTGCATGTCCTGTTAATTGACTAGAGCGAGCAAAAAGTTTTTGAAACATAATACAACTCAAGCTTTGACAATGTCCAAGAACATAACTCTCACATAAGTTGGGAGACCGTATCCTTGAGAAGATTAAAGACAATATCAAATCAAAGAATTTTTGCATACATAAGAGTATCTATCTTGTTTATTACGGTTTGGTTTACCCGCAAAAGGCTACTTGTTTTGCCAATATTATAATAGCTTTCAAAATGGTAGAATTATATAATATTATAATAGCTTTCAAAAAAAAAAATATATATATATATATATATATATATTGAAATAATTTATTATTGGAACTTCATTTGGTTTTATGACTTCTGTCTCATTCGCATGAACTTGTCCCTATCATTTTATATAATAATTCAAATAAAGGCAACAAAGGACATTTTGAGAGGCAAATGAGCCGCACAGTTTGCAAAACCTAGATATGTTCTTGATTTGCCTTCTGAATATCTTATTGATCGAAACATTTTTCCTACTTATCCTTTCTCCTTTTCACACCTTTACAACTTTATAATCATTGTTCATGCACACTACCATCTAATGAACTTGATGGCGATAAGATGTTCATCCTCTTTATGTTAGTTGCCACATCAATTTACATTGTATATCAAATCTTGGAAACATTGTCCATAAAAATTCAAAACATGCGACATGGAAAAATCAAACTTACAACTTTCTGCCCATTGTGAAAGAACATGTTATCTACCTTTTTATGTACTGATATTAATCTTTTGTTATACGTTCTTGGGATCTGAGAAGACATTTTTATTTACTCAGATGACTCTTAAATATGATTCAAAATATATTACGTGAAATATCATAAAAGGTTTTAACCTTCCTACTAAATAATATTTAAACTAAATAATAAACCTCGATCTTTACACTTTTCTTGCATATTCTTCAAATGATTTTTTTAACCAAAAAAAAAAAAAATTAGTCAAGTCGAAATTGAAGCTGTTAGTAAACTTTATAGCCAAAACCAACATAAACGATATGCGAGTTAATAGTAACCATTGAAATTGTATATAGATCCAAAGAGGCAAAATTTCAGCCATGAAGAAGTGCTTAATTCACGACAAGAACGATTGAGACTGATTAACCTGAGAATCTACGATTAAATCACGAGGGTGATGACAAAACCATCCAGTCCATATCAAATTTGCCATCATCAACATCAGCCTTCGATACAATTTCATGATTTTATACACTTATCACAATCACAAATCCAATCACCTTACCGGTTCTTGCTATTATAACTTAACTGTAATTTTTAATCTAAATATTTGCACAAATTTATAATTGTTCATCTTAATTACCATCGTGTAATTAAAAATTAAAAATTGTTATTCGCAATATTAAACTCAATTGTTTCCTAACTATTGAGTGGATTAATAATAGCCATATATTAGAGCATAAAAGAATTAATTAACAAAGAGAGAATCTATTTATATCTAAAAAAAATTATTTTAACACCTACTACATTTTTTAAATAATATAATATAATTTATATTTGATTAATCTTCATTATATCACAAATAATATTATATAGGTAACTCAATTTGGTATATTTAGTTAAAAATACAACAAAAATATTTTGTAAAAAATGTATTAATTTTTTTTTATAAAATCTGATTTATATAAAATCTCACTTGCACTTGTGAATTTTTTTTAATTTCATATTGTAATTTTAAATAATAATTAATCTATTAGAATTATTGTTAGAATTATGAACGTAAGATTAATAAAAATCAATTAATCAAATAGTAAGTTATATTAAAAAAAAAAGTGTGATGTGTCATGTGTGTGAAAATCATTTTTTTCTATGTAAATAACGTAACCTTATCGAAAATATAATAATTTAATTAAGTATAAATATCTAATTTTTAATAAAAAATTATATTTTCATCTGAGTTTTTATATATATAATATAATTATTTATTTAAAAAAATAAAATATAATAAGAATTTATTAACCTGCCCTGGCCATGACTTGACAAAACAGCACTAGACGAAAGAAAGAATTGAGCTTTGAGTTTGACAGGGACGAAAGTGATAAATGAGCAGACACAACAACTCTCCCCTCCCTCTTCATTATCCATCGTGCTTCTCTCTGCCTCTTCCTCCCTCACTTGACGTTTCCGGCGGCTTGTCTCACGTGTGTCCCCATCAGTCACTTCCATTTCTCCCTGCGCCTGCGGGTCCCCCATTCGCCGTTTCTAAACTCTCTACTTCTCTCTTCCGCCGCTTATATTAAATGGGAGAGAGACTGACTGTCGCTTCTCAGATTGATCTCCTGGACTCTGCCTTTCCACGTCATCGTTGATAAAGAAGCTACGGCACGATTGGAACTCCTTACACTCTGTCTGCAATTTTTTTTTTTTTTGGGAGAAAGAAAGATGTATGGGACTCTTTGCTAGACTTCTACATTGTCACATGCCTTACCTGTAAGATTGAAAAGCTATCCTGCTGTTTATTTAAATTTCTTAAATATATTTTTATAAATATAGTTAAATTAATTTAAATAAATATTATTTTTAAATATAAAATCATTTAAAATCAATTATGTATTTTTTTAATTTTAAAAATAAAAACTTAAAATATAAATATATAAATAAATATCTTATCTTTAATAAAATAATAATAGGTGTAATGATGAGATTCAAGGTACAAACTTCCAATGCATCGGATCAATAATTACAATCCCCAACCAGTACTGCCATTTTCTCCTCGTAGCTAGGGTAGGTCTAGGGCGCGGCAGTCATCTAAAATTTCCATTTCTGATTACCAACCCTCCACGTGGCATTATCTCGTATTCCTTTATCTTTCTAATTTTGGTATGGACAACCTTTCTAAAATAAAACCTTTTTCTATTTATAATATTATTTTTTCAAATTTTTATATATATTTTTATATATAAATTAATATATAATATAATTAAATAAATAAATACTAAATACTAAATTATATTAATTAAAAAAGATGCTATAATTATCATATAATAATATTATATTAATTATATAAATAATTTATAAAAATAATATCAATTATTTTTAATAATTATACTCAGGTATAGGAAATTTTTGTTCCAACCAAACTAAACCGATAAATATTAACGTATTCAATCTATCTTTTTTAACTTTCTTATAAATTTTAGTTCTAAGTAATACTAAGATATATGGTCACATTTCATAAAATATCATGGATTGGATTAAAATTAATAAATGATAAATAATGTTGAAATTCCATATATAATAAAATTGGTTAATATTCTTTACATTAACTATTGTAATATTTATATTAAAAAATTCAATTTTTGACTCTTGCGAGTTTGATACTTAAAAAATTAATTTCATATAATATATAATTATTTGTCCATCCTACTTCTTGTGTAAACCCTTTACTAATATATGGAGTATGTTATATCCAACAAAAGTAATAACTTTTATGAAACAAAATCATAAAAGTAGTCAAATTAAAGGGATAGTTTTGAATTTTAGATAAATCCTAATGTTTTTTAAGTGTCATGCAAGTATGAATTATTAAATAACGTGTTGAGCTCGAACTTGACACTCTGTTCGTGTGTTTATGGGACATCGTTGACCAAATCAATGAAGTAACTGTCCTTAATAAGGGTCGACAATTTTTATATTTTTCCTCCTCTTTCTTCTTTTTTAATGCACCCAACTGGATTAATATAACCACAATTCCTTATATATTTATATTAAATATAAAAAGATTACAGTATTAATTTCAAAAACCTCGGGGTCAAAAAAATAACTAAAATTTCTAAGATTTTACTCATTTCATCTTTGTAATTTTGAAAACAATATTCTCCACACGAATTCAATAGATTAGGTTAATTAAATGAAATGCTTTCATGAGCCACGCGAGATGTGTACACAATATTTTTAAGAAATAATAACCTAATCAATTTTGGACAAAAGCTTTTTTATTTTATTTTAATTAAAGTAAAATTTTATTTATTTAAAAATAGTCGTGTGAGGTTATTTGTAAACCTTTGAATATTAATTGGATAAAAATTGAGTTAATTAACATTCTACTAATTACTATATTTAAAATAAAATAGATGTAGAGATAAATATGTTGAGTCCAAATAACCCTTTTAATCTAATAATCACAACTATATATATAATTAATTTTGACTCTTGAAGATGATCATGTTACCTTCTCCCATTGCATTAGATATTATTGTAACTTTAGAATAAATATATATTTAAGGTACACATTCTGTCAAACCATTAACTAACAAAATAAATACAAGGTAATTAATACTATAAGGTAAAGACTATCATGTATAATAATTTATATGATAATTATTCTGTTAATAAATGATTTTCACAAAATATGTTAGGGGTATTTTTGTGACTTTCAAAAATAAATTGGGGAAATTAATGAATTTTTTAAAATTGTTTTTACCTTACAATAAAGAAGAATATTATTAAATGAAGTTCAAACCGATGAAAGCAAAACACTTCCCTCGAGTAATGAAAGTGATGATTAATATTTATATTTATCCAAATTCAACCCTTTGCATAAGTAAATAAATATTGATTTTTTTATTTTTTTATTAAGAGTAATGTTAGACATATAATATTTATACAATTTAAATTTTATAATCTAATTTGATACTTATATGACAAAAATTTATTAAGAAAAAAATAAAATAGATAAGAAAAGTTATATTTCTAATAGAATTTTTTATTTAAATTTTTATATTAAATTATAAAATTTTGATTGTACTAAGGTTATAATAGTGTTTTCCCACGGAAAAGTAAAAACTGCGGGTTTAGACGTGATCTTCATGGTTTCGGAAAGAAGACAAAAACATTATATTTTGTTTATAAAATTATAACTTATAATAAGCTTCAATTAATGTTTAAAGAATAAAATGATGTATTGATTAGGCTACCGAGAGGGTTCCTTTAACCTTCATATATTTGTATAACTGCCGTGAGGTCTCTCATTCACAATCATACGATTATGTGGCTCTCCAATTATGACTATTTTCTAATTAATAATTAAATTATTGTGGTCAAGTACTTGAGGGTGGGAACCATTATGTGTTCCTCTTGCTTGCTTAAGTTGTAAAAATGTGGCTTTATATGCATGTGAAAGAATATTAATTATATATGAAAAGGTAATTAAAAGAAAAAGATTGATATTCTATTACTCAATTGATAATGCTATTGATTTTTTAAAAGTAATTAATCGTACTCTTAAATTATTTATTATCAAATAACTTAATTTTTTAGTAAAGAAATTACTTTTAACTCTATTGGAAAACAAGCCATCAATATCATTTATTTATTAACTTATTTTAGATTTTAATTCATTAAATTACTTTATGCAACAATAATATGTATATTTATAATTTTTTTTAAAGAATTATGAAAATGAACCCAAATTAGGGGTCCAATTGAAAAATGAACACGTCTCTAAAATTTTAGATACCATGACTTTTTTGTTTGAGAAATAACCTTAATTTTCTTAATAAATGCGAAAAATGTCTGTTGGTTTTTTATGATTTTTAATTTGATTTTTAGGGTTTGATATGCTTAAATATTTAAGTTTGAGTTTTTAATATTTTTTTAATTGTTAAAAGTGTTGTAGCGTATAAATTGTTTGAAAAATAAGTTCAAATACTTATAAAGTGATCTCTTTCTTTTTTCTTTTTTTTTTTAATAGAACTAGAAGGTTAAATACGGAGTGTATCATTAATCGTAATCTCATCGAGCATCAGATATGTCGAAAATAAATTGTTATATATGGAACGTATGTTATTAATCGTCGAATGTTTGTTATCGAGTATCAAATTCTCTCTCTATTGTCTTGTCTGGTATCATCTTTGAAAAAGTGCAGTGAAATAATCTATTCCAATGATGAACTTTGTCGTTGAAATTAGACTTGATGGTAAGTTAAGTTAGACTCCAATCTATCCCACTTGACGAGGGCTTCATAATCTTTCATAAATTTTAAAAATTAAAACTAGTTTCTACTAAAAATCTCATTCGCCGTTCCTGAAATTTATAAAAAAAGGAAAATTTTGTCATCGGTTGCAAATACGAATTCTTTTTTTCCCATAAAAGTGTTGAAAGGAAAAACCTCTAATAATTTTTTCAATAAACCGGTTGAACCTATTAATTTTATTTAAGCTTAAACTTATGAAAAAGCGAAAAGAAAATGTACTATAATTGTCAAATTTATTTTCAAAACATTGAGAAATTATTATAACAATTTAATTTTCTTTTCAATTAACTTGGTTAAAAAAAAGAATGAAAAAGTAATACAGAGTTGAAAAAAAACTAAAAAAAAAAAAAAACTTTGTCCCTCCCCCAAGTCTCACTGCTCGACATCCACGGGGGTGGTTCATCCACTCAAATTCTTTAATCTTCAAGAAATTGCCACGTGGACGACGTCAATTCACCAACGCTCTCTTATTCGCCTAAGAACATTCATTCAAAACTGTAGTGCGAAGCAGAGGATCCCAACTTTTGGCAATTAAATTATCCTAAAAATAGAATAAAAAAACAAACGCTGTTTGCAATTCTGAAAATATATATAAATGGCGATTGAGAGGTTTCGAAGCATTCTAATTTGTAGTAAATTTGTATAAACAAATCCTCACCTTGTTCTCATTCTCAACCCTCTTTCCTTGTTCAAGGAGATCATCCATCGTTCTCACACACAGTGAGAGAGAGAGAGAGAGAGAGAGAGAGAGAGTTATGGAAGAGACAAAGTCGAGATTCAAGAGAATTTGTGTGTTCTGCGGTAGCAGTTCTGGCAAGAAAGCTAGCTACCAAGAAGCCGCCGTTGAGTTGGGCAAAGAGCTGGTAAAAACAAAAACGCTTTGCTTTTCTCATTCTTTTGAGGGGTCCTTCACTTGAATTTATCTTCTGGGTTTGCAAAACCCCACATTGTTGGTTCTTTGAATCACAACAGTCGTTTTCTTTCATGCATTTTCCTGGAAAGTTTTTTTTTTTGGGATATCTTTCCTTGTTGGCATCATCTCTTGTGTTTCTTTTCCATGTTTTTATAATCTCTTTTTGGAAAATAATTCAGAAAAATTATCGTGGGAGTTCTGAAAGAATTTAAATTGTTTGAAATGATTTTCATTTTGTTTTGGTTTGGTTTGGTGCATTCATTGTCTTTGTTTCTGAAGTGGGTTGGTCTGGTCTTTGGTGTTGTTTATTACAAGAAACAATTAAAGCTTCCAACGTGGGCATATGATTGTTGGGGAAAATATTAGCTAGGAAGGGAAGGTTTAGGGCATATGATTGTTGGGGAAAATATTAGCTAGGAAGGGAAGGTTTAGGGTTTATGTTTGGCATGAGAGAGGCTGCTAGCTGTAACCTGCCTGTCAGGTAAGCAGCCTTTTTGCATGATCTCAGTTTCTAAAATTTTATTTTCATGAAACAAAAAGAAATGAAAAAATATATATTTTTTAAAAAATTTTATTTTCTCTCGCTTTTCCCTAGAGAAGCAAACGTGCTATTGGGTATCATGACTCTTTCAAGCGTGTTCTTGCCCTGTTTACTTCCACAAACATCCATGACCAACCTCCATGATTTTCTTTTATGGGTTCAATGTAGGGTTGTTTGTAGATGTTCCTTGTTAAGCATTCATTTAGTGAATAATCTTTGTGGTATCGTGACACGTGTTAATGGGTTTGGTTTTCAATGTTGTTTTCATAGGTGGAGAGAAAGATTGATTTGGTTTACGGAGGAGGAAGCGTGGGATTGATGGGTCTTGTTTCTCAAGCAGTTCATGATGGTGGGCGCCATGTTCTAGGGTTTGTTTCTCCACATGATTATCTCTCATTCTTTTTTATGTTTTTTGAGCCCTTGAACCTTGCAACAAGTTTCTCTATTTTCCATGAAGTGGGGTTTCATTTCTCAGTCTGCTCAAAGGCAGGCATTATTGGATCAAATGCTGGACCAGACAAACTACCATTTTTCCCTTGAATTTCCTTCTTTTTCGTTTGAACAAAAGGTTTCATTTTGATGTAGTCTCACCATTAAAGGCTGAAGCCTAAGCCGTAGGACGTCATCAATCGTCCATATGCACTCTCTGTATCAAAATCATTAATATGATTGGTAGTTTATTTTAAATATAACTATCCATGTAACAACAGTCTTATTGGATAGACACATCTGGTATCAAAGAAAGTGCAACAACAGGAGTGTGAGACTGAGGGCTATCTCATAATTGATTATTAAGCATGATTTAGTGCTGAAAAAAAAGTGGTTTTTGTGATCCATAAATTATCTTAAAGTGTGGTAGCTTTTAGTAATGTTTTAGGACTCAGGAGCTTTTTGTACAGCGCTTTTTATCAGTTGTTTGTAAAGTTTTAGTGCTTCTAGTGTCAGAACTCACTGGAAATTTCCTGATAGAAAGAAAGCTTGATAGAAAGTCTTGGAAACTTCTTAGGAGCGCCTCCTTTTTCATTTCTTTTCCCAGAAAAGGAAACATTTCTCTGAAATGACTATGCTGCCCCTATCAATCTTAGATTTATGGGGCCTAAATCATTGAGTTAACTATTTATGGTGTCCCAGTTCTTGGACTAACTGCAAAACCCTTAAAAATGTTGCTTGAGTTCTGTTACATATGAAAATGTAATATAATATAACCCTTTCAAACCTGTGAAAAATTATAATGCTATTTTAGAATTGTGTTTGTGTAAAGAAATGAAAACTTCAATGCTGATCCATGTTCATATTGTTGTTTTGCAGAGTTATCCCAAGGACTCTTATGCCTAGAGAGGTAGTGTATTTAGAATCCTTAAAGCAATCTCTTCTGCTTTTGATTGTTTTGTGCGTTATTTTCTGCTATGATTGCACTAAAGTTCCGTTATTTAAATGCAATGAACCTGTATTGAACCTTTTTTTGGGTCATGGGACTGTGTGTCTCATGCTTCCTTTTCCTTCTCCTTTTGTCCTTTATATATAAACGTCCGTGGATAAATTGATACCAGAAAATCGAACCTATTGCTTTTGCTTGTTTGTTTTTGGTTTGAATTACCCTCTTCATCGATTTCTAACTTGTTGTTTAGCGTGGTAACTCAACTATGACAATTATTTTTTTTTTCTTTTTCTTTCTTAGCATTTGCTTGTCTGATTAATCAATGTTATCAAAGTGCAATAATTGTTTAGCATTAAGATTGCAAAAGTTGTCAAATATTGATGAAACATGGTTTACCATTAATTATAGATAACTGGAGAGCCTGTTGGAGAAGTGAGAGCTGTGTCTGACATGCACCAGAGAAAAGCCGAGATGGCCCGACAAGCTGATGCCTTCATTGCCCTACCTGGTATGAACATGCATGAGCATGACCCCTTTGGTCTGTAGAAACGTGCTACAATTTTTTGTTACATTTCAAATTATTTATTCATGATTATTGTGTAACAAGTTTTAAATAATAGGTGGCTATGGCACCCTTGAAGAATTGCTTGAAGTCATAACATGGGCTCAGCTTGGAATTCACCGGAAACCTGTATGTTCCAATTCTCTTAATGTTTCCGGATTTTTTTTTTCCGATATTCCATTCATAATATGATTATATACTGAAATTTCAATTAATATACTTTATTAGCAAGTAGAACATTAAGTAATCATATCTTAGCTATATGTGTGGCCAAATTGTAGGAGCCAGAGAGTTTGTTCATAATTGAAGTTTGCTATTGTTTAGTTGAAATCATTCCAATCTATTAATAATTCTCCTTGGTTCACATGACATCACGTTCAAAAGCCCTATTTGACACTTTAGTTTCTTGTCTTCCGAGTTAATAGCATGATTCTACGTGATCAATTTGTGTCCTGACTACCAAGTACGCGGCTGTTTTTTGGGAGCCTCTCTCAACAAGGAAGCGTAGTTGACCCATTTTGTCAGTCAACAAATCTTAATATTTGTCACATATATATAGAACATAGAAAGCATATAGAATCAATGCATGTGCTGTATCAACCAGATTCACATGGAAAGATAGTCTAAGATATGATGATCCAATCAATGATTTCATGTTAAGCGATTCGTAGAATTGATTGAGAGAATCTCCGTTTGAATGGGAGAAGCTTCTTATAACCTCACTTCATTAGTTAAAATATTTTGGTCAAAACAAGTGCTTGCACTCATGTTTCGTGCCTCAGCTCTCTTTGGACTTTGAATATTATATTTGGATCCCATATACAACTAAGTTGGTTCTGTGTATAAACCGTATGCAGGTGGGTCTTCTAAACGTTGATGGGTACTATAATTCATTGTTGTCGTTCGTCGACAAAGCCGTCGACGAAGGCTTCATCTCACCCACCGCACGTCGCATAATCATTTCTGCCCCAACCGCAAAAGAGTTGGTTAAAGAACTAGAGGTAATTATAGTTTTACCTTATATCCCCAGTACTTGAAAATCTATATCAATTTCTGGCTATTGAAGCTGAAGCTGAAGATGCATTTTGTTATTGTTATGCCTCAGGAATATGTTCCAGAGCATGATGAAATAATATCCAAGTTGGTGTGGGAGGATAGACTGACTTACGTGCCTGAATCAGGAGTTGTCATCGACACGTGAAAATGACTTTTTTCTTTTCTTTTTGGTTTCACGTACTCAGTATATAGGTATATACGGTCGGTCGTATACCGTAGATGTTGAACATAGTAACTTGTTGCGTATTTTTGGGACTGAGGCAGCATGTATACACTGTCTCGAATATACAAAGAATTGAAGAAAAAAAAATGTCACCTTTTCTTCTTTTGTGGAAAACTCTCTTGAAGGAAGGAATTATTAATATTCAATCATTTTGTTTATATGTTCCATTCCATCTATTTGCTTCATTTTCTTATTATCCAAACAAGAAACATGATGGCATGCCGGCCATTAACCAAGCAGACTCCGTTCTTGTCAGTAATATTTAATCAATACAATTTTACATTTAATGTTACCCTACCCATCTTTGATTGACCAACACTCAAATTGATAATGAAGTAGGGGATACTATCGACACTTCGATACCTAAGGATTTTGGGTAATTTACTTTAGATCTAATTTTTTTTTAACTTAATATTTTGATCGTAATAATTAAATAAAACTTAATATATATTTAATACAAAAGTTAAAAGTATTAGTTTTTGGAATTTGTGGATTTAAATATGAATGGTAATTAACTTCAGGGGCCATCATAAATTTATTTAATGAAAAAATAAGAAAATTTTAATTTTAATTCAAAATTACTAAAAATGTTCTAGCATATTATCATGTGATAAATAAATATTTGTGGACGATAAAATCTTGTGATAATTAACACAATATATCAAAAAAAAAAAAAAAAACAATTTGCTATCAGATTATTTGAATGCGCAAAAATTGAAATAGAAACTCAACAAAAATATGATATTTATTTGAGTTATATTTCTTGTCTGTAATTTTTTCAACAAAAGAAAATAAAACAAAAAATACTATATATTTTTAACTAAAAATTGAATATTCAAAACGATAATAATATGATAACCAATAGTCTTTTTACTGATTTTTAGATCTTAATTGATGAGATGATAAACCATCATACGCTATAGTTAAGAGAAAATACCAAAATAAAGGTAATTAAAATTAAAAATAATCAAATTAAAAGTAATTGGATACTCCGTTTGACCAAATAAGACAAACTCACCGATCACCAGCACATATAATTTGGGCATAGAGGGATGTGTTACAGTGTGCCGGCGGTCTATCGCAAAAGGATCAACCGCGCTTCAAACTATGAATTATCACGTAGATGTTAAGCCAAATCGTGACGATCAAATAATCTGAACTTTATGACCTACTTTTCGTGGGCCCGTATGTATACGCAGTTTATCTATCTACCCTTTAGTTGCTACATTAACCGGTCCATCTGTTGTTGAGAGGAATTCTGGCGTCGTTTTTGTATTCGAAAATCTCAGAATTGGAATTTAAACCAAAAAAAAAAAAAAACCAATTTTGGAGCTGTGAGAATTAAGTATTATAACAGTTCTCGGATGATGACAATAATAACAATTGAGTTAAGCATGATTGAAACATTATTGTATATAATGTTTTAAAGCATAACACATCAATTCATATAGGCATGAACATGAGCGAGAGTGGTGTAGATGCGGGAATCGAAATTACAAAAAATAAAAATTAAAAAAAAAAACAGAGAGAGAGAGAGTTGATATTGAGAGGATGGGGGTTAATGTGTCCATTGTCATTCAATATTATAATGAATCCATGTGAGAGTCGCGATTGGAAGTTGATCAATTAATTATGTATTTGATTAGTTAGATTAGATCTACATAATCCATTTAAACATTCTTTAAAATAACTTCGGTCAACGAATGAAAATCAACCTATGGCGGATGCAAATCTAATTACACAATATTTGAGGAAAAATAGTTAACAGAAACACAGCCGTCAAACCAAAAGATCCTAAATTTAATCCTCTTACAATTTTTCGATCTTGATTGATCATTTCCAATATTATCCCCTTCGTTTTTCCTTCTTTTTATATACAGTATCTATCTATTCACAAACAAGAAGGATTCGCTATCAAGAAAAAAAAAATAAAATAAAATAGTTCTACTTAAAAAACGTCATGGGGCAAGCTATCCGATGCTGGTCACCAGCGATGTTTTCTGGAGTGTTGTTAATTCCACAGAAAAGCATCACCAAACACTCCAAACCGGCCATGTAAATATGCACCACAACAAGGATAGATAAGGAGAGTATCATGAATTCATGGCATCAAAAATGAGTTGATCCTTAAATAATTCAAACTAATGATGAGAGGAGACTGGCAGTGAAGCAAGAAATTTATTTTTTTTTAGAAAAATTACTATTCACATAAAAAGAAAAATGATTGTACAAAATACGAGGGGCATACCCCAAGAAGAGTACTTAGTACTCACAAGTCCAAAAGGAAGAAAAACGAAGCCTAAAGGCCTCAAACAAAAAGCGAGATATGGATCCAAAAGGCCCAAACAAAAAAGAAAATGTGCGTAGGCCCAATAACGACCGCAACAAAGCTAACATTCCCAAGACAATACAACAAAAGGGCGCATGTGCCCAATTAAACAAAACAAAACTCAAAAAACCAACTAATAACGAAGGCCCCATATAGCACGAAGCTGAGCAGTGATCACATACTTGGCCTCAATGGTAAGAAGCCGAGAGCGGACCAATGCAAAAATCTCATCAATCACCTGACGACGAGTCCGATGTCGCTGCTGATATACACGATCATTCCTCTCATACCATAGAAAATAAACTGTAGCAGAGAAAAACAAACGTGCAAGGATATGCCCAAAATTCTTCCTGCCTTGAAGATGAAGAGAAGCCCAATGAAGTAGAGAGAGCCAACCAGAAGATGGCCAAACAATAAGAGTCTTAGCTGAAATCTCCCCCCATACAGAAGACGAGAAAGGACAGCTGAAAAAAAGATGCTCGTGCGTCTCATTTGCTGAAGCACAGAGAACACAGCCTGAAGAAGATAACATGCCATGACTTCGTAGTCGATCCATAGTACGAAGACGGCCCAATGAGGCAAGCCAAAGTATAAAGGAGTGCCTTGGAATATGGCCCGGGAACCACAGAAGATGATGAAAGGAGTTTACCGAGCGTCTACTCCGTAATAATTCCCACGCTGAGGCAATAGAGAAAATACCAGAAGTGTGGCCCTTCTAAACAATATGGTCAAGAGTCCCCATCATAGGTCGGATGCGGATAGAGTCCCAAACCCGTCTGAGGTCCGGTCCACCTTCACGAAAAGCCCAATCTCTATCCTGAATGATAGCTGAGACCTTTGCATCTGAGAGAAGACCTGTAGATGAAAGAGTCCTGAATGAAAACAAATCACAAAGACGCCCCTGCGGCAACCAGTAATCCTGCCAAAGTGAGGTATCACGCCCATCTCCAATAGAAGAGACAAATTAACCCCTGCACCAATCCCGACTCTGTAAAATCTTCCTCCAAGACAAGGAGGCTCCAGAAGTAATCCGAACCTGCCAAAATGAGCGACCCCGAAGGAGTACCTTATGAACCCAAAAAGACCATGTGGAAGACTTGTCAGAAAGAAGTCTCCAAACATGCTTCAAAATAGCAGCACGATTCCACTCCTTCACTCGCTTGATTCCTAAACCCCCTTCTTTCAATGGATAGCAAACCAAATCCCAAGCTACTTTGGCCCCAAAATGAGACAAAGAGGTTCCTTTCCATAGGAAAGCAGCCAGAATACCCTCGATCTTCCGTACCACAGCTGCCGGTAAAATAAACATAGATGACCAATAGACCTGGATGGAAAATAGTACCGACTTAATCAACTGGAGACGACCAGCATAAGTCAGCACAGCAGATGTCCACAATCTGACCCTCGAGAGAATCCGCTCTATCAAAGGAACACAGTCTGAAAGGCGTAATCTGGTACTAATCAGTGGCACCCCCAAATATCGGATTGGCAAACTCCCCACTTGAAAACCCAAGATGGACTGTAACACTGTACGATCCTCATCATTGACTCCAGATAAGAAGACATGACTCTTGGCCGAATTCGTAACTAAACCAGAGAGCTCTATAAACTCTTGCAAAGCATCATGAACTACCCTAACAGAGCCCACATCTGCCCTGCAAAAAACCATCAGATCATCTGCAAAACAAAGATGAGTAAGAGAAATCTGCTGGCATCTCCAATGGTATCGAAATCCAGGCCGCTGAAAAGCCTCCCGAAGAATACCACTCAAACCCTCCATGGCCAACACAAAAAGGTATGGCGACAACGGATCACCCTGTCGAACACCTCTAGAAGTGGGAAAGAAACCATGGAGCTCTCCATTTAAAGCGACCGAGAAGTGAGCAGAAGACATGCATGTCGCAATCCATCGGACCATACACTCTAGGATACCAATCGTCCTTAATCCCAAAATGATGAAATCCTAACTGACAGTATCAAAAGCTTTGCGAATATCCACCTTTAACGCGCACCGGGGAGGCGAATGCCCAAGGTGGTAATTATGCATAAGCTCTTGTGTCAATAGAATGGCATCAGAGATCCTTCGACCTGGGACATCATCAAATTCGTATGAGACCTGGTGATGAATGGAAGACTGCATTTAAAACAAAGAATGGCCTTTATGAATGGATGGTGATGCCATTTGGCCTATCTAATGCACCAAGTACATTTATGCGGTTGATGAACCATGTCTTTAAACCATTCATTGGCAAGTTTGTTGTTGTATATTTTGATGATATGCTTGTGTACAGCAAAGATGAGGAGCATCACTTGGATCATCTTCAGCAAGTTTTTCACACCTTGAGAAGTGAAAAGCTTTATGCCAACTTGAAGAAGTGTGAGTTCTTCACCAAAAGCCTCATTTTCTTGGGGTATGTGGTTTCAAAAGATGGAATTCATATGGACCCTAGCAAGATTGAAGCAATTCAGAATTGGCCGATTCCTACATCAGTCCACAACATTCGAAGTTTTCACGGGTTAGCTTCATTTTATCGTCGATTAGCCACTTCGAAGATCAATTTTTGAGAAGACAGTAGCACCATGAAGTTGATCAAGAAGGTCATCAAGCCTCGGAATAGGAAATCTATAATTAATCGTGATCTTGTTAACAGCCCTACTATCAATGCACATTCTCCAAGAGCCATCCTTTTTAGGCACCAAAAGAGTTGGGACAGCACAAGGACTCATGCTTTCCCTCACTAACCCTTTAGTGATAAGCTCATCAACCTGCCGTTGTAATTCTTCGTGTTCTATGGGACTCATTCGATAGGCTGATTTATTTGACAACACAGCACCTGGAACAAGATCAATGCAATGTTGTATGTCTCTCATTGGAGGAAGGCCTGGTGGTATCTCATCTGGTACAACATCATGGTATTCTTCAAGAAGATACTTCATATCCAAAGGCGGTTTGTTACTAACTTCATTTTCTTCTAACAACAAGAACACATAAATTTCACTTCCCATCTCCAACTCTCTTCTACATGCTGTTTGGGTAAGCAAAGCATTTCCCTCCCCTTTAGTAGGTTTAGGAAAACATTCTAACTTCGAAGGACCCAAAATAACTTTGACCCATCTTTAAAGAATGTATAAGTATTCCTATAGCCATCATGCATTACTCTCCTATCATACTTCCATGGTCTACCAAGAAGTAAATGACAAGCATCCATAGGAACAACATCACACCATACTTCATCTTTATACTTTTTCCCAATAGAAAATGAAACAAGGCAGCGTTCGTTTACCTTGATCTCGTTATCTTTCCGAAGCCATGAAATCTTGTAAGGCTGATGATGCTTCTCTGTATTTCTTTCCGAAGCCATAAAAAGCCATGAAGCCATAAAGCTCTCCAGCTACTTTTGGGGAGGTAACCCTCTATATTTCCAAATCTTGGTATCTGCATAAATTTCACTAAGTTTTTATTTGTACAATCTTTAGGACCTTTTACAGTGTTGACTCACTCTCACACACTGACCTAATCTTTGTAAAATAAAATCTTCACAAAGATCTTAAACTCTAGTGACACTGTCCACTCTCTGTCACAGATAACTTAACAACACACTGTTAAGTTATACATAACACATGATGTCTGACGTTGAATTACATAAACACTTAACCCGCAAGTTATCCCAAGTGTTTACTAACTCACACAGACTTAATCAACAACTCATGTATGATTTCTATCTCTCATACATGTATCAAAGACTCATAAAATCAAAACAATAAAGATATTCCTCTTTGCGTTGAAGCTCTCTTCCTTTATTGTTGGAATGCCGAAACAAAAACTCACACAACACACCACATAATGAGCATACTCCATTATGTAGAAATAACTTTGTATATATAGTGGTATGCTTGGACGAAATCTCCTAGAAATCCTGTAAAAGTTCTAATCAAAATCATATTAGGATTAGGAGAAATAAAATAGGAAGGAATATAATTGAACTCCTAAAGGAATTAGGACAAATAAATATTCTCCTATTCTAATTAGGATACAAGAAGATACTATATCCTAATCTAAAGAGATATTTATTATAAATCAAATACTTCCTAAAATATAATTCTAGAAAAAATAAAATAAGAAACAAAATAATATTCTTGTTTTATCACAAGTTGGACAAAATTTATCATGTGCATGGCACATGCACGTTGACACCAACAATCTCCCCCTTTTTGGCAACTTGTGATAAAAACACCAAATTGTTTCTGATCAAAGAAAATCACACATGATAAGTCAATCATAACAATAAGCTATCATGAAGTAGCAAACAAAAAATATCATGAGTAAAGAATTATCTAGTGTGCTGTTACAATTCTCATAATAAAACACTGTCAGAATATGTATATCCTGCAAACAAAATGAAGTTGTCAAACTGATCAAGCAATACATTAATCAATTCATGATCTGAGCAATCAGATCAACAATAAAATCATGATCAGAGCAAAAACAAATCAACAATGAAATTAGATCATGCAAACCATTCATCAGATTAAGATATCACAAACACACAAACACAGTAAAAACACAAAGTATCGAAATAGTTCAAATGCACACACAAAGCAACCATAATAAGTTCTTCTTACACCCCCTTACTCCTTACTTACATCCCATAGAACATAAGTAAACACAGTTATATCAAAAACAACAAAAAGATCACAAAAAGACAAAAAAAATTAGAAGACAAAAAAATCAGAAAACTCCTTCTCCCTCTTGATTTCAGCACAAGTGCCAAAAGTGCTTAACGAAGTCTTGGAGATTTTCGAACTGGAAGGGAAGAGGAACTGCCAGGGCGCTTCTTGGATTTGCCAGCCTTCATTTTGTATCGCTTCCTGGTGGTAGTAGGTGTTGGCTGCTCAGAAGCTACAGGAGCATGTTGCTCTTCAGTTGTGTCAGAAGATGTGGCAGTGACTTCAGCGACAATTCTTCGAATCTCCCTGTCACATCTTTCTGCACTGGTTTTTGTTGTGGTTAACTCAACAGCAGGTGGTGGAGTAGGAACCAATGGAACTTCTTCAAGAGGAGGAGGTGGAGATATGGCTGATGCAATTGCATCTTCAGCAGGAGTGGGTGCCTGAATGTGTTCTTCCTCTGGTTGTGCGGCAGGTGATGAGGTTGGATCTTCATGAGGTGGTGACTGTGTGAATGGTGGAGAAGTAGTATGCTCTACTTCAGGGATTGAAGAAACAGGAGGTTCATTGTCAGCAGGTGGTGAAGACAGATTTGTCTCGGATTCAACTTGAGTTGGTTCATCTGATAGTGATTCATCTCGCAATGTTGGAGCTGCTAAATCAATTTTCTTCTTCTGTTTGTCAGATGGTTGCTTCACCATTTCATCTTTCCTCTTTCTCTTTAATTTTCTTCCCTTAGCAATTGACTTGATGTGCTTTTTCTTCTGCTTCTATGCTGTTGTTATGTCTATTGCAACAACAGGTTGTGCAGCTTGTTCTGCTTCAGCCATTTGCTCAGTTTCAGCAGGCATTGGAGCATCAGGAACTGGTGTATGCTCAACTGACTTCTCAGGAGCCTCATGTTCAGTCTCCATTGGCTGTGATGCTTCTGCTGTACCATAGTGCCCTGTAAATTTTGCTCTAGAACAAGCTGTCTTTCTTTGATAACTTTCAAATCCTGCATAACCTCAGTCAAAGCAGAATTGATCAAAGCAAACTATTCTTCAATATTTTTCATTTGATTTTTCCTGACTCTATGAGGCTTTGGTTCGGGTACAGGCAAGTCCGTCTTATCATACAATCGTTGAAGAAATCCTTTGGTGATGGATTTAGACAGAATTTCTGTCTGTTCCTTGGGACTTATAGGGATGTTGTTCTGTGCAAGAATCCCTTGAATTAAGCATGCAAACACAAGCAAGTAATAATCAGAGTGATATGAACCAATCTGAACAATTGGTCTATAAGCTAGCAAGCCAAAGTTAATTGGTCGATTGGTGCCTAAACAATATAAAAATTTCACTCTGTCTTCCCGAACTTGATTTTGATGAGAAGAGGGAAGCCAATTGAACTGAGCTATCTTATGCATCACTCTATATTTCTTCCTAAGGTATTGCTGGTCTATGCCATCTTTCAGTTTCCATTCAATGTCTGTTCTACCAGTCAATTCCTTAATCACTTCAATCATGTTAAATTCCTCATCTAAAGAATGCAAACTGCCTATAGGAATATCCAGAAAAGTGTTTATGACATTCGAAAAGAATTTCACAAACTTTCCTCTACAATAAACTTTGTGGTAATGAAAACTTTTTGAATCATCAATGGCAGTTGAGATATTGGCATAGAATTCTTGAATTAAAGACTTCATAGGGGGTAGGAAGTTGTTTACCGTACGAGTCTAGTATATAGACTCAAGCAACTCACTCAGGCCATATGTGTTGAAATCAGTAAGTTTTACTGGCCTTTCCATCTGTAACTTCCTTTATGAGGTGTACTTCTCGAACTTTTGCTTGATGTCGGTTGTGAGAAACTTATTGTACTTCGGCTTAACTTTGTCTTTCATCTTCTTTACTGGAACTTGTTCATCCTTACTCATGGCCTGATCAACAGTGATCTCTGCATGTGCTTGTTGCATTGTAGAGGACGGTACACTGTTGCTCCTGTCATAACTGGAGTTGCTGTGAGAAGATGAAGAACTTGTGGATTTTGATGATTCTGTGTTCGTCGCCATTGTTAGGGTTTACTGGCTGCACCAAAGTTTTCAGAACAGAGAGAAAGAAGATGAGGGACAGTGGAGAAACTGTAGTTGGAGTATGGTATGAATAGGAGAAGCCCAAGAACTATTCGTAATATACTAGGCCGAATTTAAAACAATTTTGTTTTTAACAAAATTTAATATTAATTCCATTTCCAAAACCGTTTCATAACTAACATTAATGGACAAAAATTCAAATTTGATTCCCATTTGAATAAGGAATTCTAATAGAATTAGGATTCCCGCCACTGAAACTTCTCCCCCTCAATTCAATACAGCTGACATGGCATTTTTGACACATGGACATACAAGAAAATTAAATTTTGGATAAGCACAAAGAGCATCGTATGTTAAGAAAAACGTAACAGAAAACAATTAACAATAACATAACAACAATATCTGGACATCATATGAATCATTCTAAGAAAGCATATTTCAGAGCTATTTTATTTACTTTTAATTATTTTATCACTTAATCCAATTGAGTGATCAACTTTAGCATGCTTCTTACACACACAAAAGTTAGTCTCAATGTGAATTTTCTATATAAATATAGTAGTTTTCACACATGTATAGAGGTAGCCCTTTTCTATTTGAGTGGGTGACCTCACCATATTTCCTAGATACAATGAAGTTACTCTCAATGGATGGCTTTCACACATCATATGCTGGTAGCCCTCTCTATATTTTTCATTTTTAAACCAGTATTTTACCATTCACCCAATTTTTATATCACAGCTCACATATGCTTAATTAGAAGAAAACGTATGATATTACATATAGAAATAACATAACAGTAAGCAGTATTTATTTAGATAACTGACAAATGCCTAAGGCCTTTCTTAGATTTTCAAATCTTGTTGTATCCAATGCCTTAGTGAACAAGTCAGCCAATTGTCTATCAGTGGAGATGTGCTCAATGTGTATTACCTTAGACTCTACTAGTTCCCTTATAACATGGTATCTTATGTCAATGTGTTTTGTTCTAGAATGCTTAACAGGATTTTTCGAAATATTTATAGCACTAGTATTATCACAAATACAGTTATGGGTTTTTGTTTAATACCATAGTCATCAACACTTGCTTCATCCACAGTAGTTGTGTGCAACAACTCCCTACTGCTATGTATTCGGCTTCAGCAATAGATAAAGAAATAGAATTCTACTTTTTGCTATGCCAAGAGACTAAGTTAGTACCAAGATAAAAACATCCTCCTGAGGTACTTTTTCTGTCATCTGCATTTCCTGCCCAGTCAGCATCACTAAACCCTACAAGATAATCATTTGTATCTTTAGAAAACCATATTCCATAATCATGTGTTCCATGAACATACTTGATGATTCTATTAGCTGCTGCCAGATGTGATTCTTTGGGATTTGCTTGAAATATTGCACACAATCCTACACTAAAGCATAAGGTTGGTCTACTTGCTGTGAGGTATAGCAGGCTGTCAATAATACTTCTGTACAAACTTGTATCAACATCTTTACCTGCATTGTCTTTTGAAAGTTTTAGATTAGTACTGATAGGAGTTTTCATTGGTTTTGCATTCTCAAGCCCAAATTTCTTTACAAGATTTTTAACATATTTTGATTAAGATATAAATATCCCATCATTCATTTGCTTAACCTATAATCCAAGAAAGAAATTTAATTCTCCTACCATTCTCATTTCAAACTCTTCCTGCATCAACTTAACAAACTCATTAGTTTTGCTTTTGTTAGTTGATCCGAATACAATGTCATCCACATATATTTGTGCAACAATAAAATAGTTGATGCATGTTTGATAAACAAAGTCTTATCATTGCTGCCTCTTTTATAACCTCTATTGATCAAAAAGTTTGTCAACCTTTCATACCAAGCTCTAGGAGCTTGTTTCAAACCATACAAAGCTCTGTGCAATTTGTACACAAAATCAGGATGTTTTAGATCTTCAAAACCCTTAGGTTGTTCAACAAAGACTTCTTCATTGAGATAGCCATTTAAAAATGTTGTTTTAACATCCATTTGGTACAGTTTAAAATCAAGCAAATAAGCAACTGTAAGTAGTAATCTGATTGACTCAAGTCTAGCTACTAGTGCAAAGGTCTCATCAAAGTCTATCCCTTCTATTTGTGTGTAACCTTGTGCAACTAGCCTAGCCTTATTTCTTACTACTTGTCCACTTTCATCAGTTTTATTTTTGAATATCCATTTAGTTCCAATGACATTAGCATTTTTTGGCCTAGGAACTAATTCCCATACTTCATTTCTTTCAAACTGATTAAGTTCATCTTGCATGGCTTGAATCCACACATATTCTTTTAAGGCTTCTTTCACATTTTTTGGTTCAACTATAGAAACATAACATGCAAATCTTACCTGATTTCTTACCTTGCTCCGAGTCTTCATCATGCCATCTGGTGTTCCAATGATAGAGCTTGTTGGATGTGCCTTCTAAATCCATGTGGGTGGATCTTTCTTTTCATCTTCATTCCTGATTGAATTTCTATTCAAATATGAGTTGTCAGATGTTACTGTTACGTCGGGGGTAATAGCAACTGTTTCCTATTTCATAACAGAATCCTCTTTATTATTGATGCGTTCGAAACTAGCAAGTATACTAGTCGCACAAGTAATAAAGTGATAAGTAAGATATCGTTCCCACAAGGATTGATTCTAAGTGAATTTGTTATTTCCAACAACAATAAACTAAACAGGGGGGATTTTTGTTGAATGATTTACTAAATGAAATAAGAATGCAAGTAAAGAATAACAAAACAGAAGTAAATTTGAATGAAAAATCAATGGGAGAAAGCTGGTCAAGGGATCCTTCTCTACCACAAGATATGGATTTGCGAATTAATTGTAGAATTGTCATCTAATTACAGTATTGAAGTTATCAACTGTAGATAATAACAAGCTCTATTACCCTAATCTTTCCTTACTTTGTTGTTAAATAAAACAAGCTCTTTATTTAAACTCTATCCATTAAACAACCTAGAACAAGCTCTCTGAGTTTAATTCAATGGATGCATTAGGATAAGAAAGATAGGTTGATCTAAGCAATAAACACACAAGCTCGGATTATTTAACTTAGGTTATATTCTCCAATTGAAATCTCTGATCACAAATTTGCTACTAATGATTAGAAATTCAAGACAATTACGGATCAAGATTTCTAGTCTAGCAATAAATCACAACCAGATTATATTCAGTGGGCCACTCAAATACAATCAGCAAGCAATCATAAGCATTAAATATGGGAGAATACAAGCAACTTCAATTAGAGAATGGATAACAATTCCTTACACAATCAACTTACAAAAACCATATCAAGGGCTTTGAAATCACCCTCAACCAATTCAGATTCAGTTACACATGTTTAAGAACGTGGTAAATACAATACAACATGGAGACATTCCAGAAAATGAAAAGGGAAGGGAAAAACTTAGCAAATTTGATGTAATTCTCTTTGAATTGTAGTTCTTCCTCTTTCCAAGCTTCCTTTCTCCTTCAAGAACTCCAAGAGATGAAAGAATTCCAGAGCTGAAGCCTCCACCACGTTCTCCCCCTTCAAGTTATGAAAATAAAACCCTAAAATGTGTTTAAATACTCTGCTACAGTGAATTGCTACAGTGTCCCGTATTATACATGCTACAGTGACTTGTGGTGATTCTATTTCTATAAAAATCTCACATTTTTTTATTTTTTTTTTATTTTTTTTTTTTTTTTTTTTTTTTTTTCATTATTATCTTTTTTAATTTTTGTTAAATGTCTTTTTTTTTTTGTTTTTTTTTTTTTTTTTTCTTTATTTATCTTTTTTTTTTTTTTTTTTTTGTTTTTTTTTGTCTTTTAACTTTTAATTACAACTTTTGTACACTGAATGGATTTATAAACCGTAAATTTCTCCAGAAAATAGACTTCGAGAGCTTTCCAACGGTATATAACATGTCATCGGGTTCATTGTATATCAATACAATTAAATCCGAGAAGATCACTGACTAGCAGAGGTGAAAAATGAAGGGTTTTACTCCATTTTTGTGCAAGTTGCTCCAAAACTCCTACAAACATCAAAACCACACAAAAAACATAAAAATACCAAGGAATATAGCAAAGAAACATGGACGAATTGATATGAAAATGATATATAAATAGACACTTATCAAATTCCCCCACACTTAGACTTTGCTAGTCCTCGAGCAACTACGACAATATGAAATAAAACTAAACCGAAACAGAATCAACAAAAAATTAAAAACACACAAATGCTTCATCTTGCAAATAGGCCTCAAAGACTGTACTTAATTATAACCCAAGGAAAACTTCAAAATAATGCACTTGATCAAGAATTTTATCTTAAAGATTAGTTTCGCTTCATTTCAATTCCTCAAGTGTGTGTGTGTAGAGCCATTCTCACCTAATCACTTGTAACCCGGATGAGGTTATGCTTAAAAATGAATCATATTTAATAGTGAAGATGTGTGTATAAATGAACTCCATAGGCCTGCTTTTCAAGTCACTCTCCACTAATGTAGACATGCACAACACCAAGGATCAAGTAGACTTTATTAAGCTTGTAACGTTTGGCTTGGGTGAAGGTATGATAAAGGATAATAATTTGGCTCAAATCACCCACAAACACATAAATCATTCAAGAATTTGTAGAGCTCAACCCTATAACACAACTTCATTTCAATTCACCAGGTTACTCCCCCAAACTTATTTAGAACACTCAATCTTCTTTTTTTTCTCTTCTCTTCTTCTTCTTTTTTTTGTAGAAAACAAAAGAAACTACACCCCACACTTTGTTGTTTCATTCTTTTTAAGAGCACCCAAGGGTATAGAACTCTTTTTCTTTTCTTTTTCTTTTCTTTTTTTTTTTTAACTGCAATTCCACTCCCCCACACTTAAACAATACATTGTCCTCAATGTTTAAGTACGTGGAAGATAAGTACAGATTTTTTTTCTCTTTTTTTTTTTTTACAAATATAATAAAACTCACTTGCATTGCTCATGGCATAATCCAACCTCCTCTAACTTCCCAAAACCAGAACATAGATCAAAATGTAATAGCGAATGATTTACATGCTCATAGGTAAGGGATAAACTGTTTGGAACAAATTCAATTGAGATTAGAAAAACTTTTAGTGAGTTAACAAAGAAAAAGGTTTACAGAGGCTCAAAGGGGTAACTAGGGATCAATTTTAGTAAAGGTTGGCTCTTAAGGCTCAAACGATCCAAAGATGGCCTAAATCATTTCCCTAATGTTGCACAGTCTAGGATTTCGCCTTGAGTGACCATCAAACAAGTTCTAGAATTCATTGAAATCTGAAGAAACATTTAAATTACATAAAATTTCTCTAAGTGAACAAATAACTCAGTGATAATAGCTCAGCGCTCAATGTTGCGCAAGGAATCAAAAGCAAAGCGAAAACCAATAAACATTTCAAGCACACAGATCCATGCATCATTTATCATTTTCCAAGAGTTATTCTCAATTCAATCATTATCTTATCATCGACCCACAAAATGCAAGAAAAGAGGTACATGGCGTTGTTACAACTGAGTCAAGATTGTATATTTCAACAATCCTTAGGACCAGTAGCCAGCAGACTTAAGGTTTCTAGCCTATATACCTTTATTATGAAAGAACAAAACAAGATACAAGACACTTCAAACAACATAAAATAAACAAACTACAGATTTATCAGTTATGTGTTTTTTGTGTTTATCAGTTTCGATTAAAAAAAATTGTAGAAAAAAGTTGAGAAGTTAGCCTCCTTATTTAGCCATTATAGATTAAAGAGATCCATAATGCATTTCAAGAGGACTTAAACTTTTTAAGCCACCACTCTAAAAACCAAGATTAGAAAATATTACCTGGGAGGAAAGAAACAACCTGAAAAATCTCAAAATAAATAACATGAAAAACTTTAAATAAACACAATAAAAAGAAAGCAAATAAAAAACGAAGCAAACCAGCAAATAGAGATTACAGATGGAGTGTTAAATCCAGTTTACGCCCTTATTGCCTTCTCCAAACCAATCAATCCGAGCTGTTGTTGGATCAGGCGAATAGACGAATTCTTGTAGTTTGTCAATTAACTCCCCTGCCGTTGAAGCTGTAACAAGGATTTTCCTCGCTGATGGTGAGATAAAATTTTTTTCTACAGCTTGATCAAGAAAAGACAACAAACCATCAAAAAAGTTATTGACATTTAACAAACCAATGGGTTTTTTATTGATGTTTAGCTGTGCCCAAGAGGTGATTTGAAATATCTCCTCTAATGTGCCATAACCACCGGGTAAAGCTATAAATGCATCGGACTTAACAATCATATGTGCAATACGCTCATGCATGCTAGAGACTTGTAACTCTTCCCCGATTGTGTTGCCTACGATATCTCGCACAGCTAATGGTTTATGGATAATGCCGAGAACTTTGCTCCCTCCTAGGGATGCAGCTGTTGACACACACCCCATTAACCCAAGACTACCCCCTCCATAAATCAAATTAATACCCCTCGCAGCTAATGTCCTACCAAGATCAAGAGCTGCTGTTGTGAACTCTCCATCTTTACCAAAATGCGATCCACAAAATACGCATATATTTTGGAATCGCCGAATTGGTGTTTTCTCCATTTCTACAAGTGCTCTAAACTTGTGTAAGATAATGATGTACGTTAGGTATTATGCGATTCAAGTGCAAGACAGGTTATAAAATGACATTTCAAAATATGCAACATGGATATATACACACGTAAAACTCTCAAATTTGACACATGGGGACATAATTTCGGTGGGGGTTGCTCGATGCAGATTTATCGCCCCGAGATTTGAAAAAATAGATATGCTTTCGGTGGGGTTTGACAAAACCTTCACACTTGTCGCCCACGTGTGCATGAAAAATGGAGATAAACTTTCGGTGGGGTTTGAAAAAAACCGCCACACTTGTCTCCCACGTGAAGCATGAAAAGTAAAGATATACTTTCGGCGGAGGTTGACAAACCTCCACACTTGTCTTCCACGTGTGCTTATATCATGGGGTAGTCATCTGGTTTGTCAAAAAGAAAACTTGAAATTAAAACAAACAAAATCACAAACAACAACAACACAAAAACAACATCGATAATCAGATCAAACGAAACAAGAAAGAAATAAAATTCGACAACAAGAACACACATTCAAATATACAAGTAGTTGTGATTGTTGGCTCACATCCTCCTCGAGTTTTTACGTCCAGTAATTGCTCGAAACCCTTCTATGAAGTTGTGATTTGCTCCATCCATGTTCTTATAACTGGCAAACAGGGTCCCGTTTTTAGTCAAATTCTCTAGACTATAACACTGCATTTTATCACGAAAATTTTTGTCTCATAGATTAGCACTTTCTGCTGAACCGTCCACAAAATGGTTACTCAAGAGTTTAATAAAACAGTTATCCAGCGACTCATTACTCAAACCATTCTTAATAAATGAAAGTTTATCTTCTCTATTCCTGGACGCAAAACCTAATGAACGACAGTCTGGTTACAATTCCATCTAGCACATTTATAACATACTTGTAACCTTTTCCGCTCTTCGCCTCTTGCGTAGTAGCTCTTTCTAGACCAGGCATGTATTTTGCGAGATTACTGTCCGGCTCACCGGACAATCTCACCTTGGCTTCGATAAGCCATCGGATATCAGCAGGCACATTTAGGAGCATCAACACCCAAAGTCTAGTCATCCGTACTTTATAAATTTTAAACACAGCATTTTGAGGAAGTGAAGGGAAATCTTTACGAAGGTTCGACAGAAAGATATCGGCATCCATTGAAGAGGAGAAAAGAAGAGATATTACCGATAATGCGCTCGAGTTTGTTTTTCTCCAAGATATGCACGTTTCAAACCTTTGGCGAATGACTTCAACTTCCGTTTGGATGTTTCCCACAAGCTGCTGCACAAATGAGCTCAAAGCACAGAGTAATCAAATTAAACAAAAGAAAGGAAAAGAAAAGAGCAAAAACGAAACTAAAGACATAAAAAAGAGATAACAACACAATAGCAAAAAAAGTCAAAAACACGTAACAATATAAAAACAATGAGACAGATGGCAAAGATGGAGATAAAACCTTGATCAATTTGAATGGCCTATGAAGGAACTCCTTGACCACACAAATCGAATCATTATTGTTACCTTATTTTTATTTTTGTTTCTTTTTATTTATTTTTCAAAAACATTGGGTTGCCTCCCAATAAGCGCTTGGTTTAAAACGTCCTCAAGCCCGACGTTTGTTCCCTATCCATGGCAGGGTCCAATCTCCGCTGTGCTTCTCTATTGGGCTTGGGTCCTTCTTCCAACAGGAATTGGTGCATGCATATGGCTGGGCCTTAGATGTTAGCAATCGTCCACCCATAGCTGGTTTGTGGTCTGTACGTATTCGGACGAGTTTCTCTTCTTGTATTCGTGCAAAGCCCATTTCTATTATAATTGGCAAAGGATCATTCTCACTCAAGAATCCATACCTCAAATGATCTGGAAGTAGCTTAAGCTCCAAGGCAGGGGCTGTCATCACAGAAGGAAGAATGTTCTCAATTAGATCCAGGACATTGATGTACGAACATCATACTCATTTTGTGGTCTCATTGCTATGGTCTCATCTAGCTTGCCCTACTTCCTCCATATTCCTTTGGACACTCGTAGCAAAAATTTCTGACTCTTAGAATTTTTCTTCCCTATGTGCTCATTAATACGCTATATCAATCCATCTTGTGAGTTAAAACTCAAAACATTGTTGTGGCAGAGAATCAACAATAAGTCAAACTGCAAAAACAGAATGTAATTCACTAGAGTACCCTCATTGCCTCAAAATATTGAAACATATCACCTTGCCACAACTCTATGATGAGAGGTGCCATAATGAACATCAATCTTGATTCTAGCAGTTTTCGAGAATGTCCTCCCTAAAAGAATCGGTGTTGGATTAGGAGATGTCTCATCCTCTATTTTAAGGACATAGAAGTCTGCTGGGAAAACCAATTGATTCACCTGCACAAGCACATCTTCCACACTCTTTTGGGATATGCATTAAAATGATCAGCAAGTTGAATGGTAATACCAGTTTTCGTAAAAGGTCCAAGATTTAAGGAAGCATAAATAGAATATGGCATGACATTAATAAATGCTTCTAAATCTAACATAGCTATTTCAAACTTGGTTTTACCAATGGTGCATGGAATGGTGATCGTACCTGGATTATTGCATTTCGGAGGAATTTTTCTTTGCAATACAGCTGAAACATTTTTCCCCACACTTACTTTCTCATTTCCCTTCAACTTTCTCTTGTTGGTGCATAACTCCTTGAACCTTTTGGTTAACGAGGATGCTTGTTCGATAGCATCCAAAATGGTATACTCACCTCGTTTTGCGAAAAGTTATCATAGAATTGTTATCTTCTGTTTCTTGTTCCTCCTTCTTCGATTTTGCAAATCTACTAGGAAAAAGTGGAGGAGTAACATATGAAGGAATGGGAGTTATAGGATTTACCTGAGAAGTCAATGTTTTTGTTCATGGTGGATGTGGTGTCATCTCCTTCATCAGTTTGTGATTTTCTCGGCAAGACATCTAATTGCTCTTCACTTTGCAAAGTTATCGCACTACATCCTCTCCTTGATTGATTACCGTTTAGAAGATAATTTTTCTGTTCTTTGGCCCTCGAATTTGCTCATGCTAGAAGCCAATTGTCCCATTTGATTTGCCAGGTTTTGTATACTTGCCCCAGTTTCCTGCTGGAATTGCATTGTGTTAGTGGCAAGTGCATTAACAATATCCTGGAGTGACATACCTGAGTTTTCTGGAGCTGGTTGTGGTGCTGGTTGTGTCATTGGTGGTGGTTGCATTTGAAATGGTTGCTGCACTCTAGGTTGATTGAAACTTTGTGGCCGATTTGGTATCACATTTGGAGTGATTGTTTGATGATTCCAGTAATTAAAATTAGGGTGATCTTCCCATCCAATATTGTAAGTGCTAGAGAAAGGATCATACCATTGCCTCGTTTGTCCTGGAAATCCACCCATGGCATTGGCTTGTTCCATATATTCTTCTTGTAAAGTTGGATACATGTCAATTGGATGCTCTATCGTAGAATATATCCCACATTCATAAGATTTTTGCATATCTCCTACAGCCATTTTTTCCACAAGAGAGGTTAGCTCAGAAAGTTGTTGTTCAATGTTCGGAGTGCTTAACTCATTTACTCTCAATGGTACTTGTGGCTCAAATCCGCTACTGAATTGATAGAAGTTTACTGCCATGTTGTCTAAACACAAACAATCAGAAAAGAAAAACAAAGAAAATATGAATCAACAATGAAAACAAAATAACAAATCGATAGAAAATCAATCCCCGGCAACGGCGCCAAAAACTTGATGCGTTCGAAACTAGCAAGTATACTAGTCGCACAAGTAATAAAGCTGTCTCTTATACACATCTAGATGTGTATAAGAGACAGATATCGTTCCCACGAGGATTGATTCTAATTGAATTTGTTATTTCCAGCAACAATAAACTAAACAGGGGGGATTTTTGTTGAATGATTTACTAAATGAAATAAGAATGCAAATAAAGAATAACAAAACAGAAAGTAAATTTTGAATGAAAAATCAATGGGAGAAAGCTGGTTAAGGGATCCTTCTCTACCACAAGATATGGATTTGCGAATTAATCGTAGAATTGTCATCCAATTACAGCATTGAATTTATCAACCGTAGATAACAACAAGCTCTGTTATCCCAATCTTTCCTTACTTTGTTGTTAAATAAAACAAGCTCTTTATTTAATCTCTATCCCTTAAACAACCTAGAACAAGCTCTCTGAGTTTAATTCAATGGATGCATTATGATAAGAAAGA
This sequence comes from Boswellia sacra, assembly GCA_013180625.2. Taxonomy (NCBI): domain Eukaryota; kingdom Viridiplantae; phylum Streptophyta; class Magnoliopsida; order Sapindales; family Burseraceae; genus Boswellia; species Boswellia sacra. The sequence goes on from SNVD02011126.1 coordinate 48,937, forward strand.
TAGGTTGATCTAAGCAATAAACACACAAGCTCGGATTATTTACTTAGGTTATATTCTCCAATTGTAATCTCTGATCACAATTTTGCTACTAATGATTAGAAATTCAAGACAATTACGAATCAATATTTCTAGTCTAGCAATAGACAATATCCAGATTATATTCAGTTGGCCACCCAAATACAATCCAGCAAGCAATCATAAGCATTAAACATGGGAAAATACAAGCAACTTCAATTAGAGATTGGATAACAATTCCTTGCACAATCAATTCATAAAAACCATATCAAGGGCTTTGAAATCACCCTCAACCAATTCAGATTCAGTTACACATGTTTAAGAACGTGGTAAATACAATACAACATAGAGACATTCCAGAAAATGAAAGGGAAGGGAAAAACTTAGCAAATTTGATGTAATTCTCTTTGGATTGTAGTTCTTCCTCTTTCCAAGCGTCCTTTCTCCTTCAAGAACTCCAAGAGATGAAAGAATTCCAGAGCTGCAGCCTCCACCACGTTCTCCCCTCTTCAAGTTATGAAAATAAAATCCTAAAATGTGTTAAATACTCTGCTACAGTAACCTGCTACAGTGTCCCGTATTATACATGCTACAGTGATTTGTGGAATTACATTTCTATACTTCTCACACTGTTTTGATTACAACTTTTGGTTCACTGAATGGATTTATAAACCGTAAATTTCTCCAGAAAATAGACTTCGAGAGCTTTCCAACGGTATAAAAAATGTCATCGGGTTCATTGTATATCAATACAATTAAATCCGAGAAGATGGTTGACTAGCAGAGGTGAAAATGAAGGGTTTTACCCATTTTTGTGCCCCAAGGTTTTTTTTTTTTTTGGTATTTTTTTTTTTGGCTCCAAACTCTACAAAGGCATCAAAACACACAAAAACATAAAAATACCACGGAATATAGCAAAGAAACATGGACGAATTGATATAAAAGTAATACATAAATAGACACCTATCAATTATTGCTGTCTGAATCTGACTTCTCTGTATCATCTGTGAAGCTGGTTATACTTTCCTCTTGTGAGTACTTTGCATAATTGTCTAGATCATCAAATATTACGTTTGTAGATTCCATGACTGCCTCAGTTCTCAGATTGTAAACTCGAAATGCTTTACTGTTTTGTGCATATCTCAGAAAGACTCATTCATCACTTCTCGAATCTAATTTTCCTAAGTGCTCTCTGTCATTTAAGATGTAACACCTGCATCCAAAAACATGAAAATATTTCAAATTCGATTTTCTACCTTTCAAAATTTCATAAGGTGTCTGGTTAGTGTCAGGTCTAAGAAAAACTCTATTTGAAATATAACAAGCAGTGCTTATTGCTTAAGCCCATAGCCTCTTGGTCAACTTCTATTGAGCATCACTCTAGCCATCTCTTAAAGAGTTCTATTCTTCCTTTCCACAATGCCATTCTGTTTAGGGGTTTTAAGAGCTGAAAATTCATGATCAATTCCATGATATTTGCAAAAGTCAGCATAGCTAGCATTTTCAAACTCCTTGCCATGATCACTTCTTATTCTCACAATCCTCCCAATGTTCTTATTTTGCTCATTTTCAAGCTTAACACAAATATTCCTAAAAGCCTCAAAAATATCAGATTTTTCTTTAATGAAATCAACCCAAGTATATCTAGAAAAATCATCCACACAAACAAATATGTATCTCTTACTTGTAATGCTTTCAATTTGCATAAGACCCATAAGATTCATGTGAAGCAAATCAAGTATTTTGGATGTGCTAAGATGTGGATTTGATTTGTGTGAACTTCTAATTTGTTTTCCCATTTGACATGGTCCACAAATTTCATTAACTTTATCATCAAGTTTAGGAACTCCTTTTACAGCACCTAACTTAGTTAATTTAACCAAGTCTTTGTAATTTAAGTGTCTTAATTTTTGATGCCACAATTCTAAATCTGAAATCCTAGCTTGAAATGCAGTCTTTACCAAATAACAATTATCCGAAAATCTATTACCTTCTAGAATGCATTTACCAAAATTATCTAAGACCATACATTTTTTTTATGTGAAATTAACAATATACTTGTCATCACAAATCTGACTAATACTAATAAGATTAGCTTTCAAACCTTCAACAAGCAAGACATTTTGAAAATTGGGTAGGCCTTTGACATTCAAAGTGCCTTTACCAATGATCTTACTCTTTACTCCATCTCCATAGGTGACATTACCATCCCTGCATGCTTTAAAATCTATTAAAAATTGTTTATTTTCAGTCATGTGCCTGGACCGTTAGAAGTATGTTCAAGAGTAGTAAGAGTAACATAGCATACTGTCTTGTCTTTCTTAACCCACTGCAGTTGTAATTTTGATAACAATTTGAACTGTTTTGATCTTTTATGCAAAAGATTCAACAATTTAAAGCATTTAGGTCCAATATGTCTCTTTTTACCACAAAAATAACAAGTAGGAATGAATTTCCTTTCCTTTTCAGGACTGGATTTGAAAGAACTCAAAGGAGAAACAAATGTCTCATTACTCTTTGAACTAGGACTTGACTTTAAAGAGTTAAGCTCAGAATTCTTACCTGATGTTAAAGCTTTCACAAACACAGTTTTTGATGAAGATGCAACATTACCTTTTGTGTACCCCAATCCATGTTTGTTGGAGTTGTCTCTTCCAAGACTCAAGACCTGATCAAGTTTGGCTGCTCCAATTTTGAGTTGATCAACACACTTTTTGCTTTCAACCAGTTCTGTTGTGATTTTCTCAATATGTGCTGTTTTGTCTGTCAAAACAGTCTCCAACTCCGAGATATGATTTTCAGTATAGGATTTTTCACATTCCAGCACCTCAATCTTCTTCTTCAAGATTTTGATTTCTTCCTTCTGATTCAGCCATTCACCATAGAGTGCGTTGTATGTCTCTTACAACTCTTTATAGTATTCTGGTCCATCTTCTTCATTAGAATGATCAACACTGGTTCTGTAATTTTCTATTATGTCAGACATAACAACTTTCCCTTTATCCGTTGCAGATGCAGTAAATGCAACAAAATTGCTCATGCAATCTTGAACTTCTGACTCCGATTCTGATTCATCACTCCATGTTGCTGTCAGTCCTTTGTTTTTTTCTTGAGATTAGCACATTCAGACTGAATATGCCCATAACCAGAACATTCATAACACTGAATTTGCCCTTTCTTTTCAGGTTGTTTTGATTTCTTCTTGTCATTCTCCTTGTTGAACTTTCTGAATTTTTCATCACTTGAGTTTGATGGCTTTCCTTGATTCTTCATGAACTTGACATAGTTTATTGGTAGAAAAGCAATCTATTTAGAATCAGTTTCATCAAGCTCATTATTACTTTCATCATCAGATTTTTCAGTTTTCACATTGAATGCAATGCTTTTTCCTTTTTGCTTCCTAGTACTTTGATTAATTTTAAAATTTTGGAGAATGCCAATCAGTTCATCAACCCTCATCTCATCAGTGTTCTTAATTTCCTCAATGACTGAAATTTTAGGTTGAAATTTATCTAGGGCAGACCTAATTATTTTGTTAACAATTTCTGTATCAGTGAAGGTTTTTCCAAGCATGTATGCCGAATTTGTGATATGACATATCTTAGAGTAAAACTCAGAAATCGATTCATCTTCATGCATCATTAAATTTTCAAATTGAGAATTAAGTCTCATCAATTTAGATCTTTTAACCGATGTTGTACCTTCATGTTTTACCTCAAGTATGTCCCATGCTTCTTTGGCAACTTTGCACCTGGAAATCTGTCCAAAATTGTTTAGGTTCACTGCAGCAAAAATTGCATTGAGAGCCTTTGAATTCCAGCTAGAACGTCGATATCCATTCATCTTCCGGTTTGGGTTCGGAATCACCAAAAGCATTTCACTTTGTTGGCGGTATCCATCCTTTAAGCACACTAGTCCATGCCCTGTCATCAAGAGATTTGATATACATCATCATTCTTACCTTCCAATATGAGTAATTACTATCACTAAGAATAGGTGGTTGTGTTCCGGATCCTCCATTACGAATAAACTCCATCCTTCCAGATCAACGTGATTGTTTTCTTCACTTGTCTATCAGTGAACCTACTCTGATACCAATTGTAAGTTCTGGAAGTATGCAGTTATAAGAAATATAACAGTAAACTGTAAAGTAAATCGGCACAGGAGGATTTTTACGTGGTTCGGTTATAAATCCTACATCTACGGACAGCAATTCCCTAAGTTCTTATTTGTACAATCTTTAGGACCTTTTACAGTGTTGACTCACTCTCACACACTGACCTAATCTTTGTAAAACAAAATCTTCGCAAAGATCTTAAACTCTAGTGACACTGCCCACTCTCTGTTACAGATAACTTAACAACACACTGTTAAGTTATACATAATACACGATGTCTGACATTGAATTACATAAACACTTAACCTGCAAGTTATCCCAAGTGTCCACTAACTCACACAGACTTAATCAACAACTCATGTATGATTTTTATCTCTCATACATGTATCAAAGACTCATAAAATCAAAACAATAAAGACATTCCTCTTTGCGTTGAAGCTCTCTTCCTTTATTGTTAGAATGCCGAAACAAAAACTCACACAACACACCACATAATCAGCATACTCCGTTATGTAGAAATAACTTTGTATATATAGTGGTATGCCTGGACGAAATCTCCTAAAAATCCTGTAAAAATTCTAATCAAAATCATATTAGGATGAGGAGAAATAAAATATGAAGGAATATAATGAAACTCCTAAAGGAATTAGGACAAATAAATATTCTCATATTCTAATTAGGATACAAGATACTATATCATAATCTAAAGAGATATTTATTATGAATCAAATACTTCCTAAAATATAATTCTAGAAACAGTAAAATAATAAACAAAATAATATTCTTGTTTTATCACAAGTTGGACAAAATTTATCATGTCCATGGCACATGCACGTTGACACCAACAATTTCTACAATCAATTATGCAACAACATTAAACCAAAATTATTAATAAACTAATTAATCATAATTTAATAACTTTTATTCAAATTGTTCATTATAAATATTGAAAATACAAAATTTATTTGATATAATAAATAATTTTTAATAACTTAAACTGAAATTAACCACTGGACGATTAGCTTTTGCTAGAATAGAATGTCATCCTTTTCAAGGGCGTATGTTGATTTGTTTTCTCGTTTCTTATTGCAACAAATTCTATGTTGAGTTCAAATTTTATTGTATTTTGGTTTTCGTGTAATTTTAGTTATTAAGAAAATTGTATTTAAACAAAAAAAGAAATTCTTTTTGATTGACAGAGGACAAAAACCACCCAAAGATTTTGATTGATTTAAGTCTAGATATAGGTATGTACTGTTAAAGAGATTTTATTCAATCCTGGTTTTCTAGATCATTTACCCTCATTTCTAAAATAACCTTAGTATTAATCATCTATATTATTATTATTTTCTCAATCAACGTTCAATTGATTTTCAAACAACCATTTTATTGTATAAATGAGTTTTTTCATTCTGCCCACATCATATTCAACTTCTTCAGAGATACAACATACACAGTTTCTTCATCTAAACTGAAATAGGCTGGAATGCTTCTATTTAGAAAGCTTTCAAAAGGGATTTCTAGATCCGGATTTTAGTCTTTTTCCTATGAGATATAGAGTGTGTTTAACCCTGATCCTGCAGCAGCTTTCGGATTCTACTACTAACTATAGTTATTTTGGTCACGTTATACTAATTGTCTAGAAAACTGCTGCTTCAAGAATCAATTTCCGTAATAGATTACAAAATCAAGGAGGAGACAAAACAACCTTTGAAAATTGATTTTGAAAAGTTAAATACCAAAATTGTCTTACTCACATAATAAAAATCCAAAAATACTCTTCAATATTAAAATTTTCAAATTAATAATTAATTAATATATCATAAAATACAGAATTATTAAGATTTATTTTTTAACTCCATTTCTGAAAAACAAAATAGTCACAGCCGAAGAGTTGCATCGCTGTCACTGCCGTCGATGATATCCGACGTCACCACCACCACCAAAACGTTTGCTGTCGACCGATCTGCTAAAATCTATTGACATCATCACCATTCAAGTCTCCAGTGAACTGGATCAAACGATTGAAATTTTAAAACCGAAATTTCACTTGTCTAATCCCCATTCACCGGAGACTTAAGTGACAATGACATCAACTTATTTTGATAGAGCGCACGACGACACACATTATGGTGGTGACAGTGATGCCAAACACGGCACATCACCAGCAACACCAACAATAGATGATGACTATCGCTGCTCTAAGACCAATGCTACGAGTACCGTTTTAATTTTCAAAAATGATATCTTTTTTATAATAAATTAATTAATATATTTAATTATTTCAATATTATAATTTTAAATAATATACAAACAATTTAATTATTTTTAATAATTTAATTTTATATTTACTAAAAAATTAAAAAGTACATAATTTTTTAAAATAAATTAATTTTAGTCTTTTCTTGAAAATTAATTTTTAAAAAACAAATTTACCAAACACATTTTTATAGCTTTTGAATAGCAAAATTAAACCTGGCAACAGGTTGTGTTACAATAGTTTCGTGTCGTTTCGTATTCGTATCGTATTAAATTATATTGATCCAAATCCGATCCATTAACTTATTGGGTATAAATATTAAAACCCAAATCCGGCTGTTAACGTGTAACCCGAATATAACCCATTTAACTCGTTTTTTATTTTCAAATTAGACAATAATATTTGTAACAAGATTTGTATAAATTCTAAACATTTAATACAACTAATAGTTTATAAATTTAAAATACAACAAATATTTTGAAATCTATTGAAATATCCAAATTTAATATAATACGAAAATATTAAAAAAAAATTTGTATCCCATATCATTTAAAGATCCATATGAAGCATATTTAAAAATGTCTAATTATTAAATGATTTTTAAAAATAAAATAAGGCGTTTTATAAGTTTCTTCTTTATATTCCCCATCATAATGTCATTACTTATACACATCTAAAAAAAGCTGACATAATTGTATTAGAATAATTTTAATTAGATTAAACATAGTTATAAATTAGTTTTGTCTTTTTTTTTATTTATCATAAATAAATTTACCATATTATCCTTAATGTTAAGGGATTAAATAGGTGAGAGATTTTTTATAGGATAAACCCCAAACACGATCCAATATCAAACAAGTTCCACCGTGTTAATCCGTTAACGATTCGATCTGATAATATTAAATCCAAAATACGTTTTTATCGAATAGATTCGTGTCGTATTAACAGATCGTATAGAATTTACCATGTCTAAACACAATAAGTTTTAACAAAAATTTTATAATACCCTAAGATTTTTGAGACAATACAATTAACAACGAATTTTCGCAACAATATTTTTCCATTGCAATTTTGAACATCACATCAGTCCTAAACATACCCAC
>SNVD02011127.1:0-54905 GCA_013180625.2 Boswellia sacra
ATGATTTAGGCCATCTTTGGATCGTTTGAGCCTTAAGAGCCAACCTTGACTATATTTGATCCCTAGTTACCCCTTTGAGCCTCTGTAAACCTTTTTCTTTGTTAACTCACTAAAAGATTTCCTAATCTCAATTGAATTTGTTCCAAACTGTTTATCCCTTACCTATGAGCATGTAAATCATTCGCAATTACATTTTGAGCTATGTTCTGGTTTTGGGAAGTTAGAGGAGGTTGGATTGTGCCATGAGCAATGCAAGTGAGTTTTATTATGTTTGTAAAAAAAAAAAAATTTGTACTTATCTTCCACGTACTTAAACATTGAGGACAATGTATTGTTTAAGTGTGGGGGAGTGGAATTGCAGTTTAAAAAAAAAGAAAAAGAAAAGAAAAAGAGTTCTATACCCTTGGGTGTTCTTAAAAAGAATGAAACAACAAAGTGTGGGGGTGTAGTTTGTTTTGTTTTCTACAAAAAGAAGAAGAGAAAAAAAAAAAAGAAGATTGAGTGTTCTAAATAAGTTTGGGGGAGTAACCTGGTGAATTAAAATAAAGTTTTGTTATAGGGGTGAGCACTACATAATCTTGAATGATTTATGTGTTTGTGGGTGATTTGAGCCAAATTATTATCCTTACTCATACCTTCACCCAAGCCAAACGTTACAAGCTTAATAAAGTCCTACTTGATCCTTGGTGTTGTGCATGTCTACATTAGTGGAGAGTGACTTGAAAGCAGGCCTATGGAGTTCATTTATACACACATCTTCAATATTAAATATGATTCATTTTTATGCATAAACTCATCCGGGTTACAAGTGATTAGGTGAGAATTGCTCTACACACACACACTTGAGGAATTGAAGTGAAGCGAAACTAATCCTTGAGATAAAATTGTTGATCAAGTGCATTATTTTGAAGTTTTCCTTGGGTTATAATAAAGTACAATCTTTGAGGCCTATTTGCAAGATGAAGCATTTGTGTGTTTTAATTTTTTGTTGATTCTGTTTCGGTTTAGTTTTTTTTCATATTGTCGTAGTTGCTCGAGGACTAGCAAAGTCTAAGTGTGGGGGAATTTGATAAGTGTCTATTTATATATCATTTTCATATCAATTCGTCCATGTGTCTTTGCTATATTCCTTGGTATTTTTATGTTTTTGTGTGGTTTTGATGTTTGTAGGAGTTTTGGAGCAACTTGCACAAAAATGGAGTAAAACCCTGCATTTTCACCTCTGCTAGTCAGTGATCTTCTCGGATTTAATTGTATTGATATACAATGTACCCGACGACATGTTATATACCGTTGGAAAGCTCTCGAAGTCTATTTTCTGGAGAAATTTACGGTTTATAAATCCATTCAGTGTACCAAAAGTTGTAATCAAAACAGTGTGAGATGTATAGAAATATAATTCCACAAGTTACTGTAGCATGTATAATACGGGGCACTGTAGCAATTCACTGTAGCAGAGTATTTAAACACATTTTAGGGTTTTATTTTGATAACTTGAAGAGGGGAGAACGTGGTGGAGGCTGCAGCTCTGGAATTCTTTCGTCTCTTGGAGTTCTTGAAGGAGAAAGGAAGCTTGGAAAGAGGAAGAACTACAATCAAAAGAGAATTTCATCAAATTTGCTAAGTTTTTCCCTTCCCTTTCATTTTCTGGAATGTCTCCATGTTGTATTGTATTTACCACGTTCTTAAACATGTGTAACTGAATCTGAATGGGTTGAGGGTGATTTCAAAGCCCCTGATATGGTTTTTGTAAGTTGATTGTGTAAGGAATTGTTTATCCAATTCTCTAATTGAAGTTGCTTGTATTCTCCCATATTTAATGCTTATGATTGCTTGCTGATTGTATTTGATTGGCCAACTGAATATAATCTGGTTGTGATTTATTGCTAGACTAGAAATCTTGATCCGTAATTGTCTTGAATTTCTAATCATTAGTAGCAAAATTGTGATCAGAGATTGCAATTGGAGAATATAACCTAAGTTAAATAATCCGAGCTTGTGTGTTTATTGCTTAGATCAACCTATCTTTCTTATCATAATGCATCCATTGAATTAAACTCAGAGAGCTTGTTCTAGGTGATTTAATGGATAGAGATTAAATAAAGAGCTTGTTTTATTTAACAACAAAGTAAGGAAAGATTGGGATAATAGAGCTTGTTATTATCTACGGTTGATAACTTCAATGCTGTAATTGGATGACAATTCTATGTTAATTCGCAAATTCATATCTTGTGGCAGAGAAGGAACTCCTTAACCAAGTTTCTCCCATTGATTTTTCATTCAAATTTACTTTCTGTTTTGTTATTCTTTACTTGCATTCTTATTTCATTTAGTAAAGCATTCAACAAAAATCCCCCCCCCCCCTGTTTAGTTTATTGTTGCTGGAAATAACAAATTCAATTAGAATCAATCCTCGTGGGAACGATATCTTACTTATCACTTTATTACTTGTGCGACTAGTATACTTGCTAGTTTCGAACGCATCACAGGTTGCTGTAGCAGAGTATATAAACATATTTTAGGGTTTTATTTATATAACAAGAAGTGGGGAGGACGAGTTAGAGGCTGCCTCTCTTGATTTCTCTCATCTTTTGGAATTCTTGAGGGAGAAAGAAGGGCTTGGAAAGAGGAGTAATTACAATCCTAAGGAGATTCATCTACAGAGGAGATTTTCAAAGCATTTGCTAAGCTTTTCCTTTTCTCTTCATTTTTTGGAATTTCTTTGTATTATATTGTAATTATGTTGTATTTGAACATGTGTAACTAAATCTGACATGGTTGAGGGTGATTTCAAAGCCTTAGATATGGTTTTTGTGAGTTAATTGTTCAAGAAATTGTTATCTGATTCTCTAATTGAAGTTGCTTGTATTTTCCCATATTCAATGCATCTAATTACTTGCTGATTTTATTTGGGTTGCCAACTAAATAGAATCTAGTCGTTGTCTATTCCTAGAGTAGAAATCTTAATCCGTGATGATGTTGAATTTCTAATATTTAGCAGCAAAATTGTGATCGGAGATTGCATTTAGAAAATCTAACCTCAGTTAAATAGTCTGAACTTGTGTGTTTATTACTTAGATCAACCTATCTTTCTTATCATAATGCTTCCATTGAATTAAATTTAGAGAGCTTGTTCTAGGTTGTTTAATGGATAGAAATTAAATAAAGAGCTTATTTTTATTTAACGACAAACTAAGGAAATATTGGGGTAACGGAGCTTATTGTTATTTACGGTTGATAATTTCAATATTATAATTGGATGACAATTCTATAGTTGATTCACAAATTCATATCTTGTGATAGAGAATGATCCCTTAACCAAGTTTCTCTCATTGATTATTTCTCACTCTATTTAACTTTGTGTTGTGTTATTCTTCATTTGCATTTATATTTCATTTTGTTAATCAATCAACAACACCCCCCATTTATTCTATTGTTGCTGTCTAATAACAAATTTAATTAGAAACAATTCTCATGGGAATGGTATCTTACTCATCACTTTATTACTTATGCGACTAGCATACTTTCTAGTTTCGAATATTAAGTTTTTGGCGCCATTGCCGAGGATTGATTTTCTAATCGATTTGTTTGTTGTCTTTACTATTGATTCTTGATTTTATTTTTGTTTGTTTGTGTTGAGGCTTTTATGTCCGAGGGAGAAGCGGACCAACGACTTAAGCAAATTAAGAAGTTTCTCGAATCCTCGAATTTAAGACTAAGTCGGTCAATTTTGACTCCACCTTCAGAATTTAACCTTGCACTAGATAATTCCCTTCCATTTTCCTACAGTTCGATCAAATCTGAATCGGAAGTAATGGCGGTGTAAAACAATCGGACTCTTAAGGAGTTAGCACTCCAATTATTGGTCAACAACTGCTATGCATAAATCCCAACATTGAGGTAGATTTTGAACTTAAATCTAGTATTCATCTCTTGCCTACATTTCATGGTTTTGTCGGAGGGGATCCTAACAAACACCTCAACATTTTATGTGGTATGCTCAAGTATGAAGCCAACTGGTGTTTCTGAAGAGCAAATAAAATTGAGAGCTTTCCCCTTCTCATTACTAGATTCAGCAAAAGAGTGGTTATACTATCTACCACCAGGTACCATCACCAGGTGAAATGAGATAAGTAAACTCTTTTTTGAATACTTTCCCACTTCGAAAACTACAAACATTAGAAAACACATTTGTGGCATTCGCCAACACAATAGAGAATCACTTTATGAATATTGGGGGAGATTTAAAAGGTTATGTACTAGCTGTCCACACCACCAAATTAGGGATCAACTCCTTATTCAATATTTCTATTAGGGTCTCATGCTAATGAATAGGTGATTGATGCTGCTAGTGGAGAAGCACTAGTTCATAAAACACCAGAAGCTACAAAATTTTTGATTGGTGACATGGCAGCGAACTCCCAACAATTTAGTAGTTGATTTGAGCCACCACTGCCAAAGAAAGTAAATGAGGTAAGTACTCCGAACATTGAACAACAACTTTCTCAGCTTATCTCTCTTCTGAAACAAATGGTTGTAGGAAATATGCAGCAATTTTATGCATGTGGAATATGTTCTACCACGGAGCATCCAACCGACATGCGTCCAACCTTGCAAGAAGGAGAGATAGAACAAGCCAATGCCATGGGTGGATTTCCAGGACAACCAAGGTAAAGGTATGACCCTTTCTCTAAAACTTACGATGCCAGATGGAGAGATCACCACAATTTTAGTTATAGGAATTGTTAACCAATTGCTTCAAATGTCATACCAGGCCGGCCACCAGGTTTCAATCAACGAAGAGTGCAACAATCATTTCAAATGCGACCACCACCAATACCACAACCAGCACTATAACCAGCTCCACAAAACTTAGGTATGTCTCTCCAAGACATTGTTAAAGCACTTGCCACTAACACAATGCAAGTTGAGCAAGAAAATAGGGCAAGTATCCAAACCCTAGAAAATCAAATAGTCCAACTGGCTACTAACATGAACAAATTCTAGGGTCAAGGCTGCAGAAAATTACCTTCTCAAACAGTGATCAATCCAAGAGAGAACGCTAGTGCTGTAACTTTGACAAGTGAAAAGCAATTAGAGGTCCCACCAAAAAAGTCACAATCTAATGAAGGGGATGACACCACTTCCACCATGAACAAAAAATCATCTTCTAAGGTAAATCTTAAAACTCGTATTCCTTCTTATGTTACTCCTCTACCTTTTCCTAGCATATTTGCAAAATCAAAGAAGGAGAAAGAAGAACAGAAAATCTTGGAGACTTTTCGCAAGATCGAGGTAAATATACCACTTTTGGATGCTATCAAGCAAGTACCTCATTATGCAAAATTTCTCAAAGAGTTATGCACCAACAAGAGAAAATTAAAAGGAAATGAGAAAGTAAGTGTGGGGGAAAATGTTTCAGCTGTACTACAAAGAAAAATTCCTCCAAAGCGCAAAGATCTAGATACATTTACCATTCCATGCACCATTGGTAATACCAAGTTTGAAAGAGCTATGTTAGATTTAGGAGCATCTATTAATGTCATGCCATATTCTATTTATGCTTCTTCGAATCTTGGACCCCTTGCGAAAACTGATATTATCATTCAACTTGCTGATCGTTCTAATGCATATCACAAAGGAGTTGTGGAAGATGTGCTTGCTCAGGTGAATCAATTGGTTTTCCCAGCAGACTTCTATGTTCTCGAAATGGAGGATGAGACATCTCCGAATCCAACAATGATTCTTTTAGGGAGACCATTCTTGAAAACTGCCCAAACCGAGATTGATGTTCATGATCGCACTCTTACCATGGAGTTTGATGGCCAGGTGATACGTTTCAGTATTTTTGAGGCAATGAGGTACCCTAGTGACTTGCATTATGTTTTTGCAGTTGATTTTATTGATTCTTTGGCGCAACAACTTTTTGAGTTAACTCGCAAGGATGGATTAGAAGTAGCCATGACTAAGCACATAGGGACAAAAAATTTCAAAGAACCAAGAAGGTTGATACAAGTGTCTAAAGAAGTGGAGGAAGCTGTGGCAACCTTAGATGAGACTATAGCTATAACCACAAAAAGGTATGATGTTTGGTACATTGAATTGCCTTTATCTAATGAGAAACTTCTTCTTTCTGTGATGAAAGCCCCTACCTTGGAGCTTAAACCTCTCCCAGATCATATGAAGCATGTATTCTTGGGTGAGAAAGATACTTTCCCGATCATAACAGCAAAGGGACTTGCACAACTACAAGAAGAGAGACTCATCCGAGTGCCTAGAGATCACAAAACAGGTAGTATTTTGTCTGCTTTATCTGCTGGATTTGGTGGATTTAATTCTCCACCTTTAATCATTATCTGCTGGTTTGTTTCACTTTTGTTCGCTTTCTTTTTACTGTGTTTATTTGAGATTTTTTAGGTTATTTCTTTTAACTTGTGCCCTAGGTAATATTTTCTAGTCTTGTCTTTTAGAGTGGTGGCTTAAAAAGTTCAAGTTCTCTTGAAATGTATTTTGAATCTCTTCAATCCATAATGGCTGAATACAGAGGCTTCTGAACTTTTGAGACCCATTTTAATTTACTTGTTTTGTTTACTAACTATTGGATTTTGTTGTTTTATGAGTAAGTTTATTTGTATGTAATTTAAAGTTGTTATGTGCTTTTGTCTCTATCTTGTCCGATTCAAAAAAAAATGTGGAAAAATTGAGAATGGCAGAATATGGGGTTTCTTTTACCCTTGAAACGCATTCTACCTAAATAAATTTGTAGTCCGTTTATTTACTATTGTTTGAAGTGTCTTGTATCTTGTTTTGTTCATTCATAATAAAGGTATATTGATAGGTGTCTATTTATATATCCTTTTCATATCAATTCGTCTATGTTGCTTTGCTATATTCCTTGGTATTTTTATGTTTTTGTGTGGTGTTTTATGTTTGTAGGAATTTTGGAGGAACTTGCACTAAATTAGAGTAAAACCCTTCATTTGCACCTCTGCTAGTCAACCAACTTCTCGAATTTGATTGTATTGATATACAATGAACCAGATGACATGCTATATACCATTGGAAAGCTCTTGAAGTCTATTTTCTAGAAAAATTTACAGTTCATGAATCCATTTAGTAGACCGAAAGTTATGATCAAAATAGTGTGAGAAGTGTAGAATTATAATTCCAACAAATCATTGTAGTATGTTATTATACGGGATACTGTAGCATGTTACTGTAGCTATATAAACATATTTTTGGGTTTTATTTTAATAAGAGGAAAAGGGGAGAACGTATTAGAGGCCGCATCTTTGGATTTTTCTCATCTCTTGGAGTTCTTGAAGGAGAAAGAAGGCTTGGAAAGAGGAACAAACTACAATCCTAAGAGATTTTCATCAGATTTGCTAAGTTTTTCCTTTCCCTTTCATTTTCTGGAATGTCTCCATGTTGTATTGTATTTATCACGTTTTTGAACATGTGTAACTAAATTTGATTTGGTTGAGGGTGATTTCAAAGCCCTTGATATGGTTTTTGTGAGTTGATTGTGCAAGAAATTGTTATCCAATTCTCTAATTGAAGTTGCTTATATTTTCCCATATTTAATGCTTATGATTGCTTGTTGAATAGAATCTGATTGTTGTCTATTGCAATATCAGAAATCTTGATCTGTAATTGTCTTAAATTTCTAATCATTAGTAGCAAAATTGTGATCAGAGATTGCAATTGATCAGAGATTGCAATTAGAGAATATAACCTAAGTTAAATAATCCGAGCTTGTGTGTTTATTGCTTAGATCAACCTATCTTTCTTATCATAATGCTTACATTGAATTAAATTTAGAAAGCTTGTTCTAGGTTCTTTAATGTATAGAGATTAAATAAAGAGCTTGTTGAATAGAATCTGATTGTTGTCTATTGCAATATCAGAAATCTTGATCTGTAATTATCTTAAATTTCTAATCATTAGTAGCAAAATTGTGATCAGAGATTGCAATTGATCAGAGATTGCAATTAGAGAATATAACCTAAGCTAAATAATCCGAGCTTGTGTGTTTATTGCTTAGATCAACCTATCTTTCTTATCGTAATGCTTACATTGAATTAAATTTAGAGAGCTTGTTCTAGGTTCTTTAATGGATAGAGATTAAATAAAGAGCTTGTTTTATTTAACAACAAAGTAAGGAAAGATTGAGGTAACAGAGCTTGTTGTTATCTACGGTTGATAATTTCAATGGTGTAATTGGATGACAATTTCATGATTAATTCGCAAATCCATATCTTATGGCAGAGAATGATCCCTTAACCAAGTTTCTCTCATTGATTGGTTTTCACTCCATTTAACCTTGTGCTGTGTTATTCTTTATTTACCTTCATATTTTGTTTAATTAATCATTCAAACCCCCCCCCAACCCCCCACCATTTAGTTTATTGTTGCTGTAAAATAACAAATTTAATTAGAAACAATCCTCGTGGCAATGATATCTTACTCATCACTTTATTACTTGTGCGACTAGTATACTTGCTAGTTTCGAACGCATCAAGTTTTTGGCACCGTTGCCGGGGATTGATTTTCTAATCGATTTGTTATTTTGTTTTTACTACTGATTCCTGATTTTTATTTTTCTTTTTTGATTGTTTGTGTAGGCTTTTATGTCCGAGGGAGAAGCAGACCAACAACTTAAGCGAATTAAGGAGTTTCTTCAATCCTCGAATTTAAGACTAAATCAGTCAATTTCAACTCCACCTCCAGAATTTGACCTTGCACGACATACTTCCCTTCCATCTTCCTGCAGTTCAATCAAATCTGAATCGGAAGTAATGGCAGTGGAAAATAATCAGACTCTTAAGGAGTTAGCGGCTCCAATTATTGATCAACAACCGCCATGCATAAACACCAATCTTGAGGTAGATTTTGAACTTAAATCTAAACTAATTCATCTCTTGCCTACATTTCATGGTTTTGCATGAGAGGATCCTAACAAACACCTCAAAGAATTTCATGTGCTATGCTCAAGTATGAAGCCAACCGGCGTTTCTGAAGAGCAAATTAAATTGAGAGCTTTCCCATTCTCATTAGCAGATTCGGCGAAAGATTAGCTATACTATCTACCACCAGGTACCATCACCACATGGAATGAGATAAGTAAACTCTTTTTGGAGAAATACTTTCCCGCTTCGAAAGCTACAAACATTAGAAAAGATATTAGTGGCATTCGGCAACACAATGGAGAATCACTTTATGAATATTGGGAGAGATTTAAAAGGTTATGTGCTAGCTGTCCAAATCACCAAATTAGTGATGGACTCCTTATTCAATATTTCTATGAGGGTCTCCTACCAATGGATAGGAGTATGATTGATGTTGCTAGTGGTAGAGCACTAGTTAATAAAACACCAGAAGTTGCAAGACATTTGATTAGCGACATGGCAGCGAACTCCCAACAATTCAGCAGCCAATTTGAGCCACAACTACCAAGGAGAATAAATGAGGTAAGTACTCTGAACATTGAACAACAACTTTCTGAGCTTACCTCTCTTGTAAAAAAAATGGCAGTAGGACATATGCAGCAATCTTATGTATGTGGAGTATGTTCTACCACGTAGCATCCAACCGACATGTGTCCAACTTTGCAAGAAGGAGATATGGAATAAGCCAATGCCATGGGTGGATTTCTAGGACAACTAAGGCAAAGGTATGACCCCTTCTCTAATACTTACAATGCTGGATGGAGAGATCACCCTAATTTTAGTTATAGGAATCATCAACCAATCGTCCCAAATGCCATACCAAATCAGCCATCAGGTTTCAATCAACCAAGAGTGCAACAACCATTTCAAACACAACCACCACCAGTACCATAACCAGCACCACAAAACTCAGGTATGTCTCTCCAGGATATTGTTAAAGCACTTGCCACTAACACAATGCAATTTCAGTAGGAAACTAGGGCAAGTATCCAAAACCTGGAAAATCAAATGGGACAATTGGCTACTAACATGAGCAAATTGGAGGGTCAAGGCTTAGGAAAATTACCTTCTCAAACAGTGATCAATCCAAGAGAGAATGCTAGTGCAGTAACTTTTAGAAGTGGAAAGCAATTAGAGATCCCACAAAAAAAGTTACAATCTAATGAAGGGGATGACACCACTTCCACCATGGACAAAACATCATCTTCTAAGGTAAATCTTAAAACTCCTATTCCATCTTATGTTACTCCTCCACCTTTTCCTAGCAGATTTGCAAAATCAAAGAAGGAGGAACAAGAACAGGAAATCATGGAGACTTTTCGCAAGATCAAGGTAAATATACCACTTCTAAATATACCACTTCTGGATGCTATCAAGCAAGTACCTCGTTACTCAAAATTTCTCAAGGATTTATGCACCAACAAGAGAAAGTTAAAAGGAAATGAGAAAGTAAGTGTGGGGGAAAATGTTTCAGCTGTACTGCAAAGAAAAATTCCTCAAAAGTGCAAGGATCCAGGTACATTTACCATTCCATGCACCATTGGTAAAACCAAGTTTGAAAGAGCTATGTTAGATTTATGAGCATCTATTAATGTCATGCCATATTCTATTTATGCTTCTTTGAATCTTGGACCTCTTGCAGAAACTGGTATTATCATTCAACTTGCTGATCGTTCTAATGCATATCCCAAGGGAGTTGTGGAAGATGTGCTTGTGCAGGTGAATCAATTGGTTTTCCCAGCAAACTTCTATGTACTCGAAATGGAGGACGAGACATCTCCTAATCCAACACCGATTCTTTTAGGGAGACCATTCTTGAAAACTGCCTGAACCAAGGTTGATGTTCATGATGGCACTCTCACCATAGAGTTTGATGGCAAGGTAATCTGTTTAAATATTTTTGAGGCAATGAGATACCCTAGTGACTTGCATTCTGTTTTTGCAGTAGATGTTATTGATTCTTTGGCACAACAACTTTTTGAGTTAACTCGCAATGATGGATTAGAAGTAGCTATTAGTGAGCACATAGGGATAAAAAATTCCAAAGAACCAAGAAGATTGATACAAGTGTCTAAATAAGTGGAAGAAGCTGTGGCAAACTTAGATGAGACTATAGCTATAACCACAAATAGGTATGATGTTTCGTACATTGAATTGCCTTTATCTAATGAGAAACTTCTTCCGTCTGTGATGAAAGCCCCTACCTTGGAGCTTAAGCCTCTTCCAGATTATTTGAAGCATGTGTTCTTGGGTGAGAAAGATACTTTACCGGTCATAATAGCAAAGGGCCTTGCACCACTACGAGAAGAGAAACTCATCCGAGTGCTTAGAGATCACAAAACAGCTATTGGGTGGACAATTGCTGACATCAAAGGTATTAGCCCAGCCATATGCATGCACTGTATCTTGTTAGAAGCAGGATCCAAGCCCACTAGAGAAGCACAGCGGAGGTTGAATCCTCCGATGATAGAAGTTGTCAAGAAAGAGATCCTCAAATTGTTAGATGTGGGTGTGATTTATCCAATTTCGGACAGCAAGTGGGTGAGCCCAGTCCAAGTTGTTCCCAAGAAATCTGGTGTTACAGTGGTTAAGAATGACAATAATGAGCTAGTTCCCACTCGTATCCAAACCGGGTGGCGAGTTTGTATTGATTATCGGAAGCTCAATTCAGCAACTTGCAAGGATCACTTTCCCTTGCCTTTCATTGATCAAATGCATGAGAGGTTAGCAGGTCATTCTCACTATTGTTTTCTTGATAGCTATTCAGGATATAATCAGATTGTCATTGCCCCTGAGGACCAAGAGAAAACTACATTCACATGCCCATTCGGTACATTTGCCTATCGACGCATGCCATTCGGTCTTTGCAATGCCCCTGCCACTTTCCAAAGGTATATGGTAAGTATTTTCTCTGATTATGTTGAGAACATCATTGAGGTATTTATGGATGACTTTAGTGTTTTTGGTGATTCTTTTGATAAATGCCTTGACAACCTTACCCTTATACTTCAAAGATGTATAGAAACTAACCTTGTTCTGAATTGGGAGAAATGTCATTTTATGGTAGATCAGGGTATAGTTTTGGGACATGTTATTTCTGCTAAGGGTATAGAGGTTGATAAATCCAAGATAGATCTTATATGTTCCTTACCACCTCCCACAAGTGTGCGGGATATTCATTCTTTTCTTGGTCATGCAGGTTTCTATCGTAGGTTCATCAAAGATTTTTCGAAGATAGCATTGCCCCTATGCAGATTACTACAAAATGACGTGGCCTTTGAATTTGATGAGAAATGTAATGAGGCATTTGAGAAACTAAAGGAACTCTTGACTTCGGCTCTAGTGATCCAATCTCCAAATTGGGATCATCCATTCGAGATCATGTGTGATGCAAGTGACTAAACTGTGGGTGCCGTTTTGGGTCAACGAATTGGCAAAATTCCATATGCCATTTACTATACATCTCGGACTTTAAATGATATCAGCTTAATTATTCTACCACTGAGAAAGAGCTGCTAGCGGTTATTTTTACTGTAGAAAAGTTTCGTTCTTATTTGGTTGATACTAAAGTAACTGTTTATTTTGATCATGCAGCCTTGAGGTACTTGCTCATAAAGAAAGATGCTAAACCAAGGCTTATCAGGTGGATACTCCTCTTACAGGAATTTGACTTGGAGATCAAAGATAAGAGGGGAAGTGAAAACTTAGTTGCAGACCATCTTAGTCGCCTTGTCCATGATGAGAATGCATTGCCATTGCAAGAAAGTTTTCCGGATGAACATTTGTTGTCTCTAAATGCAATAGCCCCTTGGTATGCAGATATTGTCAACTACTTAGTTACCAAGAAGTTACCACATGACTTGACTCGAGCTCAAAGAGACAAGACCAAGAACATTGCCAAGCATTACATATGGGATGATCCGTACTTATGGAAGCATTGTTCTGACCAAGTGATAAGAAGGTGCATTTCTAAATCTGAATTTAATTCAATTTTAACCTTCTGTCACTCTTATGCATGTGGAGGTCATTTTGGACCAAAAAGAACAGCCCTCAAAGTTCTTGATTGTAGATTCTACTGGCCATCTTTGTTTAAAGATGCATATCTCTTTTGCAAAGCTTGTGACCGTTGTCAAAGGACAGGTAATTGAAGTGCCAAAAATCAAATGCCACAAACCTCTATACTTATTGTTGAGATTTTTGATGTGTGGGGTATTGATTTCATGGGTCCTTTTCCTTCATCTTTTGGTAATGTTTACATTATACTTGTTGTGGATTATGTTTCTAAATGGGTGGAAGCAAAAGCTACGAGAACTAATGATTCTAAAGTTGTTGTAGATTTTGTGAAATCTAACATTTTTGCAAGATTTGGAACACCAAGAGCCATAATTAGCGATAGAGGGACATACTTCTACAACAGATCATTTGAAGCCTTGCTCAAGAAATACAACATTACTCACAGGGTGTCTACTGCATATCATCCACAAACTAGTGGACAAGTTAAAGTTTCGAATCAAGAAGTCAAGTCCATCCTCGAGAAGACAGTGAATCTGAACCGAAAAGATTGGAGCCTACGACTTGATGATGCACTTTGGGCATACCGGACTACTTACAAGACACCTATTGGTATGTCTCCGTATAGGTTAGTCTATGATAAGCCATGCCACCTTCCAGTAGAGCTCGAACATAAAGCATGGTGGGCAGTAAAGCTTTGTAACATGGAGATGGATGCTGCTGGAGAACAAAGGAAGCTTCAACTGCAAGAATTGGAAGAACTTAGAATTGATGCCTATGAGAATTCAAGAATTTACAAGGAGAGAACTAAGGCATTTCATGATAAAATGATCTCCAAGAAGAATTTTGAAGTGGGACAGAAAGTTCTTTTATTTCATTCTCACCTCAAGTTATTTCCAGGTAAATTATGATCTTGATGGGTTGGACCTTTTGTTATTACTGATGTATTTTCTCATGGTATAGTGGAAATCAAGAGCTTAAAATCTGACAAAGTATTCAAGGTGAATGGACACAGATTGAAGCCTTACTATGAAAATTCAGTGATGCAGGACATCGAGGAGGTACCTCTTTATGAGCCCACTTATTTTGATGGGTAGGGGCAGTTAACGTCAAGCTGAGGACGTTAAATCAAGCGCTTATTGGGAGGCAACCCAATGTTTTTGAAAAATAAATAAAAAGAGAAGAAGAAAAGAAGGTAGTAATGATCAATTTTTGTGTCTCGAGGAGATTCCTGTCATGGGCCATCATAATTGATCAGGTTTTATCTCTCTTTGCTATCTGTCTCATTTGCCTCATTGTTCGTTTTTTACTTTTGTTTGCTGTTGTGTTTTTATTTCTTTTATATGTCTTTATTTTATTTTGTTTTCTTTTATTTTCTTTTCTTGTGTTTAATTTGACTATTCTGTGCTTTGAGCTCATTTGTGCAACAGCTTGAGGAAACACCCAAACGGGAACTGAAACCTTTGCTTAAAGGTTTGAAGCGTGCATATCTTGGAGAAGAATAGACTCAATCGCATTATCGGTAATATCTTTCCTTTTCTTCTCTTCAATGGATGCTGATATCTTTATGTCAAACCTTCGTAAATATTTCCCTTCACTTCCTCAAAATGTTGTGTTTAGAATTTATAAAGTACGGATGACTAGACTTTGGATGTTGATGTTTGTAAAAATGCCTGCGGATATCCGGTGGCTTACAAAGCCAAGTTAAGATTGTCCGGTGAGCCTGATATTAATCTCACAAAATATATGCCTAGTCTAGGAAAGAGCTACTACACCAAAAGGCGAAGAGCAAAGAGGTTACAAGTATGTTGTAAATGCGCTAGATGGAATTGTAACCAAACTTGTCGGTCATTAGGTTTTGTGTCCAGGAATAGAGAAGATAAACTTTCATTCATTAAGAATGGTCTGAGCAATTAGTCTCTAGATAATGTTTTATTAACTCTTGAGTTACATTCTTGTGGACTTTTTCAGCGTGAATTGCTTAATCTATAGACACAATTTCGTGATGAATTACAGTGTTACAGTCTAGGGAATCTGACTAAAAAGGATCCTATTTGCCAGTTTATAAGAAAACTGGATGGGAAGCAAATCCCCGACTCATAGAAGGCGTTTCAGCCGTTACTAGACGTAAAACTAGAGGAAGATGTGAGCCACAATCACAACTACCTATACATTTGAATGTGTGTTATTATTGTTAAATTTTATTTTTTTCTTGTTTTGTTTGATTTGATTATTAGTGTTGTCTTTGTGTTGTTGTTGTTTGTTGATTTTGTTTGTTTTAATTTCAAATTTTCCTTTTTGACAAACCATATGACTACCTCATGACATAAGCACGCATGGGAGACAAGTGTGGAGGTTTCGTCAACCCCCGCCGAAAGTATATCTCTATTTTTCATGCTTCACATGAGAGACAAGTGTGGAGGTTTCGTCAACCTCTGCTGATAGGTGTCTATTTATGTATTACTTTCATATCAATTGGTCCATGTTTCTTTGCTATATTCCTTGGTATTTTTATATTTTTGTGTGGTTTTGATGTTTGTAGGAGTTTTGGAGCAACTTGCACAAAAATGGAGTAAAACCCTTCATTTTCACCTTTGCTAATCAGCCAATTTCTCGAAGTTGATTGTATCGATATACAATTAACCGGATAACATGCTATATACCATTGAAAAGTTCTCGAAGTCTATTTTCTGGAGAAATTTACGGTTCACGAATTTATGTAGTGTACCGAAAGTTATGATAAAAATGGTATGAGAAGTGTATCTTTGTAATTCCACATATCACTGTAGCATGTTATTAAATACGGGGGTACTGTAGCAAGTTATTGTAGCAGAGTATATAAACATATTTTAGGGTTTTATTTTCATAACTTGAAGAGGGGGAGAACGTGTTAGAGGCTGCATCTTTGGATTTCTCTCATCTCTTGGAGTTCTTGAAGGAGATTGAAGGCTTGGAAAGAGGAAGAACTACAAATCCTAAGAGATTTCATCAGATTTGCTAAGTTTATCATTTCCCTTTCATCTTCTGGAATTTTTATGTATTGTATTGTATTTATGACGTTTTTGAACAAGTGTAACTGAATCTGAATCGGTTGAGGGTGATTTCAAAGCCCTTGATATGGTTTTTGTGAGTTGATTGTGCAAGATAGTGTTATCCAATTCTCTAATTGAAGTTGCTTGTATTCTCCCATATTTAATGCTTATGATTGCTTGCTGATTGTATTTGAGTGGCCAACTGAATATAATCTGGTTGTGATTTATTGCTAGACTAGAAATCTTGATCCGTAATTGTCTTGAACTTCTAATCATTAGTAGCAAAATTGTGATCAGAGATTGCAATTGGAGAATATAACCTAAGTTAACTAATCCGAGCTTGTGTATTTATTGCTGAGATCAACCTGTCTTTCTTTTCGTAATGCATCCATTGAATTAAATTTAGAGAGCTTATTCTAGATTGTTTAATGGATAGAGATTAAATAAAGAGCATGTTTTATTTAACAACAAAGTAAGGAAAGATTGGGGTAACAGAGCTTGTTGTTATCTACGGTTGATAATTTCAATGGTGTAATTGAATGACAATTCTATGGTTAATTCACAAATCCATATCTTGTGGCAGAGAATGATCCCTTAACCAGGTTACTCTCATTGATTTTTCACTCAAATTAACTTTCTGTTTTGTTATTCTTCATTGCATTCTTAGTTCATTTAGTTAATCATCAACAAAACCCCCCTCAGTTTAGTTTATTGTTGCTTTCGAAATAACAAATTCAATTAGAATCAATCCTCGTGGGAACGATATCTTACTCATCACTTTATTACTTGTGCGACTAGTATACTTGCTAGTTTCGAACGCATCATCTGCCGAAAGTATATCTCCATTTTTCATGTTTCATGTGGGAGACAAGTGCGGAGGTTTTGTCAACCTGCACCAAAAGCATATCTCATTTTTTCAAATCTTGGGGCGATAAATATACAGAGCAACCCCCACCGAAATCATGTCCCCATGTGTCAAATCTGAGAATTTTACGTGTGCATCTGTCCATTCTCCATATTTTCAAATGTCATTTCATAACCTTTTTTTCCCTTGAAGAACACAACACCTAACGTGCATCATTGTCTTACACAAGGTTAGAGCACTTGTAGAAATGGAGAAAACACCAATTCGGCAATTCCAAAATATATGCGTATTTTGTGGATCTCAATTTGGTAAAGATGGCGAGTTTACAACAGTAGCTCTTGATCTTTGTAGGTTATTAGCTGAGAGGGGTATTCAGTTGATTTACGAAGGGGGTAGTCTTAGGTTAATGGGGTGTGTGTCGACAGCTGCATCCTTGGAAGGAAGCAAAGTTCTCGGCATTATCCCTAAACCATGAGCTGTACGAGATATCATAGAGAACACAATGGGGGAAGAGTTACAAGTCTCTAGCATGCATGAGTGTATTGCACATATGGTAATTAAATTTGATGCATTTATAGCTTTGCCCGGTGGTTATGGTACATTAGAGAAAATATTTCAAATCACCTCTTGGGCACAGTTGAACATCCATCGAAAACCCATTGGATTGTTAAATGTCAATAATTTTTTTGATGGTTTGTTGTCTTTTCTTGATCAAGCTATAGAACAAAACTTCATCTCACAGTCAGCGAGGCAAATCTTGGTTACAGCTTCAACTGCTGGGGAGTTAATTGACAAACGACAAGAATTCCTCTATTCGCCTGATCCAACAATAGCTCGGATAAATTGGTTTGCGGAAGGCAATAAAAGACGTAAACTGGATTTAACGCTCCATCTGTAATCTTTATCTGCTGGTTTGCTTCACTGTTGTTTGCTTTCTTTTTATTGTGTTTATTTGAGATTTTTCATGTTATTTCTTTTGAGATTTTTCAGGTTATTTCTTTCGCCCCAGGTAATATTTTCTAATCTTGGCTTTCCGAGTGGTGGCTTAAAAAGTTCAAGTCCTCTTGAAACGCATTCTGGATCTCTTCAATCCATAATGGCTGAATAAGGAGGCTAATTTCTAAACTTTTTAGACCAATTCTAACTAACTTGTTTTTGTTTGCTTACTGTTGGATTTTGTTATTTTATGAGTAAGTTTAGTTTTATGTGATTTAGAGTTGTCATGTGCTTTTTTTTTGTCTTTATCAGTTCCGATTAAAAAAAAAATTATGGAAAGACTTGAGAATGGCAGAATATGAGGTTTGTTTAACCCTTGAAACACATTCTACTTAAATAAATTTGTAGTTTGTTTATTTCTTGTTGTCTGAAGTGTATTGTTTCTTGTTTTGTTCACTCATAATAAAGGTATAATAAAGTCTGCGGGCTACTGGTCCTAAGGATTGTTGAAATATACAATATTGACTCAGGTTTAACAATGCCATGTACCTCTTTTCTTGCATTTAGTGGGCTGATGATAAGGCAATGATTGAATTGAGAATAACTCTTGGAAAATGATAAATGATGCATGGATCTGTGTGCTTGAAATGTTTATTGGTTTTTGCTTTGCCTTTGATTCCTTGTGCAACATTGAGCACTGAGCCATTATCACTGAGTTATTTGTTTATTTAGAGAAGGTTTATGCAATTTAAGTGTTTCTTCAGATTTTAGTGAATTCTAGAACTTATTTGATAGTCACTCGAGGCGAAATCCTAGACTGTGCAATATTAGGGAAATGATTTAGGCCATCTTTGGACCGTTTGAGCCTTAATAGCCAACCTCGACTGAAATTGATCCCTAGTTACCCCTTTGAGCCTTTGTAAGCCTTTTTTCTTGTTAACTCACTAAAACATTTCCTAACCTCAAATGAATTTTATTCAAACAGTTTATCCTTTACCCATGAGCATGTAGATCATTCACGATTACATTTTGAGCTATGTTCTGGTTTTGGGAAGTTAGAGGAGCTTGGGTTGTGTCATGAGCAATGCAAGTGAGTTATATTGTGTTTGTTAAAAACCAAAAAAAGAGAAAAAAAAAACTCTATACTTATCTTCCGTGTGCTTAAACATTGAGGACAATGTGTTGTTTAAGTGTGGGGGAGGGGAAGTGTAGTTTTAAAAAAATGAAAAAAAATGAAAAAAAGAGAAAAAAAAACGAAGAAAAAAAGAAGAAAAAAGAGATCTATACCCTTAAGCATTCTTAAAAAGAATGAAACAACAAAGTGTGGGGGTGTAGTTTCTTTTGTTTTATACAAAAGAAAAAGAAAAAAGAGAGAGAGAAAGAGATTGAGTATTCTAAATAAGTTTGGAGGAGTGACCTGGTGAATTGAAATAAAGTTATGTTATAGGATTGAGCTCTACATAGTCTTGAATGATTTATGTGTTTGTGGGTGATTTGAGCCAAATTATTATCCTTTATTATATCTTCACCCAGGCCAAACGTTATAAGCTTAATAAAGCTCTATTTGATCCTTGGTGTTGTCCTTGTCTACATTAGTGGAGAGTGACTTGAAAAACAGGCCTATGGAGTTTATTTATATAGACATCTTCACTGTTAAATATGATTCATTTTTATGCATAAACTCATCCGAGTTACAAGTGATTAGGTGAGAATGGCTCTACACACACACACTTGAGGAATTGAAGTAGAGCGAAACTAATCTTTGAAGATGAAATTCTTGATCAAGTGCATAATTTTGAAGTTTTCCTTAGGTTATAATTAAGTACAATCTTTGAGGCCTATTTGCAAGTTGAAACATTCGTGTGTTTTAATTTTTCTTTGATTCTGTTTAAATTTAGTTTTGTTTCCATATCGTTTTAGTTGCTCGAGGACTAGCAAAGTCTAAGTGTGGGGGAATTTGATAGGTGTCTATTTATATATCATTTTCATATCAATTCGTCTATGTTTCTTTGCTATATTCCTTGGTATTTTTATGTTTTTGTGTGGTTTTTTATGTTTGTAGGAATTTTGGAGGAACTTGCACTAAATTGGAGTAAAACCCTTCATTTGCACCTCTGCTAGTCAACCAGCTTCTCGAATTTGATTGTATTGATATACAATGAACCAGATGACATACTATATATGATAAGTGTCTATTTATATATCATTTTCATATCAATTCGTCCATGTTTCTTTGCTATATTCCTTGGTATTTTTATGTTTTTTTGTGGTTTTGATGTTTGTAGGAATTTTGGAGCAACTTGCACAAAAATGGAGTAAAACCCTTCATTTTCACCTCTGCTAGTCAACCATCTTCTCGGATTTAATTGTATTGATATACAATGAACCCGATGACATATCATATACCGTTGAAAAGCTCTCGAAGTCTACTTTTTGGAGAAATTTACGGTTTATGAATCCATTCAGTGTACCGAAAGTTGTAATCAAAACAGTGTGAGAAGTGTAGAAATGTAATTCCACACATCACGGTAGCATGTATAATACGGGACACTGTAGCACGTTACTGTAGCAGAGTATTTAAACACATTTTAGGGTTTTATTTCATAACTTGAAGAGGGGAAAACGTGGGAGGAGGCTGCATTTCTGGATTTCTCTCATCCCTTGGAGTTCTTGAAGGGGAAAGAAGATTTTGAAAGAGGAGGAACTACAATTCCAAGAAGATTCATCTACAAAGAAGATTTTCAAAGAATTTGCTAAGTTCTTTCTTTCCTTTTCAATTCTGGAATTTCTCTGTATTGTCTTGGTTATTCTGATTGAATATGTGTAACTAAATCTGAATTGGTTGAGGGTGATTTCAAAGCCCTTGATATAGATTTTGTGAGTTGATTGTGCAAGGAATTGTTATCCAATTCTCTAATTGAAGTTGCTTGTATTTTCCCATGTTTAATGCTTATGATTGCTTGCTGGATTGTATTTGGGTGGCCAACTGAATATAATCTGGATATTGTCTATTGCTAGACTAGAAATCTTGATCCGTAATTGTCTTGAAATTCTAATCATTAGTAGCAAAATTGTGATCAGAGATTGCAATTGGAGAATACAACCTAAGTTAAATAATCCGAGCTTGTGTGTGTATTGCTTAGATCAACCTGTCTTTCTTTTCATAATGCATCCATTGAATTAAATTTAGAGAGCTTGTTCTAGGTTGTTTAATGGATAGAGATTAAATAAAGAGCCTGTTTTATTTAACAACAAGTAAGGAAAGATTGGGATAACAGAGCTTGTTGTTATCTACGGTTGATAATTTCAATGGTGTAATTGGATGACAATTCTATGATTAATTCGCAAATCAATATCTTGTGGTAGAGAATGATCCCTTAACCAGATTTCTCTCATTGATCTTTTATTCAAATTAACTTCTGTTTTGTTATTCTTAATTTGCATTCTTATTTCATTTAGTTAGTCATTCAACAAAACCCCCCCATTTAGTTAATTGTTGTTGGAAATAACAAATTCAATTAGAATCAATCCTCGTGGGAACGATATCTTACTTATCACTTTATTACTTGTGCGACTAGTATACTTGCTAGTTTCGAACGCATCAATATACTATTGGAAAGCTCTCGAAGTCTATTTTCTAGAAAAATTTATAGTTCACGAATCCATTTAGTGTACCGAAAGTTATGATCCAAATAGTATGAGAAGTGTAGAATTGTAATTCCAACAAATCACTGTAGCATGTTATTATAGGGGACACTATAGCAGGTTATTGTAGTAAAGTATATAAGCATATTTTAGGATTTTATTTTAATAAGAGGAAAAGAGGAGAACGTATTGGAGGTGCATCTTTGGATTTCTCTCATCTCTTGGAGTTCTTGAATGAGAAAGAAGGCTTGAAAAGAGGAAGAACTACAATCCTAAGAGATTTTCATCAGATTTGCTAAGTTTTTCCTTTCCCTTTCATTTTCTAGAATGTCTCCATGTTGTATTGTATTTATGATGTTTTTGAATATGTGTAACTAAATTTGATTTGGTTGAGGGTGATTTCAAAGCCCTTGATATGGTTTTTGTGAGTTGATTGTGCAAGAAATTGTTATCCAATTCTCTAATTGAAGTTGCTTATATTTTTCCATATTTAATGCTTATGATTGCTTGCTGAATAGAATCTGGTTGTTGTCTATTGCTATATTAGAAATCTTGATCCATAATTATCTTGAATTTCTAATCATTAGTAGCAAAATTGTGATCAAAGATTTCAATTGGAGAATATAACCTAAGTTAAATAATCCGAGTTTGTGTGTTTATTGCTTAGATCAACCTATCTTTCTTATCGTAATGCGTCCATTGAATTAAATTTAGAGAGCTTGTTCTCGGTTGTTTAATGGATAGAGATTAAATAAAGAGTTTGTTTTATTTAACAACAAAGTAAGGAAAGATTGGGGTAACAGAGCTTGTTGTTATCTACGGTTGATAATTTCAATGGTGTAATTGGATGACAATTTCATGATTAATTCGCAAATCTATATCTTGTGGCAGAGAATGATCTCTTAACCAAGTTTCTCTCATTAATTGTTTTTCACTCCATTTAACCTTGTGCTGTGTTATTCTTCGTTTACCTTCGTGTTCTGTTTAATTAATCATTCAACAAAGGCACCCCCCCCCCCCCCCCCCCCCCCCCCCCCCCCCCCCCCCCCCCCCCCCCCCCCCCCCCCCAAAGATTTTATTGTTGCCTGTTAAAAATAACAAATTTAATTAGAACCAATCCTCGTGGGAACGATATCTTACTCATCACTTTATTACTTGTGCGACTAGTATACTTGCTAGTTTCGAACGCATTATATATAGGCTAGAAACCTTGAGTCTGCAGGCTGTTGGTCTTAGGGATTGTTGAAACATATAATATTGACTCAAAATTCTTTACTTGTTCATAATGCTTTGGATTTCTTGCATTTTGGATTTCACATGCAATACTTATAATGATCATATGGAATTAAATTATTAGAATCACTCTAATCCTATTTTGGCATATTACGAACCATGACACATTACACAATTGGAAGATTATGTGATGAACACTTAAATGTGTATGACTAATAAGAGCTTAATCCATTATTTTGCACTGATAGTGTCATTAAATTCCTCAACTTAAGCATATTTGAAGTCTTTACATCTTTTGAATTAACTTCATCTTAATTTTGGTTTTTGTTACAGGTTTGGTAAAATGGGCATAACTTTCTCTTTATAGATTAGAATGGTGCAAGAGTTGTTGGAAAGCTGATTAAATTATTGATGCGTTCGAAACTAGCAAGTATACTAGTCGCACAAGTAATAAAGTGATAAGTAGATATCGTTCCCACGAGGATTGATTCTAATTGAATTTGTTATTTTCCAGCAACAATAAACTAAATAAGGGGGGTTTTATTGAATGATTAACTAAATGAACTAAGAATACAAATGAAGAATAACAAAACAGAAAGTTAGTTTGAGTGAAAAATCAATGAGAGAAATCTGGTTAAGGGATCCTTCTCTACCACAAGATATGGATTTGCAAATTAATTATAGAATTGTCATCCAATTACACCATTGAAATTATCAACCGTAGATAACAACAAGCTCTATTATCCCAATCTTTCCTTACTTTGTTGTTAAATAAAACAGGCTCTTTATTTAATCTCTATCCATTAAACAACCTAGAACAAGCTCTCTAAATTTAATTCAATGGATGCATTACGATAAGAAAGATAGGTTGATCTAAGCAATAAACACACAAGCTCGGATTATTTAACTTAGGTTGTATTCTCCAATTGCAATCTCTGATCACAATTTTGCTACTAAGGATTAGAAATTCAAGACAATTACGGATCAAGATTTCTAGTCTAGCAATAGACAACAACCAGATTATATTCAGTTGGCCATTCGAAATACAATCCAGCAAGCAATCATAAGCATTAGATATAGGAAAATACAAGCAAATTCAATTAGAGAATTGGATAACAACTTCTTGCACAATCAACTTACAAAAACCATATCAGGGGCTTTGAAATCACCCTCAACCAATTCAGATTCAGTTACACATGTTTAAGAACGTGGTAAATACAATACAACATGGAGACATTCCAGAAAATGAAAGGGAAGGGAAAAACTTAGCAAATTTGATGTAATTCTCTTTGGATTGTAGTTCTTCCTCTTTCCAAGCTTCCTTTCTCCTTCAAGAACTCCAAGAGATGAAAGAATTCCAGAGCTGCAGCCTCCACCACGTTCTCCCCCTTCAAGTTATGAAAATAAAACCCTAAAATGTGTTTAAATACTCTGCTACAGTAACCTGCTACAGTGTCCCGTATTATACATGCTACAGTGATTTGTGGAATTACATTTCTATACTTCTCACACTGTTTTGATTACAACTTTTGGTACACTGAATGGATTTATAAACCGTAAATTTCTCCAGAAAATAGACTTCGAGAGCTTTCCAACGGTATATAATATGTCATCGGGTTCATTGTATATCAATACAATTAAATCCGAGAAGATGGTTGACTAGCAGAGGTGAAAATGAAGGGTTTTACTCCATTTTTGTGCAAGTTGCTCCAAAACTCCTACAAAACATCAAAACCACACAAAAACATAAAAATACCAAGGAATATAGCAAAGAAACATGGACGAATTGATATAAAAGTAATACATAAATAGACACCTATCAAATTCCCCCACACTTAGACTTTGCTAGTCCTCGAGCAACTACGACAATATAAAATAAAACTAAACCGAAACAGAATCAACAAAAAATTAAAACACACAAATGCTTCATCTTGCAAATAGGCCTCAAAGATTGTACTTAATTATAACCCAAGGAAAACTTCAAAATAATGCACTTGATCAAGAATTTTATCTCAAAGATTAGTTTCGCTTCACTTCAATTCCTCAAGTGTGTGTGTGTAGAGCCATTCTCACCTAATCACTTGTAACCCGGATGAGTTTATGCATAAAAATGAATCATATTTAATAGTGAAAGATGTGTGTATAAATGAACTCCATAGGCCTGCTTTTCAAGTCACTCTCCACTAATGTAGACATGCACAACACCAAGGATCAAGTAGGACTTTATTAAGCTTGTAACGTTTGGCTTGGGTGAAGGTATGATAAAGGATAATAATTTGGCTCAAATCACCACAAACACATAAATCATTCAAGACTATGTAGAGCTCAACCCTATAACACAACTTTATTTCAATTCACCAGGTTACTCCCCCAAACTTATTTAGAACACTCAATCTTTTTTTTTTTTGCAGAAAACAAAAGAAAACTACACCCCCACACTTTGTTGTTTCATTCTTTTTAAGAACACTTAAGGGTATAGATCTCTTTTTTCTTTTTTTTCTTTTTTTTTTTTTTTTATTACATTCCCCTCCCCCACACTTAAACAACATATTGTCCTCAACGTAAGTACGTGGACGATAAGTACAGATTTTTTTTTCTTCTTTTTTTTTTTTACAAACATAATAAAACTCACTTGCATTGCTCATGACACATCCAACCTCCTCTAACTTCCCAAAACCAGAACATAGCTCAAAATTTAATTGTGAATGATCTACATGCTCATAGGTAAGGGATAAACTGTTTGGAACAAATTCATTTGAGGTTAGGAAATCTTTTAGTGAGTTAACAAAGAAAAAGGCTTACAGAGGCTCAAAGGGGTAACTAGGGATCAATTTCAGTCAAGGTTGGCTATTAAGGCTCAAACGGTCCAAAGATGGCCTAAATCATTTCCCTAATGTTGCACAGTCTAGGATTTCGCCTCGAGTGACCATCAAACAAGTTCTAGAATTCATTGAAAACTGAAGAAACATTTAAATTACATAAACTTTCTCTAAGTGAACAAATAACTCAGTGATAATAGCTCAGTGCTCAATGTTGCGCAAGGAATCAAAAGCAAAGCGAAAACCAATAAACATTTCAAGCACACAGATCCATGCATCATTTATCATTTTCAAAGAGTTATTCTTAATTCAATCATTATCTTATCATCGACCCACAAAATGCAAGAAAAGAGGTACGTGGCGTTGTTACACCTGAGTCAAGATTGTATATTTCAACAATCCTTAGGACCAGTAGCCCGCAGACTTAAGGTTTCCAGCCTATATACCTTTATTATGAAAGAACAAAACAAGAACAAGACACTTCAAACAACATGAAATAAACAAACTACAGATTTATTTAGAGAGAATGCGTTTCAAGGGTTAAAGAAACCCCATATTCTGCCATTCTCAGGTTTTTTCACAATTGTTTTTTTTTTAAATCGAAACTGATAAAGACAAAAACACATAACAACTCTAAATTACACAAAACTAAACTTACTCATAAAATAACAAAATCCAACAAGCCAGCAAACAAAAACAAGTCAGTTAGAATGGGTCTAAAAAGTTTAGAAGTTAGCCTCCTTATTCAGCCATTATGGATTGAAGAGATCCAGAATGCGTTTCAAGAGAACTTGAACTTTTTAAGCCACCACTCTAAAAACCGAGATTAGAAAATATTACCTGGGACGAAAGAAATAACCTGAAAAAACTCAAAAGAAATGACATGAAAAATCTCAAATAAACACACTAAAAAGAAAGCAAACAAAAACGAAGCAAACCAGCAAATAGAGATTACAGATGGAGGGTTAAATCCAGTTGACGCCTTTTGTTGCCTTCTCCAAACCAATTTATCCGAGCCGTTGTTGGATCAGGCGAATAGACAAATTCTTGAGTTTGTCAATTAACTCCCCTGCAGTTGAAGCTGTAACAAGGATTTGCCTCGCCGACTGGTGAGATGAAATTTTTTCTACAGCTTGATCAAGAAAGGACAACAAACCATCAAAAAAATTATTGACATTTAACAAACCAATGGGTTTCGATGGATGTTTAGCTGTGCCCAAGAGGTGATTTGAAATATCTCCTCTAATGTGCCATAACCACCGGGTAAAGCTATAAATGCATCGGACTTAACAACCATATGTGCAATACGCTCATGCATGCTAGAGACTTGTAACTCTTCCCCGATTGTGTTGCCTACGATATCTCGTACAGCTAATGGTTTAGGGATAATGCCGAGAACTTTGCTCCCTCCTAGGGATGCAGCTGTGACACACACCCCATTAACCCAAGACTACCCCCTCCATAAATCAAATGAATACCCCTCGCAGCTAATGTCCTACCAAGATCAAGAGCTGCTGTTGTAAACTCTCCATCTTTACCAAATTGCGATCCACAAAATACGCATATATTTTGGAATCGCCGAATTGGTGTTTTCTCCATTTCTACAAGTGCTCTAACCTTGTGTAAGACAATGATACACGTTAGGTAATATGCTTTTCAAGTGCTAAGACAGGTTATAATAATGACATTTGAAAATATGGAGAATGGATAAATACACACGTAAAACTCTCAAATTTGACACATGGGGACATAATTTCGGTGGGGGTTGCTCGATGCAGATTTATCGCCCCAGGATTTGAAAAAATTAGACATGCTTTCGGCAAGGTTTGACAAAACCTACACTCTTGTCTCCCATGTGAAACATGAAAAATGGAGATATACTTTCGGCGGGGTTTGACAAAACCGCCACACTTGTCTCCCACGTGAAGCATGAAAAGTAAAGATATACTTTCGCGGAGGTTGACAAAACCTCCACACTTGTCTTCCACGTGTGCTTATATCATGGGGTAGTCATCTGGTTTGTCAAAAAGAAAACTTGAAATTAAAACAAACAAAATCAACAAACAACAACAACACAAAAACAACATTGATAATCAGATCAAACGAAACAAGAAAGAAATAAAATTCGACAACAACAACACACATTCAAATATACAAGTAGTTGTGATTGTGGCTCACATCTTCCTCTGGTTTTACGTCCAGTAACGGCTGAAACGCCTTCTATGAGTCGGGGATTTGCTTCCCATCCAGTTTTCTTATAAACTGGCAAACAGGGTCGTTTTTAGTCAGATTCCCTAGACTATAACACTGCAATTCATCACGAAATTGTGTCCATAGATTAAGCAATTCACGCTGAACAAGTCCACAAGAATGTGACTCGAGAGTTAACAAAACATTATCCAGCGACTCATTACTCAAACCATTCTTAATAAATGAAAGTTTATCTTCTCTATTCCTGGACACAAAACCTAATGAACGACAAGTCTGGTTACAATTCCATCTAGCACATTTATAACATACTTGTAACCTTTTCGCTCTTCGCCTCTTGGCGTAGTAGCTCTTTCCTAGACCAGGCATGTATTTTGCGAGATTAATGTCCGGCTCACCGGACAATCTCACCTTGGCTTCGATAAGCCATCGGATATCAGCAGGCACATTTAGGAGCATCAACGCCCAAAGTCTAGTCATCCGTACTTTATAAATTTTAAACACAGCATTTTGAGGAAGTGAAGGGAAATATTTACGAAGGTTCGACAGAAAGATATCGGCATCCATTGAAGAGGAGAAAAGAAGAGATATTACCGATAATGCGATCGAGTTTGTTTTTCTCCAAGATATGCACGTTTCAAACCTTTGGCGAATGACTTCAACTTCCGTTTGGATGTTTCCACAAGCTGCTGCACAAATGAGCTCAAAGCACAGAGTAATCAAATTAAACAAAAGAAAGGAAAAGAAAAGAGCAAAACGAAACTAAAGACACATAAAAGAGATAACAACACAATAGCAAACAAAAGTCAAAAACAAGTAAAAAATATAAAAACAATTAAGACAGATGGCAAAGAGAGATAAACCTGATCAATTTGATGGCCTATGAAAGGAATCTCCTCGAGACACAAAAATCGATCATTATTACCTCATTTTATTTTTCTTTTCTTCTTTTTTTTATTTTTCAAAAACATTGGGTTGCCTCCCAATAAGCGCTTGGTTTAACGTCCTCAGCCCGACGTTGGTTCCATCATGGGAGGATCCAATTTCTGTTGTGCTTCTCTAATGGGCTTGGATCCCTCTTCTAACAAGATACGGTCAATGCATATGGATGGGCCTTGGATTTCAACAATTGTCCACTCAATAGCTATTTTGTGATCTGTAAGTATTCGGACGAGTTTATCTTCTTGTATTCGTGCAAGGCCCATTTCCATTGTAACTCGCAAAGTATCATTCTCACCCAAGAATCCATAATTCAAATGATCTGGAAGTGACTTAAGCTCCAAGGTATTGGCTTTCATCACAGAAGGAAGAAGTTTCTCATTAGATAAAGGCAATTCAATGTACGAAACATCATACCTATTTGTGGTGATAGCTATAGTCTCATCCAAGCTTGTCACAGCTTCCTCCACTTCTTTAGACACTTGTATCAGCTTTCTTGGTTCTTTGAAACTTTCTATCCTTATGTGTTCACTAATAGCAACATCCACTCCATTCTTGCGAGTTAACTCAAAACATTGTTGTGGCAAATAATCAATAACGTCAACTGCAAAAACAGAATGTAAGTCATTAGAGTACCTCATTTCCTCAAAAATATTAAAACATATCACCTTGCCATCAAACTCTATGGTCAAAGTGCCATAATGAACATCAATCTTGATTCTAGCAGTTTTCGAGAATGGCCTCCCTAAAAGAATCGGTGTTGGATTAGGAGATGTCTCATCCTCTATTTTAAGGACATAGAAGTCTGCTGGGAAAAACCAATTGATTCACCTGCACAAGCACATCTTCCACAACTCTTTTGCGATATGCATTAAAATGATCAGCAAACTGAATGGTAATACCAGTTTTCGCAAAAGGTCCAAGATTTAAAGAAGCATAAATAGAATATGGTATGACATTAATAGATGCTCCTAAATCTAATATAGCTCTTTCAAACTTGGTATTACCAATGGTGCATGGAATGATGAACGTACCTGAATCTTTGTATTTCGGAGGAATTTTTCCTTGTAAAACAGCTGAAACATTTTCCCCCACACTTACTTTCTCATTTCCTTTTAACTTCCTCTTGCTGGTGCATAACTCCTTGAGACATTTTGTATAACAAGGTACTTGCTCGATAGCATCCAGAAGTGGTATATTTACCTCAATTTTGGGAGAAGTTTCCAAGATTTTCTGTTCTTGTTCCTCCTTCTTCGATTTTGCAAATCTACTAGGAAAAAGTGGAGGAGTAACATATGAAGGAATGGGAGTTATCGGATTTACCTGAGAAGTCAATGTTTTGTTCATGATGGAAGTGGTGTCATCTCCTTCATCAGTTTGTGATTTCCTTGGCAAGACATCTAATTGCTCTCCATTTCGTGAAGTTATTGCACTAGCAGTCTCTCTTGGATTGATCACCGTTTGAGAAGATAATTTTTCTGAGTCTTGGCCCTCAAATTTGCTCATGCTAGTAGCCAATTTTCCCATTTGATTTGCCAGGTTTTGGATACTTGCCCCAGTTTCCTGCTGGAATTGCATTGTGTTAGTGGCAAGTGTCCTGGAGAGACATACCTGAGTTTTGTGAAGCTGGTTGCGGTGCTGGATGTGGCATTGGTGGTGGTTGCATTTGAAAAGGTTGCTGCACTCTAGGTTGATTGAAACCTTGTGGCCGATTTGGTATCACATTTGGAGTGATTGGTTGATGATTCCAGTAACTGAAATTATGTTGATCTTCCCATCCAGCATTGTAAGTGTTAGAGAAAGGATCATACCATTGCCTCGTTTGTCCTGGAAATCCACCCATGGCATTGGCTTGTTCCATATATTCTTCTTGTAAAGTTGGATACATGTCGATTGGATGCTCCATCGTAGAATATATCCCCACATTCATAAGATTTTTGCATATCTCCTACAGCCATGTTTTCCACAAGAGAGGTTAGCTCAGAAAGTTGTTGTTCAATGTTCGGAGTGCTTACCTCATTTACTCTCCATGGTACTTGTGGCTCAAATCCGCTACTGAATTGATAGAAGTTTACTGCCATGTTATCTAAACACAAACAATCAGAAAAGAAAAACAAAGAAAATATGAATCAACAATGAAAACAAAATAACAAATCGATTAGAAAATCAATCCCCGGCAACGGCGCCAAAAACTTGATGCGTTCGAAACTAGCAAGTATACTAGTCGCACAAGTAATAAAGTGATGAGTAAGATATCGTTCCCACGAGGATTAATTCTAATTAAATTTGTTATTCGAAAGCGAAAACAGAATAAATGGGGGTTTTTGTTGATTGATTAACTAAACTCAATACGAAAGCAAATGAAGAATAATACAATGCAATGTTAAATCAATTGAGAGATACACAATGAAAGAAATCTGGTTAAGGGATTATTCTCTACCACAAGATATGGATTTGCGAATTAATCACAGAATTGTCATCCAATTACACCATTGAAATTATCAACCGTAGATAACAACAAGCTCTGTTATCCCAATCTTTCCTTACTTTGTTGTTAAACAAAACAGGCTCTTTATTTAATCTCTATCCATTAAACAACCTAGAACAAGCTCTCTAAATTTAATTCAATGGATGCATTACGATAAGAAAGATAGGTTGATCTAAGCAATAAACACACAAGCTCGGATTATTTAACTTAGGTTGTATTCTCCAATTGCAATCTCTGATCACAATTTTGCTACTAAGGATTAGAAATTCAAGACAATTACGGATCAAGATTTCTAGTCTAGCAATAGACAACAACCAGATTATATTCAGTTGGCCATTCCAAATACAATCCAGCAAGCAATCATAAGCATTAGATATGGGAAAATACAAGCAACTTCAATTAGAGAATTGGATAACAACTTCTTGCACAATCAACTTACAAAAACCATATCAGGGGCTTTGAAATCACCCTCAACCAATTCAGATTCAGTTACACATGTTTAAGAACGTGGTAAATACAATACAACATGGAGACATTCCAGAAAATGAAAGGGAAGGGAAAAACTTAGCAAATTTGATGTAATTCTCTTTGGATTGTAGTTCTTCCTCTTTCCAAGCTTCCTTTCTCCTTCAAGAACTCCAAGAGATGAAAGAATTCCAGAGCTGCAGCCTCCACCACGTTCTCCCCCTCTTCAAGTTATCAAAATAAAACCCTAAAATGTGTTTAAATACTCTGCTACAGTGAATTGCTACAGTGCCCCGTATTATACATGCTACAGTGACTTGTGGAATTATATTTCTATACATCTCACACTGTTTTGATTACAACTTTTGGTACACTGAATGGATTTATAAACCGTAAATTTCTCCAGAAAATAGACTTCGAGAGCTTTCCAACGGTATATAATATGTCGTCGGGTTCATTGTATATCAATACAATTAAATCCGAGAAGATCACTGACTAGCAGAGGTGAAAATGAAGGGTTTTACTCCATTTTTGTGCAAGTTGCTCCAAAACTCCTACAAACATCAAAACATACAAAAACATAAAAATACCACGGAATATAGCAAAGAAACATGGACGAATTGATATAAAAGTAATACATAAATAGTCACCTATCAAGCACTTTGCCGAGACTGGATGCTTTTATCTATATGCCTATGCTTTCATAAGGACTTTGCTGATTTTGGACTGGTTTGAGTCCTTTCTCCACTGAGGATTTCTATCCATCCTCTGCTATATCTGAAAGACGTTTTCATCGTCCTTTAGGGATAGCTTCATGTGATTCTATTTGTCCAAATTTCAAGCTGTTTCATACTCTCCAACAGTCTCCATTGTGACTCCACACTTTCTGAAGACACCTACACACGATTCCACGTGTTTAGATTTCTGTGCTATCTCGTAGTCTCTAATAGTCTTCGACGTGATTCAACACTCTTTAAAGACACCTCCATGCGATTCCACATGTTAGGATTTCATTGCTGTTCTGCACTCTCTAATAGTCTCCAGTGTGATTTTACACACTCTAAAGACACCTTCATGTGATTCCAATGTGTTAGGATTTCAGTATCATTCCGCACTCTCTAAAATGAGTTTCTTGAAATTCAAAATTCTTTCAAGGTTTTGGCATGACTCCATGCTCTCTGTTCAGGTGTTGGTGTGATTTCGCACTCTCTTAAGACAACTTTGTTCTCCCTAGGGATGCTAGTGTGATTCCATTTGAGTGAGCTTGTTGAATTTTTACATTCTGTGGGGTCCTGATATAGTTATTCGCTTGGCACAATTTTGCACTTTTTTAATGTTACTGTATTGGTTCATGCTTCCTGGGGACATTGGTGCTTTTTTGTAATTCTAAGTTTTGTTGGGGTTCTTAATGCGATTCCATGCAGTCAAGGGGATATTGGCGAGATTCTATAACTTTTTGACTTTTGGTATCATTTTTTATCTCTAGGGATGTGCTAGTAGGGTACTCTGCGTGTTTTAAGACTCCTCTAGGGATTTGGGTGTAATTTTATAGTCTTTGGGGTGTGAATTAGAATCCTTTAGGGATTTGGGTGCAAGTCTTTAGCTATTTGAGGTCTTTTATGTACACTGGGGAAATTGGTTGTCATTTAGGCTTCAATTGAGGATTATATATCCACTGGGGAATTTTATTATCATTCTACAGCTCCCTGCAATCGTAGTGTAGTTCCATAGCTCCATCAAGGATTTGGATGCAATTCTACAACTTTCAGGGTCTTGGATGCAGATCCTATGTCCACTGGGGAGTTGGATGCAAGTCTGTTGTCTCCAAAGGCAGTCTAATGCAAGCCTGGATTTTATTGGCGATTTGGATGTAATTATGTTTCATTAGGAAGTTGGTTGTAATTCTACAATGTTCTAGGTCTTTGATGTGGCTTTGTATTTCCCTGGGGATCTAGATGCAATTATGTGACTTTTTGGTGGTCTTGAGAAATCTAAATCTACTAGGGATTTGGATGTAATTTTGTAACTCTTTGGGTACTAGATTTGTAGTCCTTGGGGGTGTCAGAGTCATTTTGTAAGTATTTAGGGGGCCTGCAAAATTCTCTAGAAACTAGGTTTGGACATCCATCAAAATTCAAATTTAGAAGCGGGCACCTCTACATACAGACACGTTGCGATGCGCACCTTTAAAGCACAATCTAATATATAAACAAAAATTCCTGCCGCCCAAACAACCCAACTCTAATTTCTCTCAATTTTTCTTTCAAAACCTTCAATTTTCCTGCATTCACAGCCATGACAAATCATCCGATGGAGATTAACCTTGATCCCCATGCTCCAACCATGCATCTGATGCTTACTAGCGGTCCGATCAGCGGTGACGTTAGAATTTGTTGGGACTTGGACTCCCTACTTCTGCAAGGTAAGGTCTCGCCTCCCCCACCTCTGTTTTAATGCTTTTATGGTTGTTTTCGCATTCTGAAGAAATTTTGTACATAAACCTTTCTGGAAAACTGGGTACCTCTAATAGAGGTGTCGAAGGCTTGAATAGAGGTGCTCGCCTATAGGCTTGTTGGATTCCTGTAGGTTTAGAGGTGTGCGTGAACGAGGCTTTCATTCTACTAGAGCATTTGTGACCTTAACATTGTGTCAAAGCCTCTTTCGAGACTTAAGGAAACATAAACGAGCCATGAACACATCTAAAGAAATAGAGTTACCACTCAATTATTTAATTACGAATGAATAGGGGCAACCCAATTCCTTGCTTTAGGACCTAAACTACTTGCACTCCTTCAGAGATGGGTTTGGGAAGTGAGGCATGAGCCATTCACCTCGCTCAGATCAAAATATGGCCTCCATTAGGGTATACCAAAGAAAAATAACTTACATTGTTGTATAGTTTGCCTAAGTAGTTCGTTTTATGCTCACATTATTTATTTTATCTCTATTAAATTATGTGAGGTATATTCAACTAATATTGTACATTCATACAAAGAAAGAGGGAGGAGAATAGAGTTACATTCCTTTTCAAACATAAGGGATAGGGGATAAGATTACATCATAATTATTCAACAAATGACGAAAATCTATTTCTAAACACTTCATGATATCCATTCATCCATTCATACAAGTCATATCTTTAATATAATCAATCAATGCGAGATTTGATAAATAAGAAATTCCCCATCACCATATGTGAGTCTATTCCATATTTATCAAACCTTTACATGCATATTCATACATACAATTATCATTTTTAGTGATGGTCCCTTACCATCAATGTGAGTCTAACACCACTACATTGCATCATACAATCATCAAATATAATCATGTTATATTCATAATAAAGCAACCAAAATTATACACAAGGCCATAAACTAAAATGATGGGACTTCTACCTATATTTGATCTTTTTTATCATGGTAATTCTACCTATTTCTATTCTGGCATAATTTATGATAATTTATAGTATCATAGCATTTCTACTTAAGTATGGCAATTCTAACCTAATACAAAAATATCAAACATAGCTATTCTAGCCCAATTCAAGCAATCAAAATGGCACTTTAATCAATCAAAGCAATTCTTGCCTATTCTATGCAATTTCCTAGCATGATTCTAAATACGTGCTCTTAAGCATGATTCTAAGCATTCACAGAGAAAATAAACTCATAGCATGATTCTAAATAAGGAAGGGAAAGTGGACTGATCTTGACGGGGTTATCCATCTCGCAAAACAAACAAGGGTTAGAAAAAATTCATAATAACCCTAATCATACTTCTAAGCATAAAAATAAATTCTAAACATGCTTATTCTAAGCATAAATAAAACTAAACATGCTCAATTTTAAGCAAGAAAAATAAATAGGAGAAGAGGAGAGAGAAGAAAGGACTGCTCTCAAGACGTACCCTTTTTGGGTTTAGAGTAATAGAATGCGTAGAAAAATATTGAACTAGAAAAGACTCATTGATTTATCAAGTGTGTCTTTAAGAAGGAGAAGAGAGGATTTTAATGTGTTGAGGAGTGTGCCACGATGTGCTTATATAGGTTTTCTTTGGAGTGAAAATTGATAAAAAACTAATGTGGGATTCAAATAAATAGTATAAATTAATAGTATCGGGTGAACAGTGCCAGCTACGCGGTGAAATGCGCTGCCGCTAATGAACAGTCCCGCCAATGAATAGGCACTCTAAGTCAGTTTTCTTTAGTCAACCATACCTTGTTGTATAGAACTTTGATTTATAATATGTAAATTTTTATAAAAACTATACGTCCGAAGCTTCGCAATGATATATTATTCATTATCTGGTTCTTTCTGGATTAATTTCTATGATTTTTTAAAGTCAAGTGTTAGTTTCTAAAGCTTTTGGTAGGTTTTTTCTCACCTTCTTCCTTTTGCTTCCAAGAGCATTTTAGTCATTTCATTGCTTGACATTCATCTTCACTTTATCATGAAGCCTCAAAAGTTAAATTTCTATAGCTTGTCCCCTACTTTGGAGAAGTTTGTAAGACATGATAATCAACAAAGTACTCTTGTTTTGTCTTTCCTTCTCTCATCTTGGCATCCTCGCCTTCTATCACGCCCTAACATCTCTTATTTAGAGACTTTAGGGGTGATTGAATAAGAAATTAATAAAAAGGACATCATCAATATCTCATTATTTTTTTTCATATACATCCCGTGAGTTCATTACAATATATGACCATTTGTTCAAAATAAACTTTACGTACACTGGTGACTAAAATCAATATATAAATTGCTAGTCACATAACAAAATCTCCCATCATAAGCTAGGAGAATCAAGACCGTCCCAAAAATCAGTGCATGCATGCAAAGTCCAGACTCCCTAGGAAAGCTTTGGAACACCACTAGTGTGAACATCTTTTTGTGTACCTGTGGAGGGAGGGGGTAAGCATAAAGCCCAGTAGAAAAAATTCTAATATT
Organism: Boswellia sacra; assembly: GCA_013180625.2. Classification (NCBI taxonomy): domain Eukaryota; kingdom Viridiplantae; phylum Streptophyta; class Magnoliopsida; order Sapindales; family Burseraceae; genus Boswellia; species Boswellia sacra. The sequence goes on from SNVD02011127.1 coordinate 36,536, forward strand.
ATAATAAATCACACGCATTCAAGAATTACTCAATTACAAAATTACATACCCAATAATAATAAATTAAACAATTATATTTATTCGCACATCAAGTTTGTAATCATGTTCCCCTTGGATCCGTGTACAAAATGGCCCATCCAAGGTCCAACACATCATGTTATTATATTCGTGTTCCCTTTGGATCCGTATACAAAATGGCCCATCCAAGGTCCAACACTAAGTATTTTATTTCCGCATTCTCCTTAGATTCGTATACAAAATGACCCATCCAAGGTCCAATGCATATGTTTACAACCTTTCAATATAATTTTTACGATAAATCTAAAAAAAATACAATTTTTATAAAAAATCCAGGACTTTACGGAAGTGGGCAGTCGATTTGGGTCGGTTTTGGAATTCTGCTCGACACACGACACTGTGCCGCTTGACACTTGACATTAGACACTCGACACTCGAACATGCACGTCGATTCGTGCATGGAACACTCGATACTGTTCACACCTGACACTCAAGATATGCCTCTCGACACTCGACCCTGGACACTCGACACTCGACTCATGCACGTTGAGTCATGCATGAGCACGCGACGCTGTTCACTCGACACTTGACCCGTTCACCCCAGACTCTCGACATTTTTCACTCGACACTCAAACATGCACGTCTACTCGTGCTTGCAGCACGCGACACTACTCACTCGACACTCGACATTTTTCACTCGACACTTGACAAGCGAATGTCGAGTGTTGTCGGATGAAACATCAGTATCGAAATCCATAGTTGTGAACCTGTTCTATTAAGTCGGTTAAAGCATCCCATTTCCAAATTTCGACTTCCAACTTCAAAAATTAATCAAAAATTCATTTTTACTCCAAATTCAATAAAATTAGCGGCTAAATAAAGCTTTATATGTCTATTTTCCTAAACAAATGAAAATCATACAATCCTCAATCTAGAAAAATGCATTAGCTCAAAGAACACAGGACAGTCACATGAACTACAACTTCCCCCTCAAGAACCATCTCTACTTCACTTCATAAGCACTTAGTTTTCACACATGATTCCTCATTCAACCAACAAACAATCAACTTACAATAAATAGTTTCACTCATAATTCATCATCCAAACAACAAAACAATCAATTTAGAATAGGTCACATGCATAATAAACCAATATCAATTAAAACAACAAAATACATGACATGATGTAAGTATAGTGTTAGAAAATCCCTACTTGTATTCCAAGCTAATACACCTCTTTGAAATTTTTTCCTCTTTTCCTCTCTTTTTTTGCTTCGTCTCATTATTCTCTTCTTCTCTCCTTGTAACCGTGAGACTCTCTTCTCTTTTTTCTTCTTTTTCCAATTCTAGAAAAATCCTCTCTTATATAATTATAAGGCCCTAATTCATAGGCCTAAATCCACTAATTTTCCAACCCACTTAATCATTAAACATAATTTCTAAATTTTGTAATATATAAATGCACAAATATTTGTTTACTTTTGGAACTCTACAACCTACCCTCCTAAAAAAATTTCGTCCTTGAAATTTGAAAATATGAGTCAGAAATTACCTATTGCATTCAAAAGCTCTGGATGCTTTCTTTGAATCTCTGACTCTAACTCCCATGTGGCCTTTTCAACGCCATGATGCTTCCATAAGACCTTCAGTAATGGAATAGTCTTGCCACGTAGGACTTGCACTCTTGTGTCCAATATTTGAATAGGAACCTCTTCATATGAAACATCTTGTTGAATATCCAACTCACTCCAATCTAGTACATGTGTTGGGTGAGGCTCATACTTCCTTAGCATCTATACATGAAATGTGTTATGAAATCCAGATAATCGTGATGGCAATGCTAGCTCATAAGCCACTTCGCCAACCCGCCTTAGAACTTCAAATGGGCTAATGTAGCGTGGGGCAAGTTTACCTTTCTGTCCAAAACGCATCAAGCCTTTACGCGGATACACCTTTAAAAACACATGGTCACCCACTTTGAATTCTAACGGTCATCACCTTTTATCTGCATAGCTTTTCTATCGACTATGAGCTGTAAGTAAATATTGACGTATCACTTTCACCTTTTGAGTTGTCTCTCGCACAAGCTCCGGTCCTAATAAGGTAGCTTCTCCCACTTCTACCCAACATAAAGGGGACCTACATGGTTTACCATAGAGTGCCTCAAAAGGTGCCATTTCAATACTTGACTGATAGCTGTTGTTGTATGCAAATTTCACAAGTGGTAAATGATCTTCCCAATTACCTTGAAAATCCATCACATAAGCCCTCAACATTTCTTCTAAAATTTGAATGGTACGGTCTGATTGACCATCAGTTTGAGGATGGAAGGTTGTACTAAATAACAATTGAGTACCCATAGCTCTTTGAAGGCTTTGCCAAAATTGAGCTGTAAACCTGGGATCTCTATCTGACATCACTGAAACTGGAACTCCATGCAATCTCACAATTTCTTTAATGTACAGCTGACTCAAAACATCTACTGAATCGGTTGTATGTATAGGAAGAAAGTGTGATACTTTTGTTAATCTATCTACAATCACCCATATTGCATCCTTCCCTTTTAAAGAATGTGGTAATCCAGTAAGAAAATCCATGGTGATGTGATCCCATTTCCACTCTGCTACAGTTAGTGGTTGGAGTAATCCTGTAGGCCTTTGATGCTCAGCCTTCACTTGTTGACAAGTAAGGCATCTAGCCACATATTCAACAACATCACTCTTCATTCCTTTCCACAAAAACTGGTGACGTAAATCATGATACATCTTGGTACCACTAGGATGAACAACAAATTTAGAGTGATGAAATTCCTTAAGGATATCATCTTTACAATCTTTACTTGATGGAACAAAGATCCTGCCCTTGAATCGTAAACTCCCATATGAACCGATTGTCCAATCCACACTTCCATCACCACGTAACACTTGCTCATACAAGGCTCTAGTCTTTAAACCTTGATGTTGCAACTCAATCACTCTATGCACAAGAGACAGTTGGGAAACAAGTGTAAAAAGGCGAATTTGATCTCCACGATCCTCAACCAAGATATCATAATTATAAATAGACCGTAACATGCTCCACTCCCCTAGCATCGTACTAACCATAGCCCTCGATTTTCTACTTAATGCGTCAGCCACCACATTTGCCTTACCTCAATGATATTGGATAGAGAAATCATAGTCTTCCCAATACTCCATCCATCTTCGTTGTCTTAAATTCAAGTCTTTTTGGGTGAAAATGTATTTCAAACTTTTCTGATCACAAAAGACTTCAAACCTTTCTCCATACAAATAATGTCGCCAAATTTTTAAAGCATACACTACCGCAGCAAGTTCTAAATCATGGGTGGGATAATTCTGCTTGTGAGGTTTCAACTGACGAGAGGCATAGGCTATAACCTGACCTTGTTGCATTAACACACACCCTAACCCATCCAAGGAGGCATAAATGAATACCACATAATCAACTCCACAATGCGGTATCACAAGAATAGGTGCTGAAGTTAATTTTTTCTTCAATTCTTGGAATGCTTGCTCACATGCATCTTTCCATTCAAATCTGACTCCTTTCCTTGTTAACCTAGTCATTGGTGTAGCCAATCGGGAAAAGTTCTTAATAAAACGCTGATAGTAACCTGCTAAACCCAAGAAGCTGCGTACTTCAAACACATTCTTTGGTTGTTCCCATTTCATAACTGCTTCTACTTTTGATGGATCCACTGAGATTCCTTGCCTTGACACCACATGGCCTAAAAATTTACTTCTGATAGCCAAAATTCACATTTACTCAGCTTGGCATAAAGGTGATGCTCTCTCAGTGTTTGAAGTGCTACATGGAGATGTTGCTCATGTTCAACTTCAGATGAAGAATAAATAAGGATATCATCCACAAATACAATCACAAGTTGGTATAAGTGAGGTCTAAAAATATGATTCATCAAATCTATAAAGGCAGCAGGAGCATTAGTTAGTCCAAATGGCATAACCAACAACTCATAATGCCTATAATGGGTATGAAAAGCGGTCTTGGGTATGTATCATTCCTTTATTCTTAACTGATGATAACCTGAACGAAGATCTATCTTGGAAAAATAACAAGATCCTCTTAACGGATCGAACAAATCATCGATCCTAGGTAAAGGATATTTGTTTTTCACAGTAACTCGATTTAACTGCCTGTAATCTATACATAAACGCAATGAACCATCTTTCTTCTTAACAAATAATGCTAGTGCACCTTAGGGAGAAGTACTGGGTCGGATGAATCCCTTCTCTAACAATTCTTCTATTTGTAGCATTAGCTCCCTCAACTCTGCTGTAGCCATTCGATAAGGAGCAACTGATATGGGTGCCACACCTGGACACACCTCGATAGCAAACTCTACTTCTCTAGTTGGAGGTAACCCGAACAATTTTTCAGGAAAAACATCAGGAAAATCACTCACCATACGAGGAAGTTTTAGAAACCCCTTTATTAGTCTCTTCTACTAATATACTTGCTATCATATTCCTGACCCCTTTCTTGTTTTGCGACCCAAGCAAAGGGTAATGCAATAATGCATATTTGTCCCTATAAAAACTGAAAACGATCCTCTCCAGCGTGTGGATTATCACTTTCTTCTTGTGACAGTCTAATATAACTTGATAAGCTGACAACCAATCCATTCCTAATATCACATCATACTCAGTGAAATCCATAAGTATCAAATCAAATGACAACTTGTGCCCATTTATCTCTAGCATCCAAGAACGACATATCCTCCCAACTTCTAGAGTACTACCCATAGGTGACTCCACGTGTAATACAGAGTCCAACAAATCAGACTCTAATCCTAATGCAGATGCAAAATGGGTAGATATAAAAGAATGAGTAGCTCTAGAATCAAATAAAACACGGGCCCATGCGTTAAAAACCAATAATGTACCTCCCACAACCATGTTGTCTGCAGGCTCTGTCGGCTGAGTTAGAGCAAAAACTCATCCCTGAGTCATCTGTCCCTGATGTCTATTGCTCTGAGATGATCTTGGAGGCCTAACGGATTGAGAAGAAGCTGCCTGAGACCTCTGAGATGTCTGATGTGAATAAGCATTACGTCCCTGAGACGGTGGTCTAAACTGTGACTCAAACCCTTGTCGAGGAGTCAGTTGGGTCAGACTAGTGGCACTCTGAGGACCTCTCATCCCTGCTGGACAATCTCGTTGAATGTGACCGTATTGTCCGCATCTATAACATCTGGGACACTGACGTTGCAAATGACCTGGTTTCCCACACCCATAACAAACTTGACAAGACCCACTTGACATGGAGCCTTGAGATTGCAGTTGCTGAGACTGAGAATTAAAGGAAGTCCTACTGGAATGAGTTCTCTGTCTCTTAGCTGAACGATCATGCTGTCTCACTCCTCTAGAAGGTATGCCAATACCCCCCACCTTGTGACTCTCGGATATCTCCTGTTCTGTAACTAAGGCAGTCTCCACCACATCAGATATGTCATCAATCTACACACTGCAACTGAGGGTCTAATGTCATCTCTCAATCCCTTTTGAAATCTCCGAGCCTTGCTAGCCTTAACTGCCACCAAACCAGGTGCAAAGCGAGATAAGGTAGTAAATTGTGCCTCATATTGTTGCACTGTCACGTTCCCCTATGCCAAGTATATAAACTCATTTTCCTTTTGATCATGAAAAACCGTAGAAAAATATTTGTCCAGAAAAGTAGTAGAGAAGTCTCTCCATGTAAGGATGTTTCCTTCTCTAATACGTTCAATAGATATCCACCACTACAATGCCTCTCCTGTCAACAAATGAGTTGGCACTCTAACCTGTAAATCTTCTTCAACTTGCAAAAGATTAAAGAGGCGCTTAACTTGTATAAGCCAATCTTTTGCAACATTCGGATCGGGCTCCCCATTGAAAATAGGTGGATTGTGGCGTTGGACTTCTCTAAGTGCATTCTTCATTCTATTGTCGACACCCGTCTCTAATACCGGTTGAGGTGGTGGTGGTGGGTTAGCATGAAGAGTATCCCTAACTGTGTTTGCCACTGTTTCTGCCAATGTATTGGCCACATCTCTCATACCCTGTAAAACTCCGACCTCTCACCACCCTCAGGTGGGTTGGAACTCGAAGCACCTCGCGTACGAGAACTCATTATCTAATTTTATCAATGGCAAAAACATAAGTGGCAGAATTCTATAACATATAGAACAAAAACACAACAAACAATTATTCAAGGCACATGCAAGCACACAAGACATGACTCTACCCCTCCCAAACCATCTACATCCTTTTCACAGATCCACAGTAAAGCCTAGGCTTTGATACCACTCTGTCACACCCTAACATCTCTTATTTAGAGACTTTAAGGGTGATTGAATAAGAAATTAATAAAAAGAACATCATCAACATCTCATAATTTTTTTTTTCATATACATCCTGTGAGTTCATTACAATATATGACCATTTGTTCAAAATAAACTTTACATACACTGGTGACTAAAATCAATACATGAATTGCTAGTCACATAACAAAATCTCCCATCATAAGCTAGGAGAATCAAGACCGTCCCAAAAATTAGTGTATGTATATAGACTCTAGACTCCCTAGGAAAGCTCTGGAACACCACTAGTGTGAACATCTTTCTGTGTACCTGTAGAGGGAGGGGGTGAGTATAAAGCCTAGTAGGAAAAATTCTAACATCATACTAAATCACACGCATTCAACAATTACTCAATTACAAAATTACACACCCAATAATAATAAATCAAACAATTATGTTCATTTGCACATCAAGTTTATATTAGTGTTCCCCTTGGATCCGTGTACAAACGGCCCATCCAAGGTCTAACACATCACGTTTAGATTCATGTTCCCCTTGGATCCGTATCCAAAACGGCCCATCCAAGGTCCAACACATCATGTTATTATATTCATGTTCCCCTTGGATTCGTACAAAATGGCCCATCCAAGGTCCAACACTAAGAATTTCATATCCGCATTCTCCTTGTATTCGTGCACAAAATGGCCCATCCAAGGTCCAATGTATACGTTTACAACCTTTCAATATAATTTTTACGATAAATCTCAAGAAAATACAATTTTTGTAAAAAATCCAGGACTTTCTGGATGTGGGCAGTCGATTTGGGTCAGTTCTGGAATTCTGCTCGGCACTCGACACTAGACACTCGACACTCGAACATGCACGTCGAGTCGTGCATGGAACACTCGACACTGTTCACCCGACACTTGACACTGTTCACACTCGACACTTGACATATGCCTCTCAACACTTGACCATGGACACTCAACACTCGACTCATGCACGTCGAGTCGTGCATGAACACGTGACACTGTTCACTCGACACTCGACCTGTTCACCCTCGACACTCTACTTTTTTCAATCGACACTGTGCCACTCGACACTCGAATATGCACGTCGAGTAGTGCTTGCAGCACGCGACACTTCTCACTCGATACTCGACCTGTTCACCCCTGACACTCGACATTTTTCACTCGACACTCGGCAAACGAATGTCGAGTTTTGTCGGATGAAGCATCAGTATCGAAATCCAGAGTTGCGAACCTATTCTATTAAGTCAGTTAAAGCATCCCATTTCCAGAGTTCGACTTCTAACTTTAAAAATTCATAAAAAATTCATTTTTACTCCAAATTCAATAAAATTAGCAGCTAAATAAAGCTTCATATGTCTATTTTCCTAAACAAATGAAAAATCATACAATTCTCAATCTAGAAAAATGCATCAGCTCAAACAACATAGGACAGTCACATGAACTACAACTCCTTCCTCAAGAACCATCTCTACTTCACTTCATAAGCACTTAGTTTTCACACATGATTCCTCATTCAACCAACAAACAATCAACTTACAATAAATAGTTTCACTCATAATTCATCATCCAAATAACAAAACAATCAATTTAGAATAGGTCACATGCATAACGAACCAATATCAATTAAAACAACAAAATACATGACATGATGTAAGCATAGTGTTAGAAAATCCCTACTTGTATTCCAAGCTTATACACATGTTTGAATTTTTTCCTCTTTTCCTCTCTTTTCTTCCCTCTCTTTTTTTTCTTCTTCTCCTTCTTCTCTTCCTGTAACCGTGAGACTCTCTTCTCTTTTTTCTTCTTTTTCCAATTCTAGAAAAATCTTCTCTTATATAAATATAAGGCCCTAATTCATGGGTCTAAATCCACTAAATTTCCAACCCACTTAATCCTTAAAAATAATTTCTAAATTTTGTAATATATAAATGCATAAATATTTGTTTTCTTTTGAAACTCTAAACCTTCACCTACATTCTATTAGATTTCTCATCATCTATATTTCCCCTTCAATTCTTACAAAAGAGGTGTGCACATTAAGGGCTATTGTGCCCACTCAAGGGCTTATGTGCCCACTCGAGGGCTAGTGTGCATACTTAAGAGCTAGTGTGCATCCTTCTAATGCATGCAATACACTTCTTCGAGTGTGAACAATGTGCACTCTTCTAGTATGAACAAATGGATCATTCTAATGCATGACATGCACTCTTTTAGTGCAGACAGGTGCATCCTTATGATGCACAATGTTGGACTCTTCTAGTACAACCAAATGTGTCTTTCTAATGCGTAAAGTGCATCCTTACGATGCTATGATAAAACACTCTTCAGTGAAACTACTTCCAAATGTTTGTTAGCACTCTTCACTGCACCTGTTCTAAGGGCTTAAAACACTCTTAAGTGCATCTACTTCTTATGGTTTTCAACACTCTTCGGTGTGCCTCTTTTTAGGGCTTGTGCCTCTTTTATAGGATCAAAACACTCTTAAGTACACCTATTTCTTAGAGTTTTCAGCACCCTTTAGTATACCTCTTCTTAGGTCTTGTGCCTATTCTAAGGGCTTCAAACACTTTTGGGTATACCTACTTCTTAAGGTTTTAAAATAGTATTTTAGTGTGCCTCTTCTTAGGGATTATACCTATTTTAAGGGCTTCAAACACTCTTAAGTACACTACTTCTTAGGGTTTCTTTTAATGCATGTCCACCTGGGAAAATGTCTATCATGCAATGCTTCATGGTCCTTAAACCTTTCATTCTTCATGCCTTCGACCAAATATTCTTCATTCTTCTTTGATCTCTTTAGACTTTTACATTTGTTAGGCTTCATGCCCTTCTTTCAAGTGCTTCTTACTTCTATTCTTCATTTCCTGGTTTTTTCAAACTCATTGGGGACAATTCTATCTTATTGCATCATCTTGGTCTTTAGACCTTTCATTCACTAGGTTTCATGCCCTTTCTTTGATTACTTCTTGTCTCTATTTGCTTATTTTGCAGATTCTTACTCTTCACTGGGGAAAGTTCATGACATGTTGTGCCTTCTTGGATTCACTTAGGATTTCTTCATTCTTCTTGCAAGTTCCTACAAAATATCAAACATCTCTTGATAATTGCAAATCAATTCAAAGTTTACCTTATTTGATGTGTTCTTTAACAACTTACTTTCTTGTCTCTACAGGAATTTTTCCCATGCGTGTTGGTTGGTTGTCCAATTCCATGTGACTCAAATCTTCTCTTAGTTATTCTTCTTCAAATCCCTTCTTCAAGTTGAACTTCAAATTTGAACTTCCTTCTTTAAGGTGAACTTCAAATTTCTTTTTTAAGATCCCTTCTTCAAGGTAAACTTTGAATTCCTTCTTCAAGGGAGATTATTTCTTCAAGATGGATGCCTTCTTCTAAAAAGATGCCTTCTTCTAAAAAGATGCCTTCTTCAAGAGATCGAGATTCCTTCTTCAAGGCAGATGCCTTCTTTAAAGGAGATGTCTTTCTTCAATAGAGATTCTTTCTTCAAGGTGGATGCCTTCTTCAAGGGAGATGTCTTTCTTCAAGGCGAGTTTCTAGATTGTATTGCCCACTCCTGGTGATATATACTTCTTGCAAACTATTGTGTCCCTTCTAGACCATGTGAGTTCTTTTGAAAAAGTTTGACTTGTTCTAGGCGATTTGGAAATCTTGAGAACTGAGTCTCTTCTAGACTGTACTTGCACTTCTTATGCGATTGACTATTTCAAATGTGTGGTCTTCTTCGATTGTCTTTAATTGTGGCAGTCCTTATTTTTATTGTGATCCTCTTCTACGATGTCATCCTACTTCTAGCATTATGTACATTGTATTGATTAAAAGTTTTATCCATGTGTTTAGCACATCGTGTTGCTTTAGGCGATTGTTAGGTCTCATTAAGATGGAGCCGCCTTTTCATGTCATACTGCTTGAGAGAAAGTCTTATTGAGACTGAGCTATCTGAACTAGGCAATCTACATGTTGATTTGGGAGCCTGATCAAAGCAATTTGCATATCGTGTTAAACTAAAAAGCCTGATTTATGCGACTTTCACAGCATGCTAACTGAGAAGCCTAATCCATGCGACTAGCACATTACGCTAATTGAAGAGCCTGATTACAAATCATGCACTTAGGAGCCTCATCCAGGCAGCTTGCACATCATACTAAAATAAGGAGTCTACTCCAAGTAGCTTGCACATTGTGTTGACTAAGGAGCTTGATCTAGGTGGCTTGCACATCGTGCTGAACTAAGAAGCCTGATTGAAGGGCTTACACATCATGCTAACTAAAGAGCTTGATTTAGACGTTTTGGACATCGTGTCGAGTTAGGAGCTTGATCTAGGTGGCTTGCACATCGTGTTGAAGTAAGAAGCCTAATCCAGCAACTTACACATCGTGCTAAACTAAGAAGCCTAAACTGGGTAGCTTACACATTGTGCTAATTGAAAAGCCTGATCCAGGTGGCTTGCACATCGTGCTGCTTCGATTAGGTCTCTTTGAAACTGAATTGCCTGATCCAGGCGACTTGCATATTGTATCGTTTTCATTTGGTCTCATCAAGATTGAACTACCTCATCTAGATGGCTTGCACATCATGCTACTTTCATTTGTTCTCATCCAGACTGAATAACGTAATCTAGAAAACTTGCATGTCATGCTACTTCCATTTGGTCTCATCGAGACTAAACAACCTGATCTAGATGACTTACACATCATGTTGCTTCCGTTTGGTCTCATCAAGACTAAGTTGCCTGATGCTGATGGCTTACACATTGTGCTGCTTCCATTTGGTTTTATCGAGACTGAGTTACTTGATCTAGATGGCTTGCACATCATGCTGCTTCAATTTGGTCTCATTAAGATTGAACTGTCTAATCCAGACAACTTGCATATCATGCTGCTTTCATTTGGTCTTATCGAGATTGAGTTTCCTGATCTAGACGGCTTGCATATCATGCTGCTGCTGCTGCTATTCCTCTAGGTTTGAGCTCACTTCCTTTATGGTCACCCCCCCAGTATTTCATACCGCATTGTGATTCTTCAAAACATGGTCACTTATAGACTTTGCTCCATTTTGGATTATGCTTCTTGCAAGAAAAGGCTTTATGCTTCATGTATGCATGCTCTATGCTTATGCTAAATGTGTATGTCTCTTGGGCTAGTTGATCATTGAGGCTGTGGACCAACTCCAAGCTAGCTTGTTCTTCTTATGAGAGGATTCTAAGAATGACTTAGCAATGAACAAGGGGGACTTTGGTACTATAGACTCATGCAATGAATCTTCAAATGCTTAAAACAATCCTCTAGCATATAGTCAGTCTACCTATTTTAAACACCATTTCTTATGCTTCCTTTGAGATGATTGAGACAACTCTATCTGCCATGATTTTCAAGATGGTTAGGACAATTCTTTACCCCTACCTTTTTTTCTTTTCTCAAGATGGTTAGGGCAATTCTTTGCCCTCCTATTCTTTTCTTTTCTCAAGATGAATGGGCAATTCTTTGCCCCTTATGTGAAGAGTTTAGTACTATCTTGGGGAATTCCTTCATCCAGCTTTAAGGGCATTATTTTCCCTTCTTTCATATATCTTGCTTCTTCACTATTGGTGGCACAGTTGCCTTTTTTGATACCATTGATGGAAACTGCTAGTAGATTTTCTTCTTCTTAACATGTTTTCAAAAAATCCAATATCCTCCAACAATAACTTGGAATGCTAAACGTGAGTTACGCATCAATTTGATTCACATTTGAATTCTTTGAAGATTTCTCAAGTTTACTAGCTCATAGGTAATGCATTGATATCGTGATTATTCACAATTTTGACTCTGATGCTAGAATGGCTTTATTCAAGATTATTCATGCGTGTGTGTGTATAGCCAATCATACTTCACTTGTTAAAATTTGGATAGCTTTATGCGAATAGAAGCTAGTGGTCAATCTCTAAAGATAGAAGGACTACCATATGCCCCCTTTTATACCACTCTCTGTTAATTAGGCTCATCACAACATTAAGGATCATTAGGGCTTTATTAAGCTTGTAATGTCAAGCTTAGGTCAAAGTATGAAAAGGAAATTTTAAGGTTAATTCACTCATAGTCATACAACCATTCTAGGTTTTAATTGAGAGCATTAACTCATTTTTATCACCATGTTTGTTGCAATTTTGATTGGTTATACCTATAAACTTTGAGTCTTCATCAACCACGTTTGCTTTGCTTTCGATTTTGAGTGGCTACACTACTAAAATTTACAACCAATGGGATTAACACTTTTCTTTGTCTTTTTCTTCTCCTTCTTTTCCTTCTTTTCTTTCTTTTGCTTTTTCTTTTTCTTCTTCGAGCTCAAAATTGCATAAAACTTCTCAAACTCCTTTCGTTCTCCCATGAGCATGGCTCCAATGATTTTTTCGAGAATATTCATTTGCTATCAGTGAAGGGTATTATGTAGGAAAAACTTTTCTAGTGTTAGGATAAATTTTGTGATTTGAAAGAAAAAAGGCTTGATTAAGCTCAATGAGGTACACGAAGGACAGTTAAGTAAGCATAGGTGGGCTTGATTAGGATTCATGAGGTATACTAGGGACAATGAAGTAAGCACAGGTGGGCTTAAAAGGCTTTTTCGATCCAAAGAAAGCATAAATCACTTCCCCCATGTTGTGAAGCCTAGGATTTCACCTGAGTGGTGATCAAACGAGTTCTAAGTCTTATGAGACCTCAACACAAAGCTTTATTAATATAAAGTTTCTCTAAGTGATGTAAAGTTCCATATTCATGGCTATTGTGCTTCAATGATTGAAGAATCAAAATGAAACTCATCTAGTAAAAAGAGTCCAGCATGCAAACAATACAATCTCATGCATTATAAAAAATCTATTTCCAATGAGTATCATGACTTGATCAATAATCATCAAAAGAACACACAACTCACAAATTTAAATGAAGCATTTCAAAGCATCATTATTCTTTCTCTGGATCAGAAATTCTTCTATTATCGAACAGGTCTTGTATCTCATGTCGAAGGCGATGGCATTTGTCGGTGACATGGCCATTATTGGTGGAAATCACAATATTCAAGATGCTTATGTTTAGCTAGTTATGGGTTTTGTAGAGGCTTTGGTGTCAACAGGAATAACACAAATTGAGCACGAAGCTCTTCAAATACTTCAGATAGGAGTCATCCTAATTGACTTAACTTTCTTGGTTAATGCTCTTCAACATCCTTGTCGTCTGACCCTCTAGTTTGGTCATACTGCCCTTGATTTCTTCTAGGGTAATTGTTGTTGCTTCTTTTCTACCTGGCCTCCAAATCATCAATTTGGATGCCCGAATCATACAAGTCTTCAAAAGTTTTAATCAGAAAGCCCACAAGCCTATCTCTAATGAATGCATGGGCCTGATTAATCACCATATGGACCTGGTCTTTCCCTGGAAGCCTCATGGTCATCTTGGCAGCTTTGTGTTGACCCAGGTATGGCAACCCAAGAGGGGGGGTGAATTGGGTTTTTATTTATCAAAACGGATTTGTAAAACTTTTCTTGAAAGATCAAAATTAGTTTACTATTTCTTTAAGAATGAAGATGAAGAAGATGAAATTAGAAGTTATCAAATATGTAATCAAGAGAATAATAATAATGAACAATCACAAGTGCAAGTAAATGTAAAGAGTATAGGGATAGAGAGAGTGCAAACTTAATTTACGTGGTTCGGCAAACCTTGCCTACGTCCACGGGCTCCTAGCTCCACGAGCTAAGCTTTCCACTAAGTTGTAGAAATCTTTACAACTTGCTTGATGAGCAACCTCACCAAGACTTTTTCTTCCAACTCTTGATAACACCACACCAAGAGTTCTTCTTGATGAACAACCTCACCAAGGCAACTTCCTTCAACCTTGATAACACCACACCAAGAGTTCTTCTTGATGAACAACCTCACCAAGGCAACTTCCTTCAACCCTTGATAACACCACACCAAGAGTTCTTCTTGATGAACAACCTCACCAAGGCAACTTCCTTCAACTCTTGATAACACACAACAAGAGTTCTCTCAAGGATAACTATTATCCTTTACAATAATATCTCACTCTCACCACAATACAAGAACAAAGATAATTTTTACAACAAAAGTATAACTCTCTTCAAAGAGTAGATAAATAATATAAAAGCTCTCTAGACTTGATATTTCTCTTGCTTTTTGCTTGATAAAATGCTTCTCTTGCTCTGCTTGAATGCATGGGAGAATGGCTCCTTTTATAGGCAAATGACATGAACTTAATCAAGTGAAGACACCAACTCCAAATTTTCTGCCCATCATAAAAACCTTAATTTTGTCTTCCATTTTTGTCAATGTTCCGTTTGAAATTTGAAAATCTGCAAAACACATAAGATTTGAACATTTGAATAAGCTTTCCAACGCATTAAGAATCAAGTCATTTGGATATCTGTAACTCAAGATATGGCCAAAAAACCATTCGGTGCTCATGTGACTTGATTTTTCTTTCTTGTGTCAGTCCACCAAATTGAATGATAATTATGTCAGCATTCCGTTTGAAATTTGAATTTTATCAAAACATGAAAGATCTGCATATTTGAATAATATTTCCAAAACATTAAGAATCAAAGCATTTAGATATCTCTATCTTAAGATATGGCCAAAACACCATTCGGTGCTCATGTGAGTTGATTTTTCTTCTTTGTGTCAGTCCACCGAATTGCATGTCAATTATGTCGGCCTTCTGCTTGAAATTTGAATTTTTTCAAAACATATGAAATTTTATTCATTAAGTCATCTTTCTAATTCCACAAGAATCAAGTCATTTTGATTTTTCTAGCTCAAGATATGTCCAAAGGAGTATTCGGTGCTCATGTCAGCTACTTCCATTTGTCTTTCAACTTGGATGATGATTTGGACAACCTTGCACTTGAAATTTGAATTTCATTAAAACATATGAAATGTTATAAATTGAGTAAGCTTTTTAAAGGCTCATGAATCACATCATTTGGATATTTTTAGAGATATATATGACCAATTGATTGAACATTGCTCATGTGTCACATTCCTTGAGTCAATCCTTGTTCTTAAACTTTGGTGCCTTTAACATGTAGTCTTCTCCTTAGCTTCAACACTTCATCTTAATAAGACTCTTCTTGATTTTAAAATTATTTCAATGGTCTTACTCTTGCACATAAATAAACATGTTAGTAAATCTCAATTAATCAATGTGTATTGTTATCATCAAAATTATCATGTAGCCATAGGGCTAACAATCTCCCCCTTTTTGATGATGACAAACCATTGATTGCTTTAAAATATAATCTAAAATTAAGAATGAAAATAAAATCAACAATAAGCAAAAAGAATGGCACTTGTTATGAATATAAGCAATCCAACTATTTCTCCCCCTTTTGTTATCATCAAAAAAATGTAATCAAATTAACTACTCCCCCTAAATATATTCTCCCCCTTAACATATGCTACCATTCAAAGATTATCATATTAAAGCAAAATTAAGACATATCCAACATGCCTAATTCTCTTCTAATTATGCAAAATCTATCTTGACTAAGGGGTTTAGTAAATATATCGGCTAATTGTTTATCGGTGGGAACAAATTCTAAAGAAATATTACCTTTTTGCACATGATCTCTAATAAAATGATGTCTAATCTCTATATGCTTAGTCCTAGAGTGTTGTATTGGATTTTTTGAAATGTTGATGGCACTTGTATTGTCACATTTGATGGGAATATGATCAAATACCACACCATAATCTTTTAAAATTTGTTTCATCCAAAGAGATTGGCACAACAACTTCCTACTGCAATATACTCGGCTTCCGCGGTTGATAAGGCAACAGAATATTGTTTTCTACTAAACCATGAGACTAATGCATGTCCTAGAAAATGGCAAGAGCCACTAGTGCTCTTTCTATCAAGAAGACTTTCAGCAAAGTCCGCATCGGAGTAACTAATTAGATCAAAATTATCACACTTAGGATACCAAAGACCTAGATTTATGGTTCCAAGAAGATATCTAACTATCCTTTTGACAGCCTTAAGGTGAGATTCCTTTGGACAAGATTGAAATCTAGCACACATACACACACTAAACATAATATCAGGTCTACTACAGTTAAATACAAAAGAGAGCCAATCATACCTCGATATTTTGTTACCTCAACATCTTTTCCTTTCTCATCTTTGTCAAGCTTGGTTAATGTACCCATAGGTGTGTTATATGTCCTTGAATTATCCCTGCCAAACTTCTTGAGAAGATCTCTTGTGTATTTAGCTTGATTAATGAAGATCCCATCTATTGATTGCTTGATTTGAAGTCCAAAGAAGAAATTTAATTCTCCCATTAAGCTCATTTCAAATTCTTGTTGCATGCACTTGGAAAATTCCTCACACATAGAAACATTAGCAGCACCGAATATAATATCATCAACATAGATTTGAACAATTAATAAATCATCATTTTTGGTTTTAACAAAAAGAGTAGTATCAACTTTTTTCATTTCAAAACCATTATCAATGAGAAATTTGCACAATCTATCATACCATGCTCTTGGTGCTTGTTTCAAGCCATAAAGTGCCTTTTTGAGTTTGAAAACATGGTTTGGAAAATCATGATTTTGAAAACCAAGAGGTTGCTCTACATATACTTCCTCCATAATGTAAACATTTAAAAATGCACTTTTGACATCCATTTGATATAATGTAAAATTTTTATAACATGCAAATGCACACAACTTCTAATGGATTCTAATCTAGCAACCGGTGCAAAAGTTTCCTCATAATCAATACCTTCTTCTTGATTGTATTCTTGAGCAACAAGTCTAGCTTTGTTTCTAATAATGGTGCCATTTTCATCTACTTTATTTCTAAAAATCCATTTAGTGCCTAGAATAGAATGATTTTTAGGTCTAGGGACTAATTCCCAAACTTGATTTCTCTCAAATTGATTCAATTCTTCTTGCATAGCAAAAATCCAACTTTCGTCAATTTCGGCTTCTTTAAAAGATTTTGGTTCAAATTGAGAGACAAAAGCAAAATGATTACAAAAGTTCTAAAAAGAAGATCTAGTTTTCATACCTTGTGATGGTTCACCAATAATGAGATCTTTAGGGTGAGCTTTTGCATACCTCCATTCCTTTGGTAATTCTGGGGAAGAACTCATTACTTCCTCAAGCTTTTCTTGTTGAAGTTGTAATTCATCTGGCTCTTTTCATCAGCCTTGATTCCTTGATTTGCCTGCTACCTCAACAATATCATCATCTAAATTCCGTTGGAAGAATAACATTAGTTTCATTCAAATTCAACATGCATAGATTCAACAAATTCAATAGTAAGAGTCTTTTTGTTAAAAACTCTATATGCTTTACTATGGTTTGAGTAGCCAACAAAAATTCCAACATCGGCTTTTGCATCAAATTTTCCAAGGTTATCCTTAGTATTTAAAATAAAACATTTACATCCAAAAAACTTTAAAAAATCCAATGTTGGGTTTTCTTCCTTTCCAAAGTTCATAAGGAGTTTTCTTTATTAAAGCTCTAATATTGACTCTATTGATTATAAAGCAGCGGTATTAACGGCTTCGGCCCAAAAATATTTTGGTAAATTATTTTCAAGTAACATGGTCCTAGCCATTTCTTGGATAGTCCTATTTTTCTTCTGAATAACACCATTTTGTTGTGGAGTTCTAGGTGCGGAAAAATTTTGTTCAAAATCATTTTCATCACAAAGATTTTCAAATGCAACATTGTCTACTTCACCACCATGATCACTCCTAATGGACACAATAGAATACCCTTTTTGATTTTTGACTCTTTTTGCAAATTTTGAAAAAGCTTGTATGGCCTCATTTTTAGTTTTCAAGAATAATACCCAAGTGAATCTTGAATAATCATCCACAATAACAAAACATAATACTTTCCACCAAGGCTTTGAGTTCTTGATGGTCCAAATAAATCCAAATGAAGTAATTGTAGAGGTTTATTTGTTGAAATAAA
>SNVD02011128.1:0-53545 GCA_013180625.2 Boswellia sacra
AACTTGTTACATATTTGAGTCATATACAAAGACATGTAAGGTCTTGAGGCAATTATATATAACAAAAAAGCATAAGCAGTGGTGGTTTCTTAGTAAATGCTTAATTGGCGGTGCTACATCTCAAAGTTTTATGAACATATAGCAATATTGTCATGCAAGGACAAGGTCTTAATTAATGGACTCTAAAACCTTTTCTTTCCCCTTACATTTAAATGATAAGAAACGAAAATATATTTTGATTAACTAATATATTACATGTCTATATTGGTGGGTAACCATCGTTCTGCACTACATGGTATAGAGTAAGGAATGTACGTCTCAAGATTCTTCCTTGAGGGATTAACATATCGTAAAGTTATATATAAAAAATAATATTGTACTCAAAAACTATTTATATAAATTTAGTTTAACTAATTGCAGAGTTGGTTCTGTAAGGAAGGGAGTGAGGAAGGCACACTTCAAGATTCCCCGGTAATGGCGAGCAGGGTTTATTAATTGGAGAGATGGGGGAAAGCTACATATATTTAGGCATAGGTATTATGTATATCTAGTCCTAGCTAGAGTTGATAATTTCTTTAGTGCAGTTAGTGGAAAAGGACATTAAATATTAATCATCTGCACCAAGAAATGGAAATCTTTAACTCTTGATTCGTTTTGTTTTTTCATCTAAATAATTTACTAATGGATCACAAGTAGCTAAGAACAATCGTTAGTAAAAGTTTTTCTATTAAATATTTGAATTAAAATGTTATAGTAGCAATATTATTCTCAACTGTAGATATCCTTTAAGAAAAACTAAAAAACTTGAAAATGAAATAGAAGTCTAAAAAGAACGGTATTTGATTAAAGTACATTAGATAATATTTTATCAACAAAGACAAAACACTTTAATTTACTCATATTTATCATAAATGTAAATTAAGATGTTCTACCCTCAATTTTTTAACTCAAAATTTGAAAGAAAATTCATAACCAAGGAATAACTTGTGTCGCTTAGTTTATAATGATTTTCTGGCTCTATACGTATAAGTATACATCTCAAGTACTATACATTAGATGACTAAAACAAATGAATGGTTATGAACTGGCTTAAAATTTGTACATACGTCAAATCTCATTTAAATGAAAAGATCCGAATCGTTTTCTAAAAGACAGACATAAAATCCAAACTTAAAGTACAAATCTCCATGAAATTACAAGTGAATACTGTTGAATAACGACATAACATTCATGGAGATATCTTCACATTTTAATCGCGTCAAAGAAAGATAACACCATGCTATAGAGTTAGTGGCACACATTAATAAAGAAAAAAAAAAGGGAAAAAACTCTTAGTAAGAAAGTTTAAACATTCAAAGATGACTTATCCACTCAACAAACGTAGTAAAAGTTAAGGTGATAAGGTCATCGAAGGTAGAAAAAGCACGGTAACAGAAATTTTAGTTTAAGAAACTACTTTACATGTTCGAATTTCTACGGAAATGAGAATAGAAAATGAAGAAGCTAATGAAATGGTAGGATATTGCTTAACCTGGGGGTAAAGTAATTTAGTTTGAAGTGTTACGGATGTGATAACCGGATGAATATAATATATAAAAGGTCATTAATATTAGAGAATAAAGAAATTAAATTTAAACCCACATTTAAAAACTTAAATTTTTATTAAAATGGCAAGTTAACATTGTTGTGTAAAAATTAATTTAAAAAAATATTATTTGGTGGTAAGATCATTGAGGTATTTGAGGTTTGCTCTCGATCTATACTGCAAACTTAAGCTTTTAAAATGGTGATAAACTTAATAATTAATAATATTTGAATTTTAACATAATACTAGGAGTTTGGTTGGTTCTATGCTTGGTATATAAAAAGTCCCTTTATCATTTTAAATTTTAAATTTGATAATCGATAGCAAAATTTGAACTTAAAACATCCCATTCCATTGATGTATGTTGTTCAAAAATGATCTCGGAGCGGCTTAGTTATGATTGAACGGGGTCTGGACGAGACTGTACGTTAGGGAACTTTTAAGTTGCATCAAGTAATGAGCATTACAACCCGAAGAAATTTCCATATCAATACAAAATTGAAACCATTCCATGAGATCATTCTTTGCTAGCAAAATGCAGAAAGTCTAAAGAGACTGCAGCAGACGAGATTAATAGAAAACAAGTCTTGAAGGTAAACCTAGAATGTGAATATAAACAAAGTTTAACCACCACATGTTTTCTTACCTAAGTAGAATTAACCAAAAGCATGCAAGGTTTTCATTTATTTATTTATTTATTTACTACTTATTTATAAAACCAACTCCTACTGCAAACAAGAATTGATGACACAAAGCAAAAGCATTAGCTTAGAGGTATAAGTAATTGTACTAATTATACAAAGGACAAATGCAATTAATTACTCAACCAACTGTCGTCAAGCAAATAATTCATACAAATGATAATGGTAGTGACAATGGGAACAAGAGAAGAAAAAGATAACGCGCCATTGAGCTCATACTATGTGCAATTAATTACTGAACCAACTGTAGTCAAGCAAATAATTCATACAAATGATAATGATAGTGACAATGAGATCAAGAGAAGAAAAAAATAATGCACCATTGAGCTTATATATACACCTGGTAAAAATTCTACATGATACCAAAACCAAAATGAAAAAAAATAAAATAAAATAAAACATAGAAAATGGTTATCCAAAAAAATACATGTTCGCTACAGGTTAGATAACTTGGGACTTGAATGGTTCTCATTGGGTCATTTAGCATTTTTGCAGGTGTTGTCGATTATCTGCATGGGTTCGATATTGCAAATAGTTAATTCGGTAAAACCTATGCAGGTGTTGTTAGCAATCTGCATGGGTTCAAAATTACAAACGCTTAATTCCCTAAACCCATGCATGAGTGGTGATACACTTCCGGCCCCAAAGTTATCCCAAAATAGTATCTCTGAAATGATATGAATTTAAACTTACCATGTTACTCATTACACCATCACACTATCTATTTGACATATATTTAATTGACAAATAAGATACTTTATTAAATTTTTTAACTTAAGACTAAAATTAAATTTATAATAATTGATTTCACGTATTTAATGGTTGAAAATTATCTCAACCATTTAATATGTGAAATTCTCAACCATTTAATATGTGAAATTAATAACTATAAATTTAATTTTAGTTTTAAGTTAAAAATTTCAGTCAAAATATTATATCCCATTAAGAAACGCATCACTTAGATATAAAATTAGAAATATAAGTTGAGATGTGTCATTATCCTTTCATACATCAAGCTACATGAGTTGATTGTATATAGAGTTACCCTTGTGCATTTAGCTCTGACAACTTTCCGAGCTTAACCTATAATTAGGATAGGTTCGTGTCGTTCAGTGTAAACCTCAACCTAAAGAAAGGCGGTTTTTAACCAACATCCTTGGTGCTTGTCTTCTTTTGTATTCTTTCTGAAGATTTGCGGATTCTTTGAGGAATGAGGACGATAATCTATTATCTCCTTTCCTTGATATTCCGCTCTTGGAAAATATGTAAATCACGTTTTAATCATCATAAAAATGGTACTATTCACCTCACCCATTTTGCACAATCATAACTTCACATTGACACATGCAAAAATCTAGTTTTTATTAAATCGTAAAGTGCTTAACCAAGTCCTAATAATACAGTCATTGCTTGTTACAATGAGCATTTCACAATGAAGAACCTACAAGCAATGTTCCATGTATGTTAATAAACTCCCTCAACCCCTAGAGTTTGCCTTACAAATGATACAAGATGGAGGAAAGATTCTAGAATTGCAAGAGGCAATAAAATGATCACATTATTAAAACAATAGTGTATACTTCCAAACGGTAATACACAGACAATTCAACCAAAGAATGTTGCTACTGCAAAAGTTAAAAAGTAACTGAAGCTAAAATCTGTATTCCCACACAAAAAGGGGGCCCAAAGCTAAAAGCCAGTTAGGAAGAAGAAAGTCTGTCTTCACTTATAATTCGTAGAACCTCACCTATCCTCTGAGGAGGCCATATAATATGGGTGACCCTTCCTTTAACTAAGCCCAAAGGAATCTGCCACGAACAACTTGTTCAATTTAGCAAGGAAACCCCCAAAAAATAAAAAATAAAAGAAGTAAGGCAATAGACTCGTAACACAAGCTGAAAAAGAAGATTATAACCCACGCCGTTATCCAACTACAACACAAAAATATTTATCACTTCGAATAATATTAACCACAAAGAAACTTCGGAAAGAAATTATTTCTCATTAAATTTTTATGCTAAAGAAGATCAATTGGGGGTCATATGGATTGAAACAAAGGAGCCAGTCAAAAATTCACAAGAACTTATTCAAGAGGACTGAAATACTTGACCTAAAAATCTAGTGACTTAAAATGAATAATACTTCAAACAAACTGATGTAACATAATCTGATTAGAATTAGTGAAAAAATAAAATAAATTAAATAATTTAAAATACACGATGTGGCATTCGTGCAATACTATTATATCAGTTTGTACAATTTTATGCAAAAAAAAAAAAATTATGAGAACTTGAATGCGAAACAAATTCTTTTATTACGAGACATTTACCCAAATACTCCACTTGGGAATACATCTGAGATGACTTTACACAGGACAACAATACCAAATCCATCGTAAGTAATATTAATAACTTTATTTCATAAATATGGTGATGTGGATTACTTACTGGGCCAAAAGATCTTGAATCCACGCTACAATATGGATTGTCTCCCTCAACCCAACAATGTCCATCTGGTATCTTCACAATATCAGAAGGACTATGAGTTCCAACCCACTCACCTGGCAAACCAATAATTCTCTTTACATGTTTCTCCTTATGATTGCTCGGTGAGCTGCAAACAGTTTCAACTTTAGTAGACTATAGCTATTTTAGTCTCCTAATACAATTTTGATAGTTTGCTTCCTTAAGTTGAAAGAATGAATATCTCTAAACATTTAAAAATCAGCACAGAGACGATTATATAAGAAAAAGCTAAAAACTCATCAACAAAAAGAGAACATTCTTAGCGAAAAAAAAATTAAAACAAAAAAGAGTCCGAACATTGAATGCCTTGGATGCAAACAAACTAAACCCATCTAAGGCAGGCTTTTTTTTTCTTTTTTTTTTTTTTTTTTTAAAAATTGTAGTAGGCTGTATAGCTCTGTTTCAGCTTGATGATCCATAAAACAAATATGCTCAAGCCTTAATATGAGGCCACATTATTAATAAGTAAATGTGAGCAAAACCAAGCTAATCTCAAGTAAGCTTACAGAAATGGAATAAATTAAGACTCCACTTATGCATACAACTTATCATTGTAATTAAGTATTATTTACATATACAAATATATATATATATATATATATATATATATATATATATATATATATATATGTATAAATAAACAAGATGGTCAAGTATCAATTATCTGCATCTGAATTCATTCTGAAGAAATCCATAAAGATCACTCAAAAAAAGAGCCGTTAATTGCATCAAGTACGTCTACACTATCTCAAACTCAAGCAAACTTTGAAAGCAATCTGTCACTGATCACCCACAAAGTCCAACCAATGAAAAATAATACGAAATCCAAAGTTTGAAATTAAATATGCTACCAACGGTGATGATCGGTTAAAATATGGCAGCACAAATTGAATCAATACTCTGCTTCACCTAGGTAAAACAGACACCAATGCCAACAGCCCATAAGCCACTAGAAACCAATTTGTTCGTTACCAGCGATAATAAATAAAAGGCATATTATCTAACTGATTCACAAACATCTTCATATGTAGGACATAAAAGATAATATATAGAAAGATAAATCCACATGCATTGCTTTCACTCAATAAATATGCAGTGATATTTATGCATCTGCCAAATGTACTTCAACAATTATGTGCTTAAAGATAGAATTGATATCATATAGGTTAAAGAACATTTCTAAATAGTATAATGAAGTAAATAACTTACCGAAAAACTACCACATCGCCATGAGAAAACCTATACTTTTCGAGGCAAAACTTCTCCACCAGCACATAATCATCTGCAGCCAAGTGATAATCAGAGTGAAATCTACCATTAAAATAACTTGAACACAAAAAGAAAGATTACCAGACAAGGAGCCCATAGAGGAATTAGTTGGAGGATTAAAAGTTGGCGACATGGAAGTGCCTCGGATTGGAAGAATACTAACATAACGATCTGAAACAGTAAGGCCTATGAGTCCAAATGTGAAAAACTTCTTCCCCACACTCCATAAAAAGCTACTAGTTGTCACCATACCCAGATACTGAATTCCACAAATTAAAGCATTTCAGTTGTGAATTGAACCCATCTGCACCACCCATCAAATACCAACATCAACATAAGCATAAAAATTTGTGTAGCCACCCGGATTGGATATGAACTCGTAGCCTCAATTAATGGTCATAAACTACAAAAATACCGATTACATAAAATTAAAAAAAAAAAGGCAGAGTCATAAGACCTTGAAAGCAATCAAGAAAGATTGAGAAGTTATTGGAATTAGCTAGGCTTGGAACCGGGGCGGGCCGGGTGCGGGGCAGCAAGTATCCAGCCCCGCCCCGTCCTATTTTATTTTTGCCCCGCCCGGTCCCATTGCCCCGTTGCGGGGCGGGGCGGGGCGGGGCAAAAAAATTGGACAGCTCCCGCCATGCCCCACCCCGCAATTTTCTCTTTATACTCCTGTAATATTTATATTTTTCAATCTCGTCCCCAGCAAAATTTCTTTTAAGTCCATTCATACAACATCATCAACATAAATGCTCACAACCAAAAAATCCAAAAATATATATATATATATAGCCCATCCAATATATCATTCTCACAAAAAAAAAAAAAAAAAAAAAACTTTGTCAAGATTTGGGGTAAAATGACATTAGGATTTATATAAGCTTTTTTCAATCTTTTCAATTATGAGTCTTCATCTCACAATTTTCATGATCTAATACTAGACATACATGTGGCAACATATATATTACTGTTAAATACATATATCTCACAACCGAAACATTATGCACCGAAAAGCATGAATTTGACTCTTGTACCATTTTGAGCAAGAAATACAGCAACTTAATGAAAGAGGCCTCTCCCAGTAAATAAGAACAAAAAGAAATCAAACAAACACATGTATTTTGGCCATAATTTTCAGGGTTAAATGATATCCAATTATCCAAATCTGCCGTTCTCTCTCCTAATTTATTTTCTCATTGTTTTATCAGTATATCATTGGATAAGTGACCAAAGTCAATGAGAATTGATTGATAATTTATTCTGTGATTTAATCAACCAATTCTCTTTTACTATCTTATTTCAACAAAGATCCCTTTTTTTTCTTCCTGAAAGGCTTGCATATTCAGGTATTAATTGAAGGCAAGCTATCAAGTTTCCAGACCAGATGAAAGAATTAACCATCGTCACAAGCTGGGACCTCAAATAAGTTATCCAGAAAAAATTTTCAGGATCAGGTCTCCACTAAATTAAAACTGGCAAGCCCCTTTACAAATTAAAACCTTTCCTATTGAAACCAGTTAAAAATATGTCTATCCCAATGAGATGCAATATCCAACTTGGATTGAATCCACGATCAAAACAAAATGCATATTCAACTCTAACTCTGCAGATGAACCTTTCACTCCAACCACTCCCCAAGGAACTACTGAAACTATCAGAACTATAAAAAGAACGAAGCAAAATCTGAAGAAGTTTAAGAAACAGATAAGAAAAACATCCAAAAGATCTCTTGAAGTCATGGAGCAAGGAAGCAGTAGTTAAAACTGGATAAAACGCCATTAAATTAAAACTGGCAAGCCCCTTTACAAATCAAAATCATGACTGCAACCCTAAATTTCATTCCTTTCTCACGCAACCATGAACAACAAAACAAGACACAAAATCAACATATATATACACACAAAATAAGTTAAATCAACAGAATCAAAAAATTAAAAAAAATGAACAGAATAAAAAAATTTACATAATCAACCAAGCAGGCCTGGCAGAGCTGGACGACTGACGAGAGGGTGCAGCCGTGGACCGTCGTGTGATGACGAGGACGGTGCAGCTGTGGACGGTGGCCCCTGCAAATCACCGAGGCAAGCGAGGGCCAAGCTTGAAGGCTGCAAATCAGGGGCTGTCGACGTTAGACTATCCGGCTACGGTGGACTAGACACAGATCAGCAGATGGAGTCGCGAACTCGCGGTGGAGCTGCGATGGTGGCAGAGCAGATCGGGAGCGAGGTGTAGCAGGCTAGCGGCTAGGTGTAAGGGTCGATTTTGAGATGGGGGAGGGGTTGGAAACAGGGTTTTACAACATTTATATAGGTTGTCAAATGTCCTGAAAATTTATATATATTAAAACTTAACAAAATGACCCCTTAAATCACCTATAAGTCTCTATATTTTAATTTTTTTTATTTTTTACCTTTTACTGTATAAAGCGGGACGACTCAAATGAGTCTATACGCAGGTCCGGCCCTAGACCTGCCCCGAACGGGGTAGAACCTATACAATTCCGTACCTATTTTGTACAGTATTTTGTTTGGCTGGATCCAACCGGATCTCGTATCAAACGGGCCAGGGAGAAAGAGTTTGAGGATATACTAGAAGCGTTATTAAGCTGAGAGTGAGAAAGGGTATAGGGTTTTTCTGTTGAAGAAGATCCACAATGACTTCCAGGCCAGATTTTGAACTAGACTTCCAATTCTATTTGGGCCTGGCCCTTTCTTCTTCTCCTTCTCTTTCAACTTTCCAAAGTAAGCTTATTAAGCTTCAATATTTCATACTTATTATACAAAATGAATAATATAAGTTAAAGTATGACATTTTACATTATACAATATGAATAATTCGTATTATATGAATAGTTAACATTCTTATATTATTACAAATGGGTGGCGCGTTTCGTGAAAATTTTTCAAAGGACTCTAATTTGGGCTAAGGCAATTGTACTCATTCTGATGATACCATCAGATAACCTATTAAATCAAAGAACCAACCTAAGTGTCTTCTCTAGACTGCCGAGAGACGTTTGTTTATGATCACATAATACTATATGCCAAGAATCCGAAATCACATTTATGGTATTTTCTTATAATATCGATTCTCCTAGGGCGGATATCGGGTAACTTAAAAAACCCATGAAAAATACTGATGTAACCTTTTTTATCTTAAAATAAATATCTAAAGATGTATTTTTTTATAAATCTAATGTTTTTATTTTTAATTAAATTTAAGAATATATGATTAATTTTAAATTATTTTAAATTTTAAAAGGATATATACTTAAGATTGAATATAAATTACGTTAAAAAAATATGCAACACAACAATCGGGAGGATTTAGATTTATAAAGTAAAAGAGGCCTTTGTACTCTAATTTTCTACCGTCATTTCATTCGCGCACACCCACCGCCGCTCAACTTCACTCTCTCCTCTCGCCTCTTAACAGCGGCCGGCAATTCACAACTTAGCTTCTCTCTCTCTCTCTCTCTCTCTCTTTCTCTCCCGGTCTCTCACTTTCACACACTCCAAGTCATGACTTCACTCTCCTCTCTTTCAGCATCGGCAAATATACTCTCCCCTGAACACTTCTCTTGGTCTCGAAGTTCTTGTACAATCAACATTCCCGTTACTCCCTCTTCCCACTTTCCCTTTTTTCTTGTTTTTTAATTTTATTTGAATCGTTTTTCTGGATTTGTCATTGGGTGGTGCGATGGTGAATCGGTGATAGGTTATACATAGTGAGGGGTTTTGGTTTTATGAAAACTTGAGATGATCTTTTTTTATAAAATTGATTTTTTTAGAGTAATTAATTTGATTTTTGTGATCTGGTGATGGTTTGTATTGATTAGGGATTTATTTTTTGTTTAGTGTATTTCAGTGGAAGAAATTTTTGGCCTGGCGGTTGCATGCACAAGTTGCAGTGAAGATTTGGTAGTCGTCTTTTTTATACAAATTTTTGTTTAGATTAATTTTTGGATTAATCTATTAATCCTCTTTACGGAAGAATGTTGCGGTGAAGATTTGGTGAAGTGAGAGTTACTGCTACAAGTTGTTGAAGAATTTGTGGGAGTCTGAATTTTTGTTTTAAATTTTTTTTTGTTCAATTCAAATTTTTTATATTTTAATTACAAAATTAATTAATAGACCTATGTAAATTTTATATCTTGTATTTAATTTGTAAATATATAATTACACAAAAAAAAGAAAACAATTGAGAAAAGATACGATTGATGAGCCCAATCGTAAATAAAAACCCAAACCTAAAAGAAAAGCCCAAGATCTAAACCCAAAATCAGGGGGAAAAAATGCTAAAAATTAAAGTCAAACATAGTCAAACCCGATTTCACTCGATCTGACCTGCACCTACCCGATTATGATCGGACAATGTTGGTTTCAATGACTTCTTCGGGTATGGTCGGGTGGTTATTAGGAAACCCGATGTCTATCGGATCGGATTAGGTCAAGCCGATCCGTACACACCGTTAGCTTTAATTCAATTTCTGCAGAAAATACAGCACATATTCCAAAGCACCCCCACTGGCTGCCCAACATTCATGTCACTTCTTACCACCACCACCCCACCACCCCACCCCCCAACAAAGTAGGCGAACAAATGAATGGAATCCTATTAAAATGTCAAATTCTGCAGATAGAAGGGTTCGGAACCAGGACATATCTGCATAGTTGAACAAGCGTGCATAATGATGAAAAGCACGAAATATGTCCTCAGTTACCTAACAAATATTCGGAATGGAGATAAGCACACAAGGATACAATACCGAGAAAATGTTTTGCTCAATCAGGGAATATTAACAAACACTGATCAAAACGAGCTCAAACAATTTTCTAGAGCTGAGCTTGACAAACCTCCTCTTTGGTTCAGCTTGTCTCAATTACAGCTCTACATGTAGTAAACCAAATAAATATGTACCATATTAAGCACTATACAGTTTGATCCAAACTATTAACCTACCAAGCTTGTCATTATAGCTCTGGCATAGCTTGAGATGAGCTCGAGCCATCGATGAGGCTTGGCTCATGGGTGGCATTACTTGTCTATGTTGGTGAAGTGCAAAAGTTGTAAGAAACCATACAATCTCTCACCCGTTGTGTTTCTATACTTTGCCTTCTCTCTACTTGTGAATACTGCTTCAGTAACATTCAATTGCATCCACTACATTCTCAAAAGGACATTGCAGAGCGGTCTTATACATGGATTCTCCAAATTATAGAAAATCATTTATGTCCTCTATTACCACGGTAGCAAGTTCTTCACATGAAGCTAATGAAGAAAGGGGGGCTCTCATGAAACTCCCCAGTCACAGAAGCCAAAAGGGGAGCCCAAAAAAAAAAAAAAATTCTATCCCATAGACTATTATTGACCTTCAGAAGATGGCTTTATCCCAAAACTCCACTCAAAGATGCCATATATCATGGAATTCAATTTTTCCAAATCAAGCTCAAATAACATCTGTCAAGAAGAGAAGAGAATGAGACCGAAAGTTTGCTAGTAATTCTAGATTAGTCCACAATTTATATACCTAATTTCTCCCAATTCAATTGCATGAAATGGCCAAAGAAAATCAATTTTCCATGCAAGATACTCTGAAAAATATTCTCTTTATCATTGTTAATGAAGTGAATGAACCGTGATACTTAAAGCAGACATGCTATTAGATGTAATATGGCCCATCACATTTCTCATCGAAAGACAAAATAAACTAATTCTAGCATTACAAGCAAAGAAGAAAATGAAGAACACGGAAAGATTCGACAAATTTGAGCTTCTCAAAACTAAGTATTTGAGAAGCACATATATCTGTAACTGTCAGATTCCATTACTTAAGCTCAAAATGCTATTGCAATGAGAGCCCAACTCTCAAAGGAAAACCAAATTTATTTCCTCTGAAACATCACTTCACAAATTTATTCAGCCAATGTAACCAACAAGCACAAATTCAGTTTACTCGTCTCCACTGGTAATCACATCTAAATATTCTTCCGAAGCTAATCATTGTGGGATTAGCTAGTGCATTGAGAGAAAAATTAGGGTTGAATCTTTTTAACTTTAATTTGATGAGGGATGGTAGAGGACATAGAAATATAAATCTTGTTATTGATATCAATTACTTTCCTGGGTATGCAAAAATGCCTGATTATGAATCCGTTTTGACGGATTTTTTCTATTCCATCCCATAAACTACTATTAACCTTCAGAAGATGGCTTTATCCCAAAACTCTACTCAAAGATGCTTTTCCAAATCAAGCTCAAATGACATCTGTCAAGAAGAGAAGAGAACGAGACCGAGAGTCTGCAAGTAACTCTAGATTAGTCCACAATTTATATACCTCATTTCTCCGAACTCAAATGCATAAAATGGCCAAAGGAAATCAATTTTGCATGCAAGATACTTTGAAAAACATTCCCTCATCATTGTTAATGAAGAGAATGAACCATAATACTTGAAGAAGACTGTAATATGGCCGATCACATTTCTTATCTAAAGACAAAATAAACTAATTCTACCATCACAAGCAAAGAAGAAAATCAAGCACACGGAAAGACATTTCAACAAATTCAAGCTTCTCAAAACCAAGTATTTGAGAAGCACATATATCTATGACTAGCAGATTCCACTCTTAAGCTCGAAATGCTATTACAATCACAGCCCAACTCTCAAAAGACAACCAAATTTATTTCCTCCTCTTAAACATCATTTCACAAATTAATTAAGCCAATGTAACCAACAAGAACAAAATTAGTTTACTCGTCTCCACCAATAATCACGACTAAATCTTCTTCTTCTTGACCACATTTGAGAAAAAATCTGTCAAAACGGATTCATAATCAGGCATTTTTGCATACCCAGGAAAGTAATTGATATCAATTACAAGATATCTATTTCTATGGCCTCTACCATCCCTAATCAAATCGAAGTTAAAAAGATTCAACCCTAGTTTTTCTCTCAAAGCACTAGCTAATTCCACAACAAAACTCTCAGATGGCATTTCAACTCTCTCCAAATTGACCTCATCACAACAAGTACCTTCCTTTTGCTTGTCACTAGCATTCAAATTCGATATATGAGAAAACGATAAAGAACCCTTTAACGACTTCACCTTTTCCTCTGAAATATCAGGCAATGACTTCCTCTTCACGCATTTCACATGCGAATCAACCACATAGACTTTGAACACAACCCCACCGTGATTCACGAACTCCTGCAACACAATGGGTGGCGTCAGCTTCCTCAGTCCTTCGTTATCGAAAATCAAACACAATTCATGCGAATTTGCGGCCCCATCCGCAATCAACGGCTTCGCTATCACCGGAAAGCTCAAATTCAACTCCTCTATCGCGTTATCACCCATCAAATGCTCCTTTTCCGAAACCACAACGTGTTTTGGCACCCCGAATTCGACATCGTTTCGAAACGCACTTTGCAATGGAGTGACCACTTCCAGCATCGAGATTCTGTTGTGGAGGGTTTCAATTGATTGAGGCGAATCGATGATAGGAACGTCGGGGTTTTGGGATGAGAAATTTTTGAGTTGGGGAATCCAATCGTCGCCGTAGACTTTGTGGATGATGCAATCGAACGGTCCTTGTTCGACCAAGGGTTTGTTGAGATCGATGCGGACGAGGTCGATGTTGTGTTGGGTTGCGCGAGCTAGAAGTGAAAGCGTGATGAAGGTTTGCACTTTTTTGGGAGTAAGAGCGTAGCCGATTCGGTAGCGTTGACTTTGAGGTCGGGTGGACATTGGGGGTGCTCGGGAGGCGAGAAAGTCGAGAGAAAATTTGCAGGAGGATGAGGAAAGTTGGCGAGGTGGGCACAGGTCAGAGCAAGGGTGTAAGAGTCCATTTGTCGAGGTTAGGTACGTGCAGGAAACTATG
The DNA here is from genome assembly GCA_013180625.2 of Boswellia sacra. Lineage (NCBI taxonomy): Eukaryota > Viridiplantae > Streptophyta > Magnoliopsida > Sapindales > Burseraceae > Boswellia > Boswellia sacra. Next base: position 13,968 of record SNVD02011128.1, read on the forward strand.
AAAAGACTGGGGACACGTGTTTTGCGGTTAAAAAATACGTGGATTTGTTTACCTGTGCACTGGACAAATAATAATGTACTAACGAGTCGAATAAAAAAAAAGTGGCGATCGTGGACGAGAATATATTCCTTGGCACAATTTGGCCCAATGCTTATAATAATAATTTGGCACAATTTATTGAATTGAAAAAATAAATAATATTTGTATATTTTAGTAAATGATTATATGAACATCAAATTAACTTTATCTATTGTTTGGAACTTTATTTTTATATATGAATGTCAAAATAATATATATATATATATATATATATATATATATTTTAGAAAACTGAACTAACAGTGCTGAACTGGTCGTCTGGAATACTCAAGTTGAAAGGACTTGTGAATTACTCTGCATTTGAAGTTCTGTTTTTCCCCTATGATCTGTTGTCATATATATATAATAGGGGTTGCACTAATGATTATCGCAATGGTTGATAATTAGCCACGGTATCGAGAATATATATTCATTCCCTCCACCCTTTCGTTGGTAATCGCAATGGTCGCAAACTTTGTTAAAAAAAAAAAAAATTCCTTTTTTTGCTGACTAGTGACTGGTAATTAAATTGCATAATGTTAACGGTAGTTCTTAAATTGAATTTCGTATCCGGTATAAAAATTGTCACATATATGTATTTGCTGCGTACACTATAATTTCAAACTAACAGTAAGAAAAAAAGAAATATGATTTGTTAACGAGGTGACACATTTGAAAGCGTTACTCCATTAACAGAACAACCTTTGCTATCTGATGAAGAAGACTGGGTTGATTTTTCGACAACGCGGCTAACAGAAAATGCAGGTTGGTTTGGCTTAGGAAGTGTTCCAGGATCACTCCCCATCATAAATAATACAGATGACATGGTAGGTCTGTCTGTTGGGTCTTCTTGAACGCACAACAATCCTGTATGAATAAGTTTCAGAAGTTCAACTGTATCACAAGACTGCACCAGTAATGGGTCCATCAACTCCACTGCTTCACCTTCGCACCATAATTTCCATGCCTGAAATATTATATATACAAGTCATTAACCAATTAGATTGTTTTAAATCAGAAAGTAATCATTCTGCAACAAGAATGGAGATAGTCACACACATAAGCCAGGAGGCTTCGGCCATGCTCAGAAAGATAAAATCCAGTGTTCTTTCTCCCACTAATAATCTCTAACAGAAGAACTCCGAAACTAAAAACATCTGATTTAACTGAAAATATTCCTTCCATCGCATACTCTGGAGCCATGTATCCACTGTTTGAAATTCAGAAAATAAAAAACAAACAAAGACAGAGATTAGATACTAAACAGAACTTAGTGAATATAAAAGCAATTTTACCCAGAACAATTGTCCAAAAGGAAGGAAACAAACTCAACTTGGAAGATATACACTTACTATGTTCCAACGACTCTGTTAGTATTAGCTTCGTTTTGATCTCCACCAAATATCTTTGCCATTCCAAAATCAGAAATCTTTGGGTTCATCTCATGATCCAACAATATATTGCTAGTTTTGAGATCACGATGAATAATCTTGAGTCTTGAATCCTCATGCAAATACAAGAGACCTCGTGCGATTCCATTAATGATGCTTATGCGCCTCTTCCAATCCAGTTGTATACTCCGTGTTGAATCTAGTAGAAGAAACAAATAATTAAACAAGCCTTATTCAATGAAATTGTAGACTGCTGGTAATCATGTTCTACAAAATGAGCAATAAAGAATATTATAATTTTCGCACAAGGAAGCCTTGAGATGATCTAATTAAGAGCAAATCCGTGCTTGCAGTTAGCGGAGAGCACGTTAAAGGAGCAAAAGATTCATACAGAAGATCATATAGGTTTATGAGTGCATGGAAGTGTAAAACAAATTGTTTAAGCTATTTCTTGGCTCTCTGTTGGAATTTGCATTGCCCACATTGTGTGCCTTATTCGCACAACTTTACAAGCAGTGATTAAGGACATGTACTTTTAATCATTACAGAGTTTAAGAGACCTACCAAATAGGTGGGCATCAAGGCTTTTGTTGGGCATGTACTCATAGACTAGGAGAAGTTCGTTTCCCTCTAAGCAGCATCCCAAGAGTCTCACAAGATTTTTATGTTGTAATTTAGCAATTAAAATAACTTCATTCTTAAACTCTTTTAGCCCTTGCCCAGATGTTCTTGAGAGCCTCTTCACTGCAATTTCCTTACCATCCGCTAATACACCCTGGATGCATGTTTCCATTAGTTGTTAAAATAAAAATAAAGAGCTCATTCAAGGAATAAAGTACAAATCCATTTCATAACTGCATTTTTCCCAGTGGACAAATCCATTTCATAACTGCATTTTTCCCAGTGGACAATGATCCTTTTTTATCTCTCTACCCATCTTTTTTATAAAGGAACGATTGATAGTTATAGAACATATATAAATGAAAGGAGAGAATAAATATATATCCCAACTATCAACTAATATGAAAATTCAAGTGTCAATCCATCCTCAAAAGCTAAAGCAAAATTGGTGGTAAAGGATACTAATTCTTTCCGAATACTAATCGTTACCATGCATACACAATATTGCAGTCCATAGGAAAAGGCAAAGTGGTTTAGTTGCCTAGCTTAAAAAGACAAAGCCATCATTGATCATATAGACAACTAATTACCTTGTAGACAGGACCGAAGCCACCTTCTCCAAGCTTACTTTCATTAGAAAAATGCCTCGTGGCCACCAGTATTTGAGCTAACGGGAAGAGAGGGAACTCTTGAGATTCCATCTGTTTTTCTCCTCGTAAAATATCATCAGAGCAGTCATCTTCCGATTGAAGAAATTGAAGAGCTTTTCTTTTTGCTTTCTCCTCTACAAGGCACATACGCTAAATTTAGTTTCCAAAAGAACGAAAGCATGAATAAGGTAATAATAAAACACATCCAAGTAGAAGAATCAATTACCCATATATTTTTTCCTCATGCGCGGCAGCAAAAAACCAGATACCACGAGTACTATAGTTGCTGGTAAAACTATGCCGATTACAATCCATGTTATTTGTCTCCCTTATAATGATCAAGTACCATGTTGTTAGTGCGTGAAAATATTAAATTTGACATGTAATTTGGCTTATAAGTTATTGAAGCATACCTTTAGTTGAGTGAGGTGGAGGTGGAGGAACACTGGGTCTGGCTTCAGGTGGAGGAGATGGCGTGGAAGCAGCAGCAGGAGCAATCTCATAGAAGGGATACAAATCCCAACGAATAAAACAGCTAGGCCGACTGACAACACCTCCTTGCTTCCCAGCGCAACAATCCTTATAATCAAGCACAGATTGCTGTAGACAGAGGCTGCAATCATCCCTGTTTAAGTCTGGGAAACACTGCACCATTGCATAGATTTTCTCGAAGGATGTTAAATTTGCTTCACGAGTTGCAAACTTTAGTTTTGAAGAGCCCACCATGGAAGCGTCAATCACTGTCCGATTCATCAATGTCTCCCACATCTGATCAAACTCTGTGAAGTTCATCCTGAGATCACCGGTATTAGTCAGTCGAACTGCAGGTTCCATCTCCAATGATCCGTGAAAAGAGCGGTTTGCATAGCGCACGGCGCATGGAAGAGTTGATGTAACCCATGAAATTGCTTCCTTCTGGTTTGGACACTGGGTCATCATATCTTGAGCTGTGTCATTGACACATCTGGCACAAGCTTCTAGTGAAAAATTCCCGCCGCAACCTGCAACAACATGGATTTTGTCGGGGTCTTCGCCAAAGTAGCTATAGTATAAGCCTTCATCTGCCACTACGTCGGAAGCAAGAGACGATAAGATGTAGTTGCGGTTTCGCTCATAAGCACTATTTTTAGTGAAGTTTCCAGTATGGAAACATTGCAGCTGGCCGGTGGCAAGACTAATGCTTATAAGCATATAAGAAAGGATGGTAAGCAAGCATGTAGAACCCATCATGATTGGTTATGCACTCTCATTTCTTAACCATTCCAAAATTGAAAACAAATGCCTTTGAGAAGATGAACCAACCTAGATAAATTTAGGGAAGTGAAAGGTTGACAGAGTGGAGGCGCGGACGGGCTCGTATAATATCGGTTCGGTGTAGTATCATTTATAATACAGGAAATGAATCACTTTTTCACGCGCATACCATTGAGAAAGGGGACCTTGCAATGACAATTTGCACTGAGGAGACTTTTCCTAGCTAATAAATCATATGATTATTAGCTGATATTTCTCCATTGAAATTGGTTGGCAATTATCCCTACCAATACTCCTCCTTCGTCTAATCTCCCGTACACATCTCTCTTCGTTAATAAATTTTTCATAACCACTAATTATTGGTTTGCAAAAACACAAGGTAAAAATGAGATGAGGAGGACATCCTTATTTCTCATATTAGAAGTCTTCAAATCAAATAAGAAGATAATACTACTATAACAGCGCTTGGTACAGATTTAAGAAATTTGGTGTATTTTCTATCTAAATTTAAGCTCTATGCATTTTATTGATTATGATGATTAGAGTTTGGATTAATGAGGAATATTCTTAAGTTTATTTTAGCCTGCTGTTAATTTTTACTGGACCATGCACAAGTCGGAAATTTCCGCCCAACCTCTTTAAGTTTTTCCAAGAACGCTCCTTTCACCGTCGCCATCACGGTCCTATCAACTTCTTGTTTGCTTAAGACTTCTACTGGTAAAAAGATTAGCTACTGTGAAGGCCCTGGTCCATGTACATGGAACATGCAGAAACGTGTACCAAATTAAACTTGATCTTCTCTTGGAAGAATACTGGAGAATGAATTGTCAAGACGGAGACAATTCTCATTTGAACAAGAATCTGTACTTTAACAACACCAGCTGTTACGGACAATGCGCCACGTCAAAAAGTCTTCTGACTATTTTCGGGCGTGATATAAAACGTGAGGTTCAATCCAATGAAAATTCACTTTCCAATTAAAGATACGGCCTTAAGAAAGTGAAATTTCTTGTATATATAAAAGAATATATGTAGAAATGATTGTAATTAATATATAAGCCCCTCTGCTCACTTCTCCAAAATCATTGTGCGGTTCGTCTTCTCAAAACCATTTTCATCAGCTAATTAAGACGCGAGAGGGCATACTATGATAGCAAAGTCCTCAATGTTATGTTCAATCGGTAGAAAGGAAAAGGGAGAAAGAACGAGAGAATGAAAGGAAGGAAAAGGATAGATACGAAGATTAGATTTTATAGAATCATTTAAGTGATAAACATTCAATGACTCTTTTTTTTTTTCATAAATTTAGAGGCATTATCAAGTTTAACTTATTCTTAGTTATTCATATATTTTAAAAGGTGCTTGTAATTTTATTTACAATTGTACTAGTCCTACAAACTTCTCTTTATAAACCATGTAGTAATTGAGTTGGTACTATTACATCAATTTCATATCATCCAACCTAAATCAAATTTGTAATTTTTTTTTTTCCTACTCCAAAATTCTTTTGAGGTCCTCATCTTCTCTATTGCACGGGTCAAAACAATAGAGAGGATGACATTGTTAAAAGAATTTTGGAGTAGAAAACCTTATTTAAGTTGAATGACATCGCAATCGACGTGAAAATACCAATAACTACTCCATCAATTTATAAAAAAGGGTTTATAAAACTAATATTATTGTTTTATTTATTTATTTAAACCCATTTTTGGATAATTATTTCTTAATAGAAAATCTCAAAGTTTTGACTTTTATAGACATGTAAAATATTTTTACCTCACCTCTAAGCTAATTCTCTAAAAATACTTTTATAAAATTCATTTATTACCCACATATTATATATATATATATATATATATATATATATATATATATATATTAAGAAAAATCTGGATTTGTAATTTTAAAAGAAAAATATGGATTTGTAATTTTAACCCTTAAGATGTATCTCACAATAAAAAAACAGACCACTCTCTTACTTCATTAATTGTTTGTCTTTTAACTCACCTCTCTCTCCTAACTCATCGTTGATCTCTTCCTCTCTATCCTCTTACTCGTCTCTTAACGTAACCCATGTTGTCTTTAATAATTAAATTGGAACAGAGCCTTTTCATATTAGATAGGGTTAATTCTGATGCTTGAAATAAAATTTAATCTTCATTTCCGAGAATGTTCATGGAGAATTAGTCGTTAGAAAATAAATGGTAGTTAAAGCGTTTGTCTTAGTAACTTAAGGGGGAAGTAATTAAAACCAAAAAGCAACAGCGAACATAAACGCAACAAACTAAGCAAAAGGCAAGTGGATTAAAAGGTGCAAGGCCGCGCGTGATAACCAAACCAAAACAAAGAACTCTGAAGTCATTAAAATCGGTTGACATTCATGATAGTTTTTTAAATTAATGAGGTAAGAGAGAGGGGAAGCTAGAAGAGGAGAGGACAGAGGCGAGTTAAAAAGAGTATCTACTTTGAAGGCTGCTGATCCGTACAAGTTGAATTTCAGAGAAAATGAAGAATTGTGTAACGAACTTCTTGAGTAATGAACTGATAGTAATACAGGGCTTTCATAGTTTGTTAATCAGCACAGCAGCTTGCTGACGTGTACGGAAAGTAACTAACTAGCTAATTAAGAAACTAATTAACAGATTAACAACTAACTACTCTTTTGCTTCAATAGCCCCTCTCAAGCTCACGCAGGAAGACTTTGAAGAACTTGAAACAGACTTGCCAATGAGCTTGATGATCAGGCAATATTGGTTGATATATGGTGATTATGACCGATTCCTACAAAGTAGAGATTTTTTTGGTCATTCTCTACTTTGATTAAAAGAGAGAGAGAGAAAGAGAGAGAATTTGATAAGTGCTTGGCAAACAAGGCGGAAAATGCAAGTTTTAATGACACCCCTAAAAATTTTAAAACACCCCTTAAGTAAATAATGAATATAATTTATATATTTCCTAAAAAAGCCAACTTAATTAGAACCAATTTTAAAGACTTTTTAACTTATTGGCATGACCTGTGCCATTCCCAAAGCTCAGCCAACCTAAATTTTAACACTCTTTTTATTCTTGCTTTACCTCTTAAAAAGAAATAATTATTCAAAACTAGATTCTCAACTTTTACTTAAAAAAACCGATATGTTATTCAAATCTTCAAATAATTACTTTTTTTATGTAATTTTTTTAAGATCAGAGTTTTACTATAGACATTTAATTTGTGAGTTTTGATACTCAATTTTTTAACATCTTATTTGATGGATGATAAATTAAATGTTATTTTATAAATTGTGTAAGATTTTAGGATATGTTTTCTATAATTTTTAAGTATTTGATTTAAGTTATAATTTTATTACCTAGATCTAATATATAAATTTTCAGAATTAATTTAATATCTCATTTTATAGATTTTTTTAAATTAATTATGATGTAAATCATTATCTGATTAAAATATTAGAGTATTTAATTTAAATTAACTTTTTATTATATAGATTTGATTTTAATTTGAAACAACGTGAAGAGCCTCGTTTCCTAGATTATCCACGTATATTTTATAAAAATATTAGAGAATATTTTATTGTTTGGGCGACGCAATCGAACCTCCAAACTACGGCGAAGTGACATGGACAGCCCCATTTCCCTGCCGCCGCCGTCTGAGAATTTGTTAAACGAAATTGAATCTTTTGTACAAGTACAAATTTACCCCATTTGTCGTATTCAACAAGAATACAAAAATATATATCATAGTTAAGAAAGAATTTAAAAAAAAAAAAGAAACAATACACTTAAAATCTCGTTACAAGAGAAAATAAAATATCATAAAATAAATGATTGTAAAAAGAAATCTTAATTAACAACGAGCAAAAAAATTTCCTTTTTTCTATAATTTTATCTCTTTTTAAAAATATTCATGTGATTCTTTAACATTTAAACATCTATTCAAAAATAGCTTTGTAGAATACGAAAGGATTTAAATAGCCATGTGATGATGATGTTGCAACTGTTCTGTGTGCCGTTGCTTCACGGTGGTGTTGTGATTGAAATTGCGGTTAGATGGGAAGTGTTTGCAATGGTGGACACTGGTAGGGAGAGTTTTAAAAAAGGGCTTATTTTTTTTACTTTTAATTAAAATTAGAAAAAAAATAATTAAATCGGGTAGTTTGTAGTGGTGTATGATAGATGTCCATTTATATATCATTTTTATATCAATATGTTTATGTTATTTTGCTATATTTCTTGGTATTTTTATGTTTTTGTGTGATTTTTGATATTTGTAAAAGTTTTGAAGGAACTTGTACTAAGTTGGAGTAAAACCCTTCATCTACACCCTGCTAATCAACCGATTTCTCGGAGTTGATTGTATCGATATACAATTAACCGAATGACATGCTATATACCATTTGAAAGCTCTCGAAGTCTATTTTTTGGAGAAATTTACGGTTCACGAATTCATGTAGTGTATCGAAAATTATGATAAAAATGGTATGAGAAGTGTATAATTGTAATTCCACATATCACTGTAACATGTTATTATATACGGGTACTGTAGCAAATTACTGTAGCAAAGTATATAAACACATTTTAGGGTTTTATTTTGAGAGGAAGAAGAGGAGGGAACGTGTAGGAGGCAGCAGCTCTTAATTTCTCTCATCTCCTGGAGTTCTTGAAGGAGAAAGAAGGCTTGGAAAGAAGAAGAACTACAATCCTAAGAGATTTAAATCAGAATTGCTAAGTTTTTCCCTTCCCTTTCATTTTCTGGAAAGTTTGTATGTTATATTATATTTACCACGTTTTTGAACATGTGTAACTAAATCTGATTTGGTTTAGGGTGATTTCAAAGCCCTTGATATGGTTTTTGTGAGTTAATTGTGCAAGAAGTTGTTATCCAATTTTCTAATTGAAGTTGCTTGTATTTTCCCATATCTAATGCTTATGATTGCTTGCTGATTATATTTGGGGTGGCCAACTGAATATAATTTGGTTGTTGTCTATTGCTAGAGTAGAAATCTTGATCCGTAATTGTCTTGAATTTCTAATCATTAGTAGCAAAATTGTAATCAGAGATTGCAATTGGAGAATATAACCGAAGTTAAATAATCCGAGCTTGTGTGTTTGTTGCTTACATCAACCTATCTTTCTTATTGTAATGCTTCCATTGAATTAAATTTAGAGAGCTTGTTCTAAATTGTTTAATGGTTAGAGATTAAATAAAGAGCTTGTTTTGTTTAACAACAAAGTAAGGAAATATCGGGATAACAGAGCTTGTTGTTATCTACGGTTAATAATTTCAATGGTGTAATTAGACGACAATTCTATGATTAATTCGCAAATCCATATCTTGTGGCGGAGAATGATCCCTTAACCATATTTCTGTCATTGATTAATTCTCAATTCAATTAAGTTTGTATTGTGTTATTCTTTATTTGCCTTTGTATTCAGTTTTTCATCTAGTTATTCAATCAACAAAACCCCCATTTATTTTGTTTTTGCTTTCGAATAACAAATTTAATTAGAATCAATCCTCGTGGGAACAATATCTTACTCATCACTTTATTACTTGTGCGACTAGTATACTTGCTAGTTTCGAACGCATCAATGCAGGATTGTCCAAAGATTTAAAAAAACAAAAAAATTGTTTGATTTGTTGTGGGTTAGCAGATGAGGAGTAGTCTTCCCTTCTTATCTTTTCAAAATCCTTAAATTATCCATATATATTTTATAAAAAGTAGTTCTGTTTCATCCATATTTTTTATCTCATTAGCTTCTATATTAAAATTAAATAAGGATACAATTGTAATAAAAGTATAATAAATAAGTTAATTGATGTTGAGTCAATAAATTTCTAAAAAAAAAAAAAAACCTGTCAAGATAAGATTGTCCGATGAGCCTGATATTAATCTAGCAAAATACATGCTTGGTCTAGGAAAGAGCTACTACGCCAAGAAGCGAAGAGCGAAGAGGTTACAAGTATGTTATAAATGTGCTAAATGGAATTATAACCAGACTTGTCGTTCATTAGGTTTTGTGTCTAGGAATAGAGAAGATAAACTTTCGTTTATTAAAAATGGTCTAAGTAATGAGTCGCTGGATAATGTTTTATTAACTCTTGAGTCACATTCTTGTGGACTTGTTCAGCGTGAATTGCTTAATCTATGGACACAATTTCGTGATGAATTGCATTGTTATAGTCTAGGGAATCTGATAAAAAATGACCATATTTGCTAGTTTATAAGAAAACTGGATGGGAAGCAAATCCCCGACTCATAGAAGGCGTTTCAGCCGTTACTGGACGTAAAACCAGAGGAAGATGTGAGCCACAATCACAACTACTTGTACATTTGAATGTGTGTCATTATTGTTGAATTTTATTCTTTCTTGTTTTGTTTGATTTGATTATTAGTGTTGTCTTTTTGTTGTTGTTGTTTGTTGATTTTGTTGATTTTAATTTTAAATTTTCCTTGTTGACAAACCATATGACTACCCCATGACACCAGCACACATAGGAGACAAGTGTGGGGGTTTTGTCAACCCCCGCCGAAAGTATATCTCCATTTTTCATGCTTCACGTGGGAGATAAGTGTGGAGGTTTTGTCAAACACCGCCGAAAGTATATCTCCATTTTTCGTGCTTCACATGGGAGACAAGTATGGAGGTTCTGTCAACCTCCACCGAAAGCATATCTCATCTTTTCAAATCTTGGGGCGATAGATTTGTATCGAGCAACCCCCACCGAAATTATGTCCACATGTGTCAAATTTGAGAGTTTTACGTGTGTATATGTCCATTCTCCATATTTTCAAATGTCATTAATATAACCTGTCTTGCCCTTGAAAAGTATAACAGCTAATATGCATCATTGTCTTACACAAGGTTAGAGCAACTGTAGAAATGGAGAAAACACCAATTTGGCGATTCTGAAATATATGCGTATTTTGTGGATCGCAATTTGATAAAGATGGAGAGTTTACAATAGCAGCTCTTGATCTTGATAGGGCATTAGCTGAGAGAGGTATTCACTTGATTTATGGAGGGGGTAGTCTTAGGTTAATGGGGTGTGTGTCGACAACTGCATCCTTGGGAGGGAGCAAAGTTCTCGGCATTATCCCTAAACCATTAGCTGTACGAAATATCATAGACAACACAATGGGGGAAAAGTTACAGGTTTCTAGCATGCATGAGCGTATTGCACACATGCTAATTAAATCTGATGCATTTATAGCTTTGCCTGGTGGTTATGGTACATTAGAGAAAATATTTTAAATCACCTCTTGGGCGCAGCTAAATATCCATCGAAAACCCATTGGTTTGTTAAATGTCATTAATTTTTTTGATGGTTTGTTGTGTTTTCTTGATCAGGTCGTAGAAAAAAAACTTCATCTCACAGTCGGCAAGGTAAATCCTGGTTACAGTTTCAACCGCAGGGGAGTTAATTGACAAACTATAAGAATTCATCTGTTCGCCTGATCCAACAATAGCTCGGATAGATTGGTCTGCGGAAGGCAATAAAAGACGCCAACTGGATTTAACGCTCCATCTGTAATCTTTGCCTACTGGTTTGCTTCACTTTTGTTTGCTTTCTTTTTATTGTGTTTATTTGAGATTTTTTATGTTATTTCTTTTGAGCTTTTTCAGGTTATTTCTTTCGCCCCAGGTAATATTTTCTAATCTTGCCTTTTAGAGTGGTGACTTAAAAAGTTCAAGTCCTCTTGAAACGCATTCTAGATCTCTTCAATCCATAATGGCTGAATAAGGAAGCTAACTTCTAAACTTTTTAGACCCATTCTAACTAACTTGTTTTTGTTCGTTAACTGTTGGACTTTGTTATTTTATGAGTAAGTTTAGTTTTATGAGTTGTTATGTGTTTTTTGTCTTTATCAGTTCTGATTCAAAAAAATTGTGGAAAAACTTGAGAATGGCAAAATATGGGGTCTCCTTAACCTTTGAAATGCATCCTACTTATATAACTTGGTAGTTTGTTTATTTCTTGTTGTTTGAAGTGTCTTGTTTCTTGTTTTGTTTATTCATAATAAAGGTATATAGGCTGGAAACCTTAAGTCTGCGGACTACTGGTCCTAAGGATTGTTGAAATACATAATCTTGACTCAGGTGTAACAATGCCACATACCTCTTTTCTTGCATTTTATGGGTCGATGATAAGGCAATGATTGAATTACGAATAACTCTTGAAAAATGATAAATGATGCATAGATCTGTGTGCTTGAAATGTATACTGGTTTTTACTTTACCTTTGATTCCTTGCGCAACATTGAGCACTAAGCCATTATCACTAAGTTATTTGTTTACTTGGAGAAGGTTTATGTAATTTAAATGTTTCTTCAGATTTCAATGAATTCTAGAACCTGTTTGATAGTTACTCGAGACGAAATCCTAGACTTTGCAACATTGGGGAAATGATTTAGACCATTTTTGGACCGTTTGAGCCTTAATAGCCAACCTTGACTGAAATTGATCCCTAGTTACCCCTTTGAGCCTCTGTAAGCCTTTTTATTTGTTAACTCACTAAAAGATTTCCTAACCTCAAATGAATTTGTTCCAAACAGTTTATCCCTTACCTATGAGCATGTAGATCATTCACAATTACATTTTGAGCTATGTTCTAGTTTTGGGAAGTTAGAGGAGGTTGGGTTGTATCATGAGCAATGCAAGTGAGTTCTATTGTGTGTGGAAAAAAAAAAGAAAAAGAAAATTTATACTTACCTTTCATGTGCTTACACATTGAGGACAATGTGTTGTCCAAGTGTGGGGGAGGGGAAGTGTAGTTAAAAAAAAAAGAGATCTCTATCCTTGAGTGTTCTTAAAAAAATGAAACAACAAAATGTGAGGGTGTAGTTTTCTTTTATTTTCTATCAAAAAAAAGAGATTAAGTGTTCTAAATAAGTTTGGGGGAGTAACCTGGTGAATTGAAATAAAGTTGTGTTATAGGATTGAGCTCTACTTAGCCTTGAATGATTTATGTGTTTATGGGTAATTTGAGCCAAATTATTATCTTTTATCATACCTTCACCCAAGCCAAACGTTACAAGCTTAATAAAGCCCTACTTGATCCTTGGTATTGTGCTTGTCTACATTAGTGGAGAGTGACTTGAAAAGCAGGCCTATGGAATTCATTTATAAACACATCTTCACTATTAAATATGATTCATTTTTATGCATAAACTCATCCGGGTTGCAAGTGATCAGGTGAGAATGGCTCTACACACACACACACTTGAGGAATTGAAGTGGAGCGAAACTAATCTTTGAGATGAAATTCTTGATCAAGTGCATTATTTTGAAGTTTTCCTTGGGTTATAATTAAGTACAATCTTTGAGGCCTATTTGCAAGTTGAAGCATTTGTGTGTTTTAATTTTTTTTTCTTTGATTCTGTTTCGATTTAGTTTTGTTTCATATTGTTTTAGTTGCTCGAGGACTAGCAAAGTTTAAGTGTGGGGGAATTTGATAGGTGTCCATTTATAAATCATTTTCATATCAATTCACCTATGTTACTTTGCTATATTCCTTGGTATTTTTATGTTTTTGTGTGATTTTTGATGTTTGTAGGAGTTTTGGAGGAACATGCACTAAATTAGAGTAAAACCTTTCATTTGCACCTCTACTAATCAACCGATTTCTGGTAGTTGATTGTATCGATATACAATTAACCGAATGACATGCTATATACCATTGAAAAGTTCTCGAAGTCTATTATCTAGAGAAATTTACGGTTCACAAATTCATGTAGTGTATCGAAAGTTATGATAAAAATGGTATGAGAAGTGTATAATTGTACTTCCACATATCACTGTAGCATGTTATTATATACGAGGCACTGTAGCAAGTTACTGTAGCAGAGTATATAAACACTTTTTAGGGTTTTATTTTGAGAGGAAGAAGAGGGGGGAACATGTGGGAGGCAGCAGCTCTGAATTTCTCTCATCTCCTAGAGTTCTTGAAGGAGAAAGAAGGCTTGGAAAGAAGAAGAACTACAATCCTAAGAGATTTAAATCAGAATTGCTAAGTTTTTCCCTTCCCTTTCATTTTCTGGAAAGTTTGTATGTTGTATTGTATTTACCACGTTTTTGAACATGTGTAACTAAATCTGATTTGGTTTAGGATGATTTCAAAGCCCTTGATATGATTTTTGTGAGTTAATTGTGCAAGAAGTTGTTATCCAGTTCTCTAATTGAAGTTGCTTTTATTTTTCCATATATAATGCTTATGATTGCTTGCTGATTGTATTTGGGGTGGCCAACTGAATATAATCTGGTTGTTGTCTATTGCTAGAGTAAAAATCTTCATCCGTAATTGTCTTAAATTTCTAATCATTAGTAGCAAAATTGTGATCAGAGATTGCAATTGGAGAATATAACCTAAGTTAAATAATTCGAGCTTGTGTGTTTGTTGCTTATATCAACCTATCTTTCTTATCGTAATGCTTCCATTGAATTAAATTTAGAGAGCTTGTTCTAGGTTGTTTAATAGTTAGAGATTAAATAAAGAGCTTGTTTTATTTAACAACAAAGTAAGGAAAGATTGAGATAACAGAGCTTGTTGTTATCTACGGTTGATAATTTCAGTGGTGTAATTGGATGACAATTCTATGATTAATTCGCAAATCCATATCTTGTGGCGGAGAATGATCCCTTAACCAGATTTCTGTCATTGATTAATTCTCACTTCAATTAAGTTTGTATTGTGTTATTCTTTATTTGCCTTCGTATTCAGTTTTTCATCTAGTTAATTAATCAACAAAACCCCCATTTATTCTGTTTTTGCTTTCGAATAACAAATTTAATTAGAATCAATCCTCGTGAGAATGATATCTTACTCATCACTTTATTACTTGTGCGACTAGTACACTTGCTAGTTTCGAGCGCATCAGTGCAGGATTGTCGTAAGATTAAAAAAAAAACTAAAAAAATTGTTTGATTTGTTGTGGGTTAGCAGACAAGGAGTAGTCTTCCCTTCTCATCTTTTCAAAATCCTTAAATTATCCATATATATTTTATAAAGAGTAGTTCTATTTCATCCATATTTTTTTATCTCATTAGCTCCTATATTAAAATTAAATAAGGATACAATTGTAATAAAAGTATAATAAATAAGTTAATTGATGTTGAGTCAATAAATTAAAAAAAAAACCTGTCAACTATTTTTCATATATCTCTATTATTTTCCCTTATTTTCTCTCCAACACTGTCAATGACCAAGCTCGTTCTCTCTCTCAAGCCACCCATCTCTTTCTCTCTCCCATTTCTATATTTTTCCTTCTCAATTTAATTAAAATTTATTTATTTTTCTTTCTTTTTAAATTTCAATTAATCACATAACCATAAATTTAATGAGCATCAAATCATCCATTTTTTCTTTCTCCCTATCAAAAACCATAACTATTTAATATTTGAATGATTAAATGATTATTATTTTTTATATGAGCTTGGAGAATTTAATAATATAAAGAAAAAATTTGATTACCTTTAAAACTATTAATTTTTAATGTATAATCGATAGTTTTATTTAAAAGATTAAAAAATTTAAACACCTTCGAGATTAAATAAAAATTTAATTAAAAATTAAATGATAATCCAATTAACTTATATCAAATAAGAGATGAGGGCTAATGAGATAAAAAGTAGGTTAATTAAAAATTTAAATGATAATATAATTAAGCTTACTATAAATACATTTAAAAATAAATTTGAGCTTAATGAAATATTATCTAAATTATAACTTTACCTCATTAAATAAGAGATAAGGGCTGAATAGAACTACTCTTTATAAAAGAACAACATTGCTTATACTATATATAAGCCATAATATCATATTTTCTTCTTTAAGCCCATCAAAGTCCAATATATGTTAAACAAAGCCCATCATTATGTTTTTATCTTTAACCAAATGAAGGATTCTTAAAGCTAATTAAATTTTATAACTTAACTAGGGGTGTTCGTCGATTTGAATCCAATTGATTTAACTAATAACCAATCCAATACAATATTCATCGGTTTAGAGATTTTTCAATATAATCCAATCCAATTAAAGATCAAAATCCAATCCAATCTAATATTATAGAAAATATTATCTAATCCGATCTAATCTAATTCAATTCGATTCATAAAATTATAAACCTATCCAAATTTAAAAAACTTTAAAAAAAATCCAGTCATCCAATAAAAACACAATTCAATATTATGTGATATAAATATAATAATAATATATTGATGTAAATTTAAATATGAGTAGTAACTCATAATATAAGACATAAAAATTCATTTTTAAATTAATTAAAGTGCCTAAACAAAAATAACAATAAACATTTAAATCATTTCGGTACACATACTACAATTTTAAATAAATTTATAGGACTTCAACAAGCCATGCATAATATAGAATAATTTATTTCTTGAATTAACATCAACGCCCATTCATATTATAGAAAATCGTGTATTTTTTTTACTTAATTTAGGCTTAAGCATATTTTATTATATTAAAATTACAATAGGCTGGTCACTTTTATTTTTTGCATTATTACATCTTTACTCTTATTACCTTTTATTGGATTTGATCGGTTTATGACGGATTTTCATTATAGGATCCATCATTCGATCTAATTAATTCGGTTTTTTTAAATCATAATCTAATCCAATCAGTCAATTAATCAAATCCAATCAAAATTGGATTGGTTTGGATTGGATTGGTTGGTTTAGGTAGATTGGTTTGGATTTTGAACACTCCTAAACTTAACTCTTAAAAAATTAACAGGAAAACTTCCTACAATAATCCTTTGTTTTCAACATTTGTTTTCAAATCTAAAGTCCAAATAACTATATTCAATAATTCTTTTATGAATGATATGCATAAGTATCAACAACTTTTGATAATTCTTTTATTTCTTCTTGTTATACAATTACATACCACTAATCATTTATAAGTGTGTGTTTAAATATATATAGGTGTGTATTGTTCTAATTATGAACTAAAATCAATATGCTTTTTTAAGATTTAGTCTTAACCATTAATAACATATAAATATAATTTGTATTTATATTTATACTAAATACATATAATTTAAAATTATAATGTGATGGTTGTGGATTAACGGAGTTAAAAGGTAATCATTTTTACTTATAACAAATCAATAGTTTTACAACTATAAGTTTGGCGTGAAATTTGGATATGAATTTATACAAAAGTATCTAGATATATATTACGTATATGTATATTTAGGTAAAATATGGATAGTAAGTGCATAACTAAAAGAGTGATAGTTCTACCAATAATGCTAGGTTGGAAATGCTACCTTTAGCTATGCTAGCTCATAAGCTAATATGCCTTGTGAGATTGTGGTTGTTGCACAAACAATCGTAGAATCCATATTCTTTCAAAACAATAACTCTTTATTCTCAAATTTGAAGTCTAAATATAATTGAATATTTGTTTTCAAAATTAAAGTCTAAATAATCATATTCAGTATTCCTCTTTCTATCTCCAATCAAGATCAAATGATCAAGTAAAACAAATTAATATTAATAAGTATTACTAGGCAAAAATTATTACTTTTTTAAATTGCCTCTCCTCGATGAAATTTCTGGTTCTATCCCTAGAACTTGAGCTAGGTTGTCTAGAGATTTTGGCGGTCGGCTTTGTTGGGTTTCAGAGCTTTGGTGGTGCAACTATGCTTTGGTTGTAGGGGCTTTTGTTGGAACAACAACAATTGATAATGGGATTGGGATTCTACAATGGCGTTATTGTTGGCAGTGCCTTAATTTATTGGTGTAGGTGCGGTGCGTCCTTTGTTGCTACGACCATATGATAATTGTGGTTGGTGATAGTCAAATTGCTTGTGGCTATTGGGGATGACAAAAGTACCGAGATCAGCCCAGGTTTTACCCGGCTCAGAACCTTTCCTAGTACCAAGCTGGGCGAAAAAGTAAACCTGAGACCTATGTTTGGGGTGGGCCCAGATATATTTCTTAGATCCGAGACTAGGACCTGGACCCAGGTTTTTATTAAAATATTTATGTAATTATTTTAGTTAATTGATATATTTTTTGAAATTTATATGTTTTTATATAATATGATTAATATAATTCTCAATAAATTCTATATTTTATATATTTTTATTTCAAATCATATTTATTCACTTATAAATCAACAATACATATTAATTTGAAATCATAGCAAAAAGCATATATATATATATATATATAGAAATATATCATATTAACATGACTAGAGATTAATGTAATTAAATTTCATACTGTTTATAAAGTGCAATGCTTTCATAAAATACTATGGAAAGAACGAAGCAGCTAAAAGTCTAGCAATCAAATTAGAACACTGGCTGGCCCAATACTGGCTATGACGCAATGATAAAATCCGAGAAAACATCCCTATGGCAACAAAAACCCAAAACCTAAATATTTTGATTTTGATGGATGACAGCGTCTCTCTTCTCTCCTTCCATCTCTCTCTTATCTCCTAAACATCCCCAGATTTTCTTGACAAACAAGCATTACGGTAACGGAGCCACGTAATGACCAGTGGGGGCAAAATTATTTACAAAATTTCATTTATTCCCCTCCACTTTGTATTTTAACCAAACAAGTCATTTTTTTTAGATAATTTAAATTTCTGATCCATCCTATAACTATTTTCACTCTAAATGGCTTCACAATAGTTATCCATATTAACTATTAATATATTGTTAATTAATATCATACTATATTTTTAATTCACAAGATCCAATACTAATTTTATTAATTTATAAAACATTCAAGTTAAGAATTAAATTATAATTACCTAACCTTCTATGATATTTTTCTTTATGATATATTTTACAGAAGTACTTTTAACTAAAATTTATAGGCAAGAACTTGTATATCAAGTTTTTTAAGTATTTTTATTGATATTAGTTGAACCTTAGAAATAAATATAAACCTGTTTTCAAACTACTACTTTTTATAATACATAAATATTTTTTCTTTTGGGCTCTTAATTGTAAAATTTTTTCAATATAAGAAAATATACAAATATCATAATAAATATGATTTTTCTAAAATAATTTTTCTAACGTCTCCATTTATCCCCACTAAAGCAAATAGCTGGCTTCTTCACCAACAAAACAATAGTTCATTTCCCTTGTGTTGCTGCTAACCCCTTAAACAATAAATCTGCAAAATTAAGAGAGAGCTGGAAGAAGATAGGAGAAGATCGAATGGAAAACCAGATGCCAAAAAATGATAAAATGAGACAGAAGATCGACGGTGGCTTTAATTTATTTATTTAGTTTTTATAATGTTTATATTGCTTTACGCACTAAAATGAATTGTATATTATTTTTATTATTTTATCCATTGAAATGACAAAGTTACTCTGTGCCATGACCTCAAACGGTAGCCGGGAAAAGCGGTCTTCGTGTTACTTCGCCGTAGTGTGGAGGCTCGAGTACTTCTCCCAAACAACAAGGTTGTCTACGAATTTCCCCATTTAATTACGACGTAAATGGAGCAAGTGATGACACCTCAGGAGATTAGAGTGACTAAGTCAAAAATCTTCTTACTTGTCAGGCTTTATATATCAACGACACCCCTTTCGATTGGACACAGTCACAAAAGCTTGTTCTTGCTATTTTCAGTTGGATTATAAATATATCTAAATGTTGTACGGAAAATCTTACATTGTAATCTATTTCTTATAAGTTGTTTCGAGATAGTAAATCAAATTTCCCTTTTGGCCGGTTGCAGGCGTCCAAGATCAATGGTGCTAAATTTTCTGCTGTCATTCCAACATTTTAGTGAAGTATCATCGCCAGGATTCCTGAAAGCAATTAATGCTAGTGTCAGGACTGGAAATTTGATTTTGCTGTGCTAAACTGCCTAAGTTTGAGATGTGAGTAGAACTTCCAGATGGTCTCTAGGATTCCAGATTCTGACTGAAATCAATGTATTAAGAATTACAACGAGAATTATTATAAGATCATACAATTTTGGCTACGAGTGCTGTACATTGACTACCCATAATAATCCATTTACTGACTGATAATTAAATTTTAATATTAGTTTTACTGGTAGTACTTGAATTGAATTCCATATCTATACAAAAATTATCACGTGTGAATTTTAATTAAATTACCTTCTATATCTGAAGTTAATGGTACTATGATTTTCAAATTTGATGGTCATCGAGGTGTCACATTTGTAACGGTTACACTGTTAACAGAACAACTTTTACTATCAGATGAAGAAGGCTGCTGATATTTGTCCTACAAACAGAGCAGTAAAGAAAAAAAATTTCGCACTGAGAAGGCTTGAAATGATCTAATTGGGAGAAAATTCGTGACTACATTTAGCAGGGCCTGTCAACTGAACAAAAAGTGCATACAAAAGTTCATAGATAAAAGTGCATGAAAGTAAAACCAAAAATTTTCAAAGGTTTTCTGGCACTGGCATCGGCATTGGCAGTATTACGTGACACGACAGGCTCTTAGTTAATACGAGCGAATCGTATCTAAAATTGTGTTAAGAAAATTTAATTTTTTAAAATATACTACCTTAAGAAAATTTGACAGAGCCTTCCTTACATTTTAGACTAATCCTCTACCAAGTACAAAACTCAACATTTCTAAAATATTTTCATAACTACTAACTTCTTTTTTGGGACCTTGAGTCCTCTATTAAAATAAGGGTATCTCTAATACAGTCATTAAGATAAAATATAACTTTCGACCTCAAATATAATTAATTTACAATTCAAAAAGTTTACAATTAGGATTTTAATACAAGTTTCCTCAAAAACTCATGCATGATGAGTAAGCAAAAATTTTTAAAGGAAACTAAAACAAAATGCTTGATGTATATACAGTATTAAAAAAATACACATATGCAAAAAAATCATCTACAATAATGAAACAAGATATCAAAAAAGAAGGCTCTTAGAGCATCATCAAGTAGCCAACCTCAAGCAGCTATTGGCGTTCCGACCGAACACTGCATTCTCCTTGGGAAAAATGAGTTTTTAAAAAAAAAAAGAAATAGGGTGAGTATAATCTCAGTGAATGGGATAGAGTCATTGAAATAGATAAAAATTTGCATGAGATAAAATACTATATCGTAACAATTAAATAATTAAAATTCTGTTTTATTAACGTTGATTAGAAAAATATTTAGAAAAGATACAAAAACAAGGAAGCAAATTTTTAAATAATTTATATGCCTTTCACATAACCTAATTTATAATATAAAAATCTTCTAAGGCATTTCTACTTGCATTCAACATTCAATAAGATAATAGTATTAAGGTTCTAAATCTCATAAAACTAATTCCACATTTTAAATTTCTAAATCATCATAGTTTCATTAATCAAGTATCCAAACTAATCTGACTGATCATGACTTGGAGGGCCTAGGATCGCTCACGTCAAGATATCACTATACTGATCCTACGCATGCGCAAAGCTGCCCCCAAAGGGCTAAATGTCCAGATCACACAACCGAAAGCCTCGATGTGTGCCAGAACGGGTCTCAAAGACCTCTATAAATCTACTACCTGAATGAATTGGGTACTAACTTAATAAAACATTAAAAAAATCATTTCTTTGCTTAGAGTTGTATCGTTATTTTAATGATAATTTAGAAAATTCGCTTTACTTTTAAATCTCTAAAATATTAAACAATTCTTTCAAATAAATAAATAAAATTTGGTAAACTATAAAATATACTTCATACAAGAATGAAGGAATATAGATTTACTAAACGTAATAAAGTTTTGCTCACATGTATAGAAATAGGAATTTTATAATTTATAGTTCAATTATTTGTAAAAAATATATTTTTTCCACTCACAATCTCAAGAATCAACTTGTGTGGCAACCCCTTCTTCGATTGGATTCAGATCCGGACTTGAAACCGCAGTCTCACCTAAAGGAAAAGCGAGATAAAACTCTTTAATAGCACCAAACCACATAATTAGATAAAAACCCCTAACTTCCCACTTGTAGGAAACTTGGTAAATTAACACAAAAATTGAAAATCCATCATTTGGTCCTTCCAAGAGTTAAAAGTGGCTAGAAACTTCACTAATTTTCCATGCCAATAAAAATTTAAGAAATATTTGTAAAAATATAAATTAGAAAAATTTTGGGTAAATGGGTTTATTCTAAATTACACCAATAACGTACTAATTTTCCTAATTGAATAAGAAAGTATCTAATTTCCATCAAAATACAAGAAATTGAAACCTAAATAAGCATAGAAATCTCCTTTCTCTCTCTAATTTCTCTCTCTATAACTTCTCCAAATATCAAATAACATCCTCCTAATATTTATCTAGAGGTAGAATTCAAGATATATAGTCTAATTAAGCTAGGAGATGAAGAAATTATCTCAAAAGGACTCCAAATTCTTTAGAAAATCAAAAAGCCTTCTCTTGCCTTTTTTTTCCCCTCTCACGTCTCCCCCTCTTTGCCTTGCCTTTTAATTTTTTTTTTCTCTATTTATTATAATTTCCTATCGAATATAAATGCAAAAATATGAGAAGATGGGCTGGGTTGAAAAAAAAAAACATTGGGTTGGGTTGCCAAATAAAATAAAATGGGCTAGGCTTCCATAAGATAAAAGTTAATGGGCTTTACAACACTATCCACTAAAAAAAAATTTCGTCTTCGAAATTACTAACCTGAGAGAAAGAGATGTGGTACTGAGCTCGCATAACGTCCTCTGACTCCCAAGTAGCTTCTTCCTTCGAGTGATTTAGCCATATTACTTTTATTGATACTAGGTATACAACTAACTTGTATAATCTAACCCATACAACCTAACATGATATAAATCTATTGGATATGTGGGTCCCATTTTATTTATTAAAATTAGTTAATTTATTTTTCATTTTTAGCGATCCAGTGAATTTGTACCATGTCAGGTTGTATGAGTAATATTGTATAACTTAGTTGTATACCTAGCATTGCTCTTCTTGCAAAAGCAATCCGACAACCATGTAGAGAGAGTTGAGGCAGTCATAATGGCACCAACAATGTCGTCAAACATCGATGACTTCGTTGGCCAGTTTCTAGAATTTGTAAAAAAAAAAATATCATTATATTTTTTTAAAATGATATATTTTTAATTAATTATATAACTTTTATTAATTGAATGTAAAGGGTATGTATGGAATAAAAAATTATCACAAGAGGGCAGTTTATATATTTTAAACTTTTCAGATATTTTGAAGAAAAAAGTGATAAATTTTCACTTTTTATATTTAGACAATTTCATCTAAAAATAAATTATTAGATACAAAAACAAACATGCAAAAAAATTTTAATCTATTAAATCTGAATGGATTCAGATTTAAATGGTCCAATCAAACAGGCCCTAAGTCAATAATCCATATCTTGAGGAGTTCTCTTCTACTATTTAAATATTTATATAGTATATTTTTCATTCTCTTCTCCAAAGTAGGGGTGGGCATTTGTCGGGTCGGGTCGGGTCGGGTTTAGACCCGATCACATATACCCGAATTGGGTTCGGGTAAAGAAAAACCTACCCGATATCGGGTAGAAAATATGTTGGACCTGATACTACCTGAACTTACTCGGGCCGGGCTGGGCTGGGCTTTAGCCCAAAAAAGCAATTTGAACTCCTTTTTGTTTATTTTATTTTTTTATAATTAAAATTTTACAAATATTTAGGTTTTATTATATCTCTAAAAGCCTAGAACAAGTTATTTTTGATATTTTTTTATTTTTTTTAGTTATATTGTAAATTAAAATGACAAATTAACAATAAAAATGAAAAAAATAAGTTCACAAAAATGTACATTTGTCGGGTCGGGCCGGGGTCGGGTTTTATGTAAAATATCTTATCAATACCCGATGTTTGTCGAGCTTACATTTTAGTACGGAAGATCGGATTTTTTTGTTTAGGTACTCAAACAAACCCGATTCGGGTCGGAATTGGTCGGGTAAAAGTGCCCACCCCTACTCCAAACTATACATTTTCAATAATAAAAGTTATGCGCATTTTGAGTAGCAAATTTCTCTCAACGCATTTTAAGCAGCAAATTTCTCTGCTTGAGAGTGAGAGGCCACAGCTAGGCGAGAAGAAAGATGGGACGTCTTCTATAAAATTTTGCAGCAGCTTACTCCTCGCACTAGAAATAATTTTTTAAGAAGACTTCTTATTAAATAATGATAAAAATGCAAAAACTTTGTCTACAAACTCAAACTCGTATGACTTACTTGATTATTAATTCATCACTAATAAAACTCATTAAATAAGCTGATTTTTTTTTGTTTACTCGAATATTGATACACTTCTCAAAATTTATCCTAAAATCATATATTTCAAAAAATATAACATAAATTTAAAACCTTCACGTTGTTTATTACATCATCATATCATCTACTTGACAAACACTAATTAAATATATATATATATAGTTGGAATATAAAATTTATGATGAGTATCATTGTTCATTTTGACTCTTCTATACACTTTGTAACGCACTAGTTTGAATGTAAATGCTTTTATGGATTGGTGGGATCGTTGCCACATCATTTACAATATATCTCTCATTTAACAAACTACAAATTAATATCTTTTTGTTATATGTTCTCGACTAATATATTCTTTATTTCTAATCTTGTGGGAATATGCAAGTCTTCGGATTTAAGTGCTTGGTAAAGACTTGAGAAATAGGCTGTGCATGGCCTAGTCAAAAATTTTAATTAACCTTATCTATACGCATTTAATTGACTGTGATTGGCTGACACCTTAAGCGATTAGACACGAACATTCTGAGGCCTCATATTTTTAATTTTAGATATATCTATTAGAGGCCGGAACATTCTTCATATTTTCAAATTTAATAAGATAAGTCAATGTTATTTTGGACCTCATATTTTTGTAATCTTAAAAATAATTAAAAAATATTTTTTTAATCAAAGATTTTTACAATTAAGTTTCTTATTTAAAAACCATGTCTTATTAAAATAAAAGTTTGACGAAAGAGTAGTGATAAACTTCCCAAAAATTATCTCAAAATCTTGCATTCCAAATAATAGGATATATTTTAACACTAATATATTACTCATTACATTATCAACTTATCCACAAAGCAATCACTAATCGAATACACATTATTTGGGATACAAGGTTTGATATATAATTTAGGATAAGCATCGTTAATTTTTATTAAAATAAGAAGTAAAATTTGTAACTCAAATATATTTCTTTTCTATAATAAATAGAATTGAGTAATACTATTTTTACAAACAATTTGTACAAACTTACTCCTACAATGATGTATCATGATTTAATTAGTTGAGTGAATACCAAATTTTAATTATATTAATTAATATGAATTATGTGATAATCATTCAATAATGTCATATTGGTTTGTAAAAGTTTGTATGGATAATTTGTAAGAGTAGGAGCACTCAATAAAATTAAATAGACTTAATTTTTTTTAGCTCCAAAGTTATAAAATATGTTTTCAAAATTTTAAAGATATCTAAATTATAATTAGTATTTAGTATTAAAGGATTCAATGTCGTTATATGAATTAAAACATTCAACATTATATATATATATATAAATAGTTCAATAACTCCATTTTTATGCTTTTATAGATATTACTTTATTCATTGTTTATTTATTACATATCAATGTGTAGATAATTAATTTTTAATTTTAGATATATCTATTAGAAAATATGAATCCATATATGCAAAACCTAAGAAAAATTAAAAAAAATTCTTGAATCCCAAAATTTTTTATAAATTTTTAAAAAATATTATAAATATATGAATGGATTTTAATAATTGACCAAATAACACGGACAAAATCAATGAAGGATCAAATTATTAAATATTAAATCTGAAATCATAATAAAATTTTATTTTTATTTTTTATATTAGATATGAAAAAGCCGATTTCACAATTTTGCCTGGCCCCGAAAGTGCTTGAGCCGGCACTGGCCATTTATATCACTTTCATTTCTTGCATATAATTCGCGAATGCATCCATTTCTAATTGTATAAATACTTATGTATATTTAGCATACTACCTACTTTGCTCCACTTATTCGTCTGACCAACAAATCATATACTACCATATAATATCATCTCATCATCGTTTTAAATAATAATTAAATAAATAAATCTCTCGTCTCTTTAATATTCATTGCTTTTATCTTATTTTAAAATTCTAATTAGTTCTCTTAGAAATCTTCCTTGGTAATAACCAGAAATCTTCCTCAGGCAATTTTTTATTCTTCAGAAACCTGTTCTAATCCTCTTCATCCACAACCCATTAGTTTGCTCCCTCTCTAGATTTTTTTTTTTTTTTTAGTGATCAAATAAATAACTGTCAAATATCTGAATTGAATTGAATTCCATATCCTTATAAAAACGATCACGTAATGAATTTTAACTAAATTACCTTTCTATATCTAAAGTTACTGTTACTATGATTTTCAAATTCGTCTCACAATTTGCTGCTTATACATTATAACTTCAAACGAAACAATAAGAAAAAAGAGATAATCAACAAAATGATTGTCAACGAGGTGTCACATTTGTAACGGTTACTTCGTTAACAGAACAACCTTTACTATTTGATGAAGAAGACTGGGTTGATTTTTCAACAACACGGCTAACAGAAAATGCAGGTTGATTTGGCTTAGGAAGCGTTCCAGGATCACTCCCCATCATAAGTACTACACTTGACATGGCAGGTCTGTTTTTTGGGTCTTCTTGAACGCACAACAATCCTATATGAATAAGTTTCAAAAGTTCAACTTCATCACATGATTGCCCCAGTACTGGGTCCATTAACTCCACTGCTTGACCTTCGTACCATAATTTCCATGCCTGAAACAGTTAAATATATATATATAGACAACACACACACACAAGTCATTAACTAATTACATTGTTTTACATAAGAAAAAGTGAGGGATGGAGATAGTCACATACATAAGCCAGAAGGCTTCGGCCATGCTCAGAAAGATAAAATCCAGTATTCTTTCTCCCACTGATAATCTCTAATAGAAGAACTCCGAAACTAAAAACATCTGATTTGACTGAAAATATTCCTTCCATCGCATATTCTGGAGCCATGTATCCACTGTTTAAAAAAAAAAAAAAACGAGGCGGAGATGGAAGCAAACTTACTAAGAAAAATTGTCCAACGGGTAGAAACAAACTCAGTTTGGAAGATATGCACTTACTATGTTCCAACAACTCTGTTAGTATTAGCTTCGTTTTGATTTCCACCAAATATCTTTGCCATTCCAAAGTCAGAAATCTTTGGATTCATCTCATGATCTAACAATATATTACTAGTTTTAAGATCACGATGAATAATTTTGAGTCTTGAATCCTCATGTAAATACAAGAGACCTCGCGCAATTCCATTAATGATGCTTACGCGTCTTTTCCAATCCAGTTGTATACCCCTTGTTGAATCTAATTAGGTGAAATTCATAAATATATAAGCCTTATTTGATGGAATTGTAAGACTGCTGATATTTGTTCTAAAAAGAGAGCAGTAAAGGGAAAAAAAAATCACACTAGGAAGGCTTGAAATGATCAAAATGGGAGCAATTTCGTGCCTGCATTTAGCACAGCCTGTAAACTGAACAAAAAGTGCATACAAAAGTTCATAGATAGAAGTGCATGACAGTAAAACGAAAAATTTGTGAAGATTTTCTTGGCCCTCTATTGGCATTGGCGAGATTATGTGCCTTATTCGCAAAACTTAACAAGAAGCAGTGATTAATGAAATGAAATGTATATATCCAAGCCTTAATTTTTACTAGTACATTACAGGGAGTTTGAGAGGCATACCAAATAGGTGGAGATCAAGGCTTTTGTTGGGCATGTACTCGTACACTAGGAGAAGTTCATTTCCCTCTAAGCAGCATCCCAAGAGTCTCACAAGATTTTTGTGCTGTAATTTAGCAATTAAAGTAACTTCATTCTTAAACTCTTTTAGGCCTTGCCCAGATGATCTTGAAAGCCTCTTCACTGCAATTTCCTTGCAATCCGCAAATACCCCCTGGAAGCAGATGTCCATTAATTGTTACATTTAAAATAAAGAGCTTATTCAATGAATACAATATTTTATTTCATAATTGCATTTGGTCAATACTTCTATTTACCACGTACCATTAACTCCATAGAAAAAGGCAACGTGGTTTGATTGCCTAGCTTAACAAATTAAAGCCATAACTGAATATACTTATAATTACCTTGTACACAGGACCAAATCCACCTTCTCCAAGCTTATTTTCATAAGAAAAATGCCTTGTAGCCTCGTGTATCTGACCTAACGGAAAGAGAGGGAAGTCTTGAGATTCCATCTGCTTTTGGTTTCCTTGTAAAATATCGCGTACGCAGTCATCTTCTAATCGAAATAATTGAAGCGCATTTCCTTTTGCTTTCTTCTCTGCAAGGATTGTTATATTTAGAGTGCACTTCGAAAAGCTACAGCTATTTAGGCATTTACTAATCGTTTCCAAAACTTATTCTTCAAAAAAACCACTCCAAAACTCTATTTTGTTTTAAATTTTCAAAAGCAGTGGTAGCTTTTAAAAATCTGATTTTGAAAAAGTTATAGTTTCTAAATAGATCAAAATACTAAATTGTCTCCGTAAAATAATATAAATCAAAAAATAACCTCACCTATTAAAATTTTAAAATCTATTTATTTATTAATAACATAAAATTTTAAATATATTTTAATTTTTACAAAATTAAAAATTGTCATGGAAGCAATAACAGTTTTCGACAACCACCCGCCATTCTCGACCATAGTATGCTGTACCTCCACGCACGGAGTGACACCGTCATCTCCACAAGCATTAGTAAAAGCGGCTCTTCTTTGACCTGTTGACCTTGTTGGCATTTAAGAGAGGAAGAACAAGATCTAACGGTTAAAATTCCAACACCTTCACAGATGGGACAATGTCATTCCACGCGTCGACGTCTAGCAAACACTGGCCGGAAACAACGACTACCTTAGGTGACTTTTTAGTTTTATTTTTAATAATAACGAAATATATTTAATTATTTTTAATAATATTATTTTAGATTAAATTAAATATTTTTTTTTACAAAATTATGTATATTTTGATATTTGCATTGAAAATGAAATTTGAAAATAATACATATTCAAAACTTTTGGACTACACAATAATTTTGAAAATCTATTTTATCAAACAGATTACCACTTTTTTATGACAACTCAATTAACATCTAAAAGCATTTTCCTCAAAAAATTTCTCGTATCACAGCAATCCCAACAAGACCCTTAGTTTTCAGAAGAAAGAACCGAGGGACATCATAACACACATACACACATACACACATATAAGGTTTTTGCTAAACAGAAAAGTCCATTACCTTTTTTTCTTCTCCACATGCACCGTGCAAAAAAGCCAGAGAGCACGAGTACTATAATTGCTGATACGGTTGTGCCGATTGCAATCCATGCTACTGGTCTTCCTTTTCCCCCTTTTCGGAGCAAGTATTTTTTAATTTAATAATCAACATATATCTATGCAAAAGATATTGTGATAGACTATACTTCATATCTAATTGATATAAAATATATAAATATTACACAAAAAAATAAATAAAATAAAAAGATGATGTGATCGATCAATCCAAGAGACTGCCCTAGAGTACATATCTCCGTGACTACATTTTTACTTAAAAGACTTCCCCAAAAAGTTCTGCGAGGACAGTTATATAGATGAAGCCATTACCAATCCCATCACTTTTGCCTCTACATATCCTACCAAATACAGGATCCGAGACGTCAGGAAACAAAGATTTCATAGCCCTTTATTTCACTGACTTCACTGTAGAAGGGCGCGCTCCTCGATCCTAAGCTGCTAGCTGGTGTCATTTTATGATGGTAATGAAACAAGAAATGTATGATGTTTTCTTCGTGTTTTTTAGAAAGATTTTAAGAAGTTAGGAATATTACTGTTGTTTATTTTATATATGGATGTGAGAACTAAGAGACAGTAGGAAAATTAGAAAATAAGTTTAGAGAAACTTTTTTTTGAGTTTTAACAAAATCCTTAGTTTTTAAGTTACTAGTGAACTCAAGTGTAAGGGTGTCAATGTGGTGTGGCAGTAGATGAAATTCCTTTCCTCATACCCACTCTTTATTAATATTCTTATACCTACTACTAAGAATTAGGGTGAGACAGGGATCCCCTATTAGTAAATGGGGAATCTCCATTCCTGCTCATTTGCCCCATTTAATTTTTAACTTTTACTCCTTATATTTTCTAATTGATAAAAGAAAAAAAATTGCAAGCAAAGCCTAAAATAACAAATATAAAATAGTTACTCAAAAAATAACAACAAAACTACACATTTCATTTATATTTGGGAGTGAAATTTTGTTTTAAAAGTAAAAGAAAAAGAAAAGCAACCTTGTATCTCTAACTATATTTAAAGTAAAATAATTTTATCATATTTATTAAAATAACATAGCACAATCATATATATGAGAAATTAAGAAGTTTGTTATGAAAGATCCAAATTAGACATCTAGAAATCATAGATTAAAAAAAACAAAAGATTATAAATAGGGCTTTTGCTGGAAAAAGTAATATATATATATATATATATATATATATATATATATTAATTTAGAACATATAAATGTTTGTGGGTTGAATTGACATCCCATCCCCGAGAAAGACTTACATGGAATAGGATCACCAAATCATTAAGATGATTTGGTAGGCCTATCCAATTACGAAATAATAAATATACATGGGTGTTTATGAAAGTTAAGAAAAAGAAGACCATTCAGCAGTCTCATCTAAGTAGATTATGACAAATGATTATGGGTGGTTGAAAGAATTGAAAAAAAAATGAAAAAATTAACCACCTTTAACAAATGATCTAATATATACCTCTCGTATGTAAGTGTTTTCAGTCATCACCACCTTATATAATTGCTAGTAATGGAATTTAAACCCATGTCTAGACATATAAAATGTATTGTATCGCCACAGTCAAAAAATTTTGGGCCTATAATACTATTCATTCCGTACTTGATCCAGTATGAATAGTATTTTGTGTCGTCTCATGCCTAGCATTAAAAAAATTTTGAACAGCCAGCATAGCCCGAATGGACCGTGTCATGCTTAGGATCGTGCCTTTCATACTTGACTCGAATGGGACAAAAATAAGTGCAAAATTATTTTGTCTTTAATTTCTAAATTTTTATCAAGAGGACATACGTGTATCTTAAAGAGACTAACTAATCCCTCATTTAATAGCCCTAAACATCTCTTCTAAGAAAAATAGGCTTATCTTTCAAATCAAATTGAATTTTTTTTAATTACCTAAATTTTTTAAAGAATTTATAGATAACAATTCTAAACTATTTTTATTAACTATTACTATCTTGAGTTAAAAAATTATTTCATTTGATTTTTTAAAAGTAAAAATCTTAAAATTTTATTTAAACAAATATAGATACACTAGTCAATTTCTTAAAAAAAAAAGAATTCTTTGTTAATAATTTGAACAAAAAGTATAATTCTTTAAATGTAGTATGAAAATTCCATCATTATAGTTAAGACTCATTTTGTATCATTTCTTTTGATTGAAATTGAGTTCATTTCATGAGATTGATTAATAGAGATAGAGATTTATGTGAAGAAATGATATAGAAATGTAGCACCAAGTAACTAAGAATATAAAAGGCATGGGAGATAAATAGAAAGTAAGAAAAGAAAATAAATTTTACTTTTGGCTTCTAATTGTACAACATTACAATAAAGCAACTTGGTCCCTTAATATATTTATTTAAATCCAATAATTTATTTCTTTTAATTAAAAATGAACTTATTTTATTTAATGAATTAAAAAAAGTAACAGTGTTCATTCGTACGTATTTGTGCCTATTTGTGCTTATCTTACTTCATGCTAACAAGGCCCATCGTGCCAAATTTTTAAGCCCAATTCAGCCCAATCCTCATTTCGTACTATACCATGTCGCTACAATATTCATGTTTGTGTCGTACGAAATTCATACTATATGATTTCGTATTAGATCATGTCGTGCTCGTGCTTGGACCGACCCAGTTTTTACATGTCTACCCATGTCTAGCCCAACCCATTATTTTTTGTCCCCAAATCTATCCTATTAGGATAGATCCCCATGAGATCCCACATTTGTGGGTTGAATTAACATCCATACTAAGTGTACTTAATTTTGAAATGGGTAAAATAAGATAGGAAGTAGAGATTGAATAGAACTTCTCTATGGTCAAGGTTGGAGTTAGGGTCAGGGTTATGCCCAAGACCCAAGATAGTCAAGATTAGGAAGTGACCCCCAATATGGTTAGGGTTAAGTTCAAACCTAGGACGATTGAGGTTGGGCCTCGAGCTCAAAAAACCCTCGAGTTTGGGTCCAAGCTCAAGATGCTTGAGGTTGAGTATTGGGCATGAGACCTTTGATGTAGGCCCCGAGCTCAAGACTCATCGGCTTGGAACTTGAGCCCAAGATGCTCCATGTAGGAATAATCAAGATCAAGACTGCCTTTGGACAGTCAAGCTTGAACTAAGTAATAGGCCAAGAGAGAAAGACTTATATCGGATATGCATATTATCTCAATATAGTGATTTGGTGAATGTGTCCAATAAGATAATGACACACGATCATGAGTGGATTGAATTTTTTTTTAAATAAAAAAAAGACAATCCAACAATCATATCCAAGAAAATGATAACAAACAATCATAGGAAGTTGAGAAAATTAATTAAAAAATTTGAAAAATTAACCACCTTTAACACATGACTAAACATTAGTTGTTAAACATACCACATCAACAGTATACACGTCCTATATAAGTATTTTGTAGGAGAAGAAGATTCGGTTGAGTCTTGGGCTAGGCCTAGAGTATTCTCAACTGGGCCCTGGGCTTCAAGGTGCTTGGGGTGGGACAAAGATCTTATGCACTTAGAGTCAAGCACATCTAAAAATTAGCCCATGATTATATAAAATTATTTAGAATGGTATCCGTAATATGAGGGGTAACTAAGTTAGTATTTAAATGGTCAAAAGTTTACAAAGAATCTAATTTCACTAGCTAGGGTGATAGTGCTGATACCTTTAGCATCAGTAAAAAGCGGAGGAGGAATACTTGGTGTGTCCGCAGTTGGAGGAGATGGCGTCGGAGCTTCAGCAGTAGCATTATAAAAGGGATACATCTCCCAACGGAAGTTACAGCTAGGTCTGAGAATAGAACCTCCTGCCCTCCCGTGACAACAACTCTGATAAGAATCAGCTGAGTCACGAAGACAGTAGTCACAATCAGTCGGGGACAAGTCTGGAGAGCACTGCACCCTTGTATATATCTTCTCGGAGGATGTCAAATTTGCGTGACCGCTCGCAAACTTAAGTCTAGAAGACCCCATAGACGCTTCTTTTAGTGTCTGATTCATCAAACTGTCCCAGATCTTATCAAACTCTTTCATGCTGATAGATGTGATATTTCTGGTATTAAAAAGTGTCTGGTTCGGATACAGCTCCAACTTTTCAAAAAAAGAGCGGTTTGCATAGCGTGCAGTGCAAGGAGGCCCTGATAATGGTCCCCATGAAATTACTTCCTTCTGGTTTGGGCAGCTGGTGATCATATCTAGAGCCGTGGAATTTATACAACTGGCACAGGCCTCTGGCGAAGAGTCTCCGCTGCAACCTGCAACAACATAAATTTTGTCGGGGTCGTCGCCAAAGGACGAAAAGTATAATCCTCCATTTATCCTTACATTAAAAGCAAGAGATGAGAAGATGATGTTGCGGTTTTGGTCATAAGCACTATTTTTTGTAAAGTTTCCTGTGTCGTAACAATAAGTTTCTATGGTCTGGCCGCTACTTCTCAGACAAATGCTTATAATGACACAAGAAAGGATGGTAATTCGCAGATAGGCAGAACCCAATTCATGGCTATGCATTCTCATGTATTAACTAATCCAAAACCTGAAAATTAATGGTTTAGAGAGCTAGGATGAAGCAACAGAAATTTAGAGAAGCGAAAAGTTTACAGCTTGGATGCCTAGGAGCTCATCATTTAATCAGGTCAATGAAGTTTCATTTATACGTAATGCAGCCGGCGTAACTGAAGTCGAAAAAAGGTGGACTTTTCCATTAAAAATTTGAACCACGTCACACCGAAAAGAATTATCAGGAGCAGAACGAATAAATAATAATAATTAATAATTAATGATTGAGTGGTGTATTGACTAAGCAGTTTCAGCTAGGGTGCACCCTTTCCTCGTTTCCAAACTTTTGGCAATTTGTTCTCCAAATTTTTTTCACTCTCCCAAAAATATTGGGATTTAGGGGAGGGTGCCCCCATACACATACTCTAGAAAGAAATACTCAAGTGAGATTGGCATAATAACATGGTATGTGGAGTGTTTGCAAGTATTTCTCCATTCTAGACGCACCACAGTACTTCCCATTTCAAAAATTTAATTTTTTAATAATTAATTTAATGCTAGATTTTGATATTTATAAATAATAAAATATATGCAAAATTGCACCAAAAGATTTTAATTTGGATACATGAGGCGTTCAACATTTCAACAAAGACCTTTATTCAAAGACTTGCGGCTTATAAAAGTCGAGCACGTCCTTTTATATGCCTTCAAAAGTCAAAAAACGTTGGCTGAAATTATTTCTTTTGCTTTGGACTAATTAGACACGTATCAAACAGTAGAATGAAAAACGTTGGCTGACCGCCATTGTTGGAATGCTATTTTCATTTTTAAGTCCAGAAAGAAACTGGAGGGGAAAAATGACAAATCCTACGTTGAAAATTCCAAGCAAGTTCTTGTATATCCTTATCGAATAACGCTACAACTCGTGGTCCGCCTCGGCTGGGGGGATTTCCTAGATGGTTGGGGCTAGGCCCGGCCTAATCCCTTGTAAGCATATGTAATTACCACTACCCAACGGCAAATGTTCCGGAACTGAAAACTTTGTAAACGAATAATAATAATCTTACAAAACTAATATTATTACTGAAAAAGTTTATATAAATTAATCTATATAAATTTATATATATTTAAATGATATAATATGATTAAATAAAAAATAATAATAAATTACACTAATTATGATAGATGATATGATGATCATTAAAAAATATCACATTAGTTTGTATAAATAGTTTAAAAATGTAACATTACTCTTATATATAAAATTAAATTTGTAATAGAATTTTACTTTATTCATTAAATAGGCTGTTGATAATGAAAAATAGGAGAAGATGGTTGAGAAAGAAGAACGGTTAGAGAAGAAAAAAGAGTAATAAAAACAACTAATACTACATACAACTCATCTATAATCATTTTTTATATTTTAATATTTATATTTAATTTGTGTATAAAAATGAAGTCGAATTAATCCTAGCTCATTGATCAATTGTCTAACTTCATTAGTTGTTTTTTATATGTAGAATATTCTAATTAAGAATTGTGTCTATCGTTATTAAAAACCTTAACCATGACTTCTAGCTCAATATTCATTCTCTTAGAGGATTAAGTTTCAGGATTGGGATTCCAGATTCTCGCTAATCAAAGAATTGAGAATCATAATGAAATTGTCGCAAGGATACAATGTTGGCCATGAGTGCCGAACCAGGGGCGGAATGGGGCTCTCGGCTGGAATGATTTTTTATTAAAAAAAAAAAGATCATAGGTTTCAATGAGTTTTACTAAGCAGGAAATTTGTTAGTACACTGGTTATAGTCGATCCTAAATTTTCGTCTAATTTCATTTAATAGTCCACCCAGTTTTTTAAATAAATTTGTATATAAGCTGTTTCCAAATTCAAAAGGCCTGGTCTCCTAGAAATCACATTATATTTTCTTAAATATGTTAAATTTTCTAAATTTTAGTCTTGTTAAAGGAGTTACCGAAATATCTCCTCTTTCGATTGATGTTTATTATCAAAATAATTATAACATAATTTTTTTCACCTAATCCATGTTAAAAAAGAGTTCTCATTAATCAAGACAATCGATCTTATACAAATTTTTACTTCCCAAATTTTATTACACACCTCCCTGATCTCCTTCTTAAGGTTCACTAATTTTTTTTAAAAATCTTTTTAGCTCATTCCAAAATATAAAAGTAAAATTCTGGTTATGCTCAACAGTTTTCTTTTTTTTTTTGGGCAAAACCTCAACCGAATTCGATTAGTTTCATCGTCACCTTTTTTATTTTTTTTTTATGGTTAGAAGACTGTAAAAGATTAGCCAAGCCAAGGGCTGCTTGGTACATGTACATCTGAACTAGAAAGTGACAAAAATAACCCACTTTTACTGTGTCAAAAACAGTTCTCTCTATTTTTGGGAGTCAAATAAAACGCCCGTTCAATTTTCCAATGAAAGTCCCCTTTCCAAAGACATGGCCCTAGGACAGCGAAATTTATTACCATCATTTTTTATATAAACCTGACTTATAGTTTTAAGAACAGTATTTGTTAAATTAATATATGAGAAAATATCACAAAATATCCCCATCTTTTAGAGAAATTACGTACACATTAGTGAAAGAACAGAGAAAATCAATTCTGGAAATTTCTGGGCAGCTGCAGAATGGCTGACCTCTTCCTTTATTCATAAATTTATAGAAACTCTTACAAGCCTATAAGATTGAGACATTTGACAACCTCCTAATTAGCTGACAGATTAATCATCAACTATTGGATGAGGATTGTTGTCACTCAACCAACTATGCTGATCTATACAGAAATTAATTAAGAAACTTGTAACTAAACTCTAACTAATTACAAAATTTAGTAACTGATTGTAACAGACTTTTTAATCCAATTCTGCATAGCTCTCTTTCCTACTAACATGTGGCAGTTTTGCTCTAATGACCTGTCTTCACATCCCCCTGCAAACTGGAGGGCAGGGGAAGCACTCTAAGTTTGTCTCTAAGCTGATGAAACTTGGAAATTGCTAAGGGTTTTGTTAGACAGTCAGCTAACTGATCACATGAAGGAACGTATCTGACTTTTAGTTGCCCTTACAGAATTTTATCTCCGATGAAATGTGCTTGGTTCGAGCATGATAGACAGGGTTCACAGCCAAAGCATTCGCACTCATATTGTCACACCAGATAATGGGACAGGCTGGAAGTTTTTTTTTTTTTTTTTATCTCTTTAAGCAAGGATTGAATCCATGTTATTTCTACAGAAGCTTGGGCAAGGGCTCTGTATTCAGACTCAACACATTATCTTGCAAATACACTTTGCTTTTTGGATTGCCATGAGACAAGGGATTCACCAAGAAACACATAATATGCACCAACTAATTTTCTATCCTCTGAATTACAAGCCAAGTCAGCATCTGAAAAGGCTATGAGAGAAGGAATTTGTGAAGGTTTGATATGCAAACCATAATCTGAAGTGCCTTTTAAATACCGTAGAATCCTTTTAACTCCTTGCCAATGTATGAGAAGTGGATGCTGCATGTTCTGACTTAGCTTATTCACAATAAAAGCTATGTCTGGCCTTGTGAATGTGAGGTATTGAAGTGCACCTATTGCACTTCTATACAATGTAGCATCTTTGAAAGCTTCTAAACCAGTAGAGGAAAACTGTTTGCTAGTTGCAGCTGGAGTTGGACATGATTTGATATTCTGCAAGTTCAACTTCTCTAATAGGTCTAGTATATATCTTGTTTGACTTATATAAATACCAGAGTTATCTCTCCTTACTTCAATTCCCAAGAAGTAGTGAAGATCACCTAAGTCTTTTAGCTTAAAATGATTGTTAAGCTCTTGAATAAATCTTTGAATAGATAAAGGATCATTTCCAGTCACTATAATGTCATCAACATATACTAAGACTAGTAGTATTTTATTGTTAAGATGCAATATAAAGAGAGAGCAATCTGACCTGGAGTTGTAAAATCCCCACTCCAGCAATGTATTCTTTAACTTCTCAAACCAAGCTCTTGGAGCTTGTTTTAGTCCATAAAGGGCTTTATGTAATCTGCATACATGAGTTGGCCTTTGTTGATCTTCATATCCTTCTGGTTGTCTCATAAAAACACATTCAGCTAGATTACCATTTAAAAAGCATTATTAACATCTAGTTGTTTTATTGGCCAATTGTTTGCCATAGCAAGTGTAAGCACCACTCTTATTGTACACAACTTAACAACCAGACTGAACGTCTCTGAAAAATCTAGTCCAGGAGTTTGATGAAATCCTTTAGCTACCAACCTTGCTTTGTGTTTGTACACAGACCCATTTGAGTTCAATTTTAGCTTGAAAACCTATTTGTTTCCAACTACATTACAGTTTGGTGGTGGAGATACTAGCTCCCATGTTCTATTCTTTATTAAAGCTAGATATTCTTCATCCATGGCAGCTTTCCATTTTAAAGATTTGAGGGCTTGAGCAACAGTTCTTGGTTCAGCAGAGGAGTTTGTATCTTTTTCAGAATCTGATGTTGTGATAAAGTAAAGTTTTGGCTTGAATATCCCATTCTTGGATCTGGTAATCATATGGTGACTTGGTTATTTTGGTTATGGAGTTTTTGATGTTTGTATTTGTTCTGTGTTTGGGTCAGGGTTCGAGACTGAAGTGGTTTGGTTTTGTGTTTGATCAGGACAGGAAGGACTTGATTCCCTTGGAGATGTTATTGCTGGAAGCTCAAAAAAGTCACATATATCAGTATTTTCAAGACTACATTGGATAAGGTTTTGGGATGAATCACTGGCATATGGTTTTAAAATAGGTAGATGTGACCATGTAGTACAAAAATCATTGTTTTGTTCTTTTCCATTTCCTATTGATCTAAAATTTAGAAAACCATTGCTAAAAGGAAACTCATCTTCATTAAAGACTATTTGACACAAAAATTCTTCCAGTGTTGCTCAAACATTTGTAACATTTGTGAGCTTCACTGTAACCTAAAAATACCCATTTCTGAGAATGAAATTGAAACTTGTGAGTGTGATCAGGTCTCAAACATGGATAACAAGTGCAGCCAAATGTTCTTAGCATTTTATAGTCTGGTATCTTATTGAATAACACTTCCCAAGGTGATTTATTTTCTAATGTAGGTGTCGGGAGCTGATTAATAAAAAACACTGTAGTTTTGAATGCATCAACCTAAAATTTTAATGGCATTTGTGCTTGAGCTAGAAGTGTTAGTCCCATCTTTGTAATATGTCTATGTTTTCTCTCAGCCTTGCCATTTTGCTCATGTGTATATGGACCAGGGTGTCTAAAGGCTATTCCATTTTTTTCAAGGTATGAAGAAAATGCTCTAAACTCTCCTCCCCAACCTGTATGAACACATTTTATCTCTTTATCTAAAGCTTTTTCAACCAAACATTTGAAATGAAGAAAGGTGTTAAAGGCTTCAGATTTGGCTTTTAAAGGATAAATCCAGGTATAGTTACTATAATCATCAATAAAGTGAATATAGTATCTATATCCTGAATCTGAAAGCAAAGGTGCAGGACCCCAAAGGTCTGAATGAATTAACTCAAGAATCTTTGAAATGGAAGTAAATGAGACTTTCC
>SNVD02011129.1:0-55449 GCA_013180625.2 Boswellia sacra
AAAAAACAGATTGAGTGTTCTAAATAAGTTTGGGGGAGTAACCTGGTGAATTGAAATGAAGTTTTGTTATAGGCTTGAGCTCTACATAGTCTTGAATGATTTATGTGTTTGTGGGTGATTTGAGCCAAATTATTATCTTTATCATACCTTCACCCAAGCCAAACGTTACAAGCTTAATAAAGCCCTACTTGATCCTTAATGTTGTGCTTGTCTACATTAGTGGAGAGTGACTTGAAAAGCAAGCCTATAGAGTTCATTTATATACACATCTTCACTATTAAATATGATTCATTTTTGTGCATAAACTCATCCGGGTTACAAGTAATTAGGTGAGAATGGCTCTACACACACACACACACACTTGAGGAATTGAAGTGAAGCGAGACTAATCTTTGAGATAAAATTCTTGATCAAGTGCATTATTTTGAAGTTTTCCTTGGGTTATAATTAAGTACAATCTTTGAGGCCTATTTGCAAGTTTAAGCATTTGTGTGTTTTAATTTTTCTTTGAATCTGTTTCGATTTAGTTTTGTTTCATATCTTTGCAGTTGCTCGAGGACTAGCAAAGTTTAAGTGTGGGGGAATTTGATAGGTGTCTATTTATGTATCATTTTCATATCAATTCATCTATGTTTCTTTGCTATAATCCTTGGTATTTTTATATTTTTGTGTGGTTTTGATGTTTGTAGAAGTTTTGGAGGAACTTGCACCAAAGTGAAGTAAAACCCTTCATTTTCACCTCTGCTAGTCAACCGTCTTCTCGGATTTAATTGTATTGATATACAATGAACCGGATAATATGTTATATACCGTTGGAAAGCTCTCAAAGTCTATTTTCTAGAGAAATTTACGGTTCATAAATCCATTCAGTGTACCAAAAGTTATAATCAAAACAGTGTGAGAAGTGTAGAAATGTAATTCCACAAATCACTGTAGCATGTATAATACGGGACACTGTAGCAGGTTACTGTAGCAGAGTATTTAAACACATTTTAGTGTTTTATTTTCATAACTTGAAGAGGGGAGAACGTGGAGGAGGCTGCATCTTTGGATTTCTCTCATCTCTTGGAGTTCTTGAAGGGGATTGAAGGCTTGGAAAGAGGAAGAACTACAAATCCTAAGAGATTTCATCAGATTTGCTAAGTTTATCATTTCCCTTTCATCTTCTGGAATTTTTATGTATTGTATTGTATTTATGACGTTTTTGAACATGTGTAACTG
This sequence comes from Boswellia sacra, assembly GCA_013180625.2. NCBI lineage: Eukaryota > Viridiplantae > Streptophyta > Magnoliopsida > Sapindales > Burseraceae > Boswellia > Boswellia sacra. The sequence continues at coordinate 1,222 of SNVD02011129.1, forward strand.
AATCTGAATTGGTTGAGGGTGATTTCAAAGCCCTTGATATGGTTTTTGTGAGTTGATTGTGTAAGAAATTGTTATCAATTCTCTAATTGAAGTTGCTTACATTTTCCCATATCTAATGCTTATGATTGCTTGCTGATTGTATTTGGGCTGGCCAACTGAATATAATCTGGTTGTTATCTATTGCCAAACTAGAAATCTTGATCCGTAATTGTCTTGAATTTCTAATCATTAATAGAAAAATTGTGATCAGAGATTGCAATTGAAAAATACAACCTAGGTTAAATAATCCGAACCTGTGTGATTATTGCTTAGATCAACCTATCTTTCTTATCGTAATGCTTCCATTGAATTAAATTTAGAGAGCTTGTTCTAGGTTGTTTAATGGATAGAGATTAAATAAAGAGCCTGTTTTATTTAACAACAAGTAAGGAAAGATTGGGATAACAGAGCTTGTTGTTATCTACGGTTGATAATTTCAATGGTGTAATTGGATGACAATTCTATGATTAATTCGCATATCCATATCTTGTGGCAGAGAAGGATCCCTTAACCAGGTTTCTCTCATTGATTTTTCACTCAAATTAACTTTCTGTTTTGTTATTCTTCATTTGAATTGTTAGTTCATTTAGTTAATCATTCAACAAAACCCCCCTTATTTAGTTTATTGTTGCTGAAAATAACAAATTCAATTAGAATCAATCCTCATGGGAACGATATCTTACTTATCACTTTGTTACTTGTGCGACTAGTATACTTGCTAGTTTCGAACGCATCAAAATGCCCAGACTCTTTAGGACAGCTCTGGAACACCACTAGTACGGATATCTTTTTGTATACCTGTGGAGGGAGGGGGTGAGCATATAGCCCAATAAGAAAGATTCTAACATTATAGTAAATCACAAGCATTCGAACCGTTACTCAATTACATAGTTACACAACCCATTATAATAAGTTGAACAATCATTCTCATTCACACATCAATGTATCACTTATTCACTTAACAATCAAAATCTTTCATCTAATGTTTCCCTTAGAGTTGTATCCAAACGGCTCATCCAAAGTGTAACATTTCAAGTTTATATTCGTGTTCCCCTTGGATCCGTATCTAAAACGGCCCATCCAAGGTCCAACACATCAAGTTTGTATATTCGTGTTCCCCTTGGATCCGTATACAACACGGCCCATCCAAGGTCCAACATATCATATTTATTACATTTGTGTTCCCCTTCGATCCGTATACAAAACGGCCATCCAAGGTCCAACATATCCTGTTTATTACATTCGTGTTCCCCTTGGATTCGTATATAAAACGGCCCATCCAAGGTCCAACACATCAAGTTTGTTTTATTCGTATTTCCCTTGGATCTATATACAAAATGACCCATCCAAGGTCCAACACTAAAAATTTCGGGTGTGATCTTTTATGTATCCAGTATTTTTGTTTTCAATTGAATTTAGGAATATGTAGTTGATTTGAATTATTTTGAATTTTGAAAAGAATATGTGGTTAAGATTGAATAGAAATTGAATTGGAAAATGTGCAACACAGAAAACAGGATTTGGATTCATAAAATAGCAGAGCCTTCATATTCGCATTCTTCTTGGATCCGTATACAAAACGGCCCATCCAAGGTCCAATGCATAAATTTACACCCTTTCAATATAATTTCTATGATAAAATTCAAGAAAATACAATTTTTTTATAAAAATCCTGGACTTTCGGAAGTATGCAGTCGATTTGGGTCGGTTTTGTAATTCTGCTCGACACTCGACACTGTGCCGCTCGACACTCGACACTAGACACTCGACACTCGACTCATGCACGTCGAGTCGTGCATGAACATGTGACGCTGTGCACTCGACACTCGACGCTGTTCACACTCAACACTCGGTAGATGCCTCTCGACACTCGACATCACTCACTAGACAATCGACACTCGACTCATGCATGTCGAGTCGTGCATGAACACGCGACGCTGTGCACTCGACACTCAACGTTGTTCACATTCGACACTCGGCAGATGCCTCTCGACACTTGGCATCACTCACTAGACACTCGACACTTCATAACTCGACCCTCGACACGTCACGCTCGACCCTCGACACTTTATGTCGAGTCATGCTCGACACCCGACACGTTAACAACTCGACCCTCGACACTTTGTGTCGAGTCACGTTGGACACTCGACACGTTCATAACTCAACCCTCGACACGTCATGCTCAACGCTCGACACGTTAACAACTCGGCCCTCGACACTTCATAACTCGACCCTCGACACATCACGCTCGACGCTCGACACGTTAACAACTCTACCCTCGACACTTCATGTCGAGTCATGCTTAACACCCGACACGTTAACAACTCAACCCTCAACCCTCGACACGTCACACTTGACGCTCGACACATTAACCACTCGACCCTCGACACTTCATATCGAGTCACACTCGACACCCGACACGTTAGCAACTCAACCCTCGACACTCAACACGTTAACAACTTGACCCTCGACACTCGACGCTAACACTCAACATTCGACACCATACTCGACACCAGCACCCGACACTCGACGACATCACTCGACAACCTCTTGTCGAGTTGTGTCGGATTCCCAGCCAGTGTCAGAATTCCAGAATCGTGAAACTAAACCATTTCTAGATCTCAAACACTAACTTCAAAAATTCACCAAAACTTCATTCAAAATCCAATTTCCATGCAATCAATGGCTGTTTAAACCTTCATAAGCACATAACTCCACAAATAATTCATTATCCAAGCAACCAACAATCAATTAAACGGCAATTCGCATGCACTGTAAACCCATATCAATTTAAAACAGTAAAATAGATAATACAATTTAAGTATAGTGTTAGAAATCTCTACCTGGTTTTCAAGCCTATACACCTCCTTGATTTTTCCTTGTTTTCCTCTCTTTTTCTTCCTTCTCTTTTCTTCTTCTTCTTCTTCTTCTCCTTTAACCCGTCAGACCCTCCTCTTCTAACCTGAAATAAAAGAAAGAAAATATCTTCCTCCCCCCTTCTGGAACCCTCATGTCTCTATTATATATCCAAGGCTACCCATGGGCCTAAGTCCACTCATTTGCAATCTAAGCCCAATTGATCCTTATCAATTTCCAACACAAGTCCACTACCATAATCCAACCCAATTCTCATTTATTTAAACATGGCATACTTCTAAAATTGTAATATATATATATATAATTTGGGATTCCACAATATCATTCATAATATGTTGAAATTCAGATGGAGCATTTTTTAATCCAAATGGCATTACATTCCATTCATAATGTCCAAATGGAACTGTAAAAGCTGTTATATATCTGTCTTGTTCTGCAATTTGAACTTGCCAAAATCCACTTTTCATATCAAATTTTAAAAATAATATTGCATCGTAAAGTCTTTTAACTAAATCTCTTTTATTAGGAATAGAGTACCTAATCCATTGTAATACTTTATTTAAAGGTTTGTAATTGATTACTAATCTTGGAACTCCTCTTTCTATTTCAGGTCTTTTATTTATATAAAACGCTGCACAACTCCAAGGTGATTTTGATTCTCTTATTAATTTTTTATTTAATAAGTCTTTTATTTCTACTTGACAAAGTTGTAATAATTCTTGATTCATTTGTATTGGTCTAGCTTTTGTTGGAATTTGTTTTTCATTAAATTCTTTGATATATGGTAAAGTAATTATATGTTTCTTTCTATCCCAAAACTGATTAGGCAAATCGGAGCATACTTCTTGTTTAAATTTATTTTCTATTTCTTCTATATCATCTTTAATATTAGGTTTTTCTAATTATTCCTCAATTCTTTTGTATTTAATTTCTTTTTGAAGATAATTAATATGATGTTATTTATTAATTATTAAATTTATTTGTTTCGTAATTGTAGTTTGTTGTAATTGATGAATTTCTCTAGTATCTATTGCTGATAAAAATTTAAAACTTATTTTTGTTCCCATAATTTCTGCATGAATTCCTTGACTATCAACTTTAAATGGATATATTTGTGTTAAAAAAGGAGTACCTAAAATGATATTTTGACTGAGATTTTTTACTAATATAAATGTTGTTTTAAAACAATATCCTTGATTACATATTTTAACTTTTGATAATTTATAATCAATTTCTAGATTCATTCCATTTGCACCACGTAATCTTTCAGATGTTTTTTCATAATATTTTGTTGGAATAAGACCTTCTCTAATACAATTTTGGTCTGCTCCTGAATCAACTAAAGCAATTGCTTCTATTTATAAATAATTATCTATATGTAATAATATTCCTATATACCATTTTTGATAATTAATTTTGTCTACAATTTGTACATAATCTTCTTCTATTCGTGAACTAGAAGCTATATTTTGGTCTTTATTTTTTGATTCAAGCATTGTTAATCTAGTTTGAGTCTAGAGTTGTTCTAATTGTTGATTTTGAATTTCTTTTATTTGTTCTTTTAAATTCCTAATTTCTTGTTGTAATTCTCCTATAGTAACTTGTTTAAATAAATTTGTGATGGATATTTATCCCATATTTTATTTAAACTAAATGTCCCCATTGCAAATACTTATTCAGCTTTAGCTGAATATTCTCCTTTATCATTTTCTCAAGCTATAGCAAGGACATCTACCCAACCAAGTACCCAAATAGCAACTGGGTCATCTACCCAGATAGGATCATCTACTCAAAAATCCAATTACATAACCAAGAGTCAACGTCAACATCTCCAAGTTACTCAATATACCAAGTCGGTTTGTTTAGCTGAATTAAAATCCCTTACTCAAAGATTATATCTTCCAGATTGTCAATACACCATAGATAATCTGAAGAAAAATCGTCAATTTTATGAGTCAATTCTAGTAGATATTGATAATGTAGAAATAGTCCATCATAAAGACCCCAAAAATCCTGACCTAATTTCTTACTCAACCTATAAAATAAAGACAGTCAAAACCCCTAGAGAATTTGGTACCCAATCTATCTGGACCAATGTTTCTATCTCAATTCCTTATCAACCAAATGGTTATAATTATGTAGATTATCAAAAAGCTTGGTTCAATATATTTTTCCTTAGAATGTTTGATCATTCATGGTTTATTCATGTCATGTTTTCTGATTTACATTTTAATTACTCATTGCTTTCTATACTGCAATAAATTTCTTGCTTTAAATTCCTTGTTTTTATCAATCCTGTTTTCTAATCTGCTTTTATCGGTCTTGTTTTCAAAATGGTATCAGAGCCATAGCTTATAAATATGGTAGATAGAAGACCAACTGAGAAAAGTGAACTTAGAGATCATATTAGAAAACATAAAATTGAATATAGAGATATAAAAAATTTTCTTAAAAATAATTGGTATAGATTATCAAAAGAAGATAAATTAGATTTAATAATAGAAATAGAATATCTTCAAGATCATATTTATGATTTAGAAATCAGGCATTGGACTCTTTGTGAAAGAGGTAGAATTTAGAGAAATTCTGACAAATAGATACTATTTAAGAATTATTAGTAAGAGAGAATTTTGGTAAATAAAATTCTAAGGAGAGAGAAGGGTAGCGGTGAGAGCTGTGCATACGTTGGCAAGCAAGGTGTTCTCAGTAGTTAGGAGTGAAAAGCGTAAAGCCGTTGGTAAACCTAGGTGTTCCCGGAGCCATCATGTCCAAAGAAGGTTATATACTAAAATTTGAAGTTATTAATAATTCTAAAATGGCATCTACAGTTAGAAAATATCTAAATTCTAAATCTAGAAAAACATCCAAAGTAATTAGTTCAAGAGAAATTATGGAAAAAATTACTAATATTAAATGAAGTTTTAAAACAATTAAAATTACCCAGTATTTCACTAAACAGTATATACGAAATAGGAACATTTAATTTTAAAACTGCTTATTCAATAAAAGAACATAAAGAAACTTTAACTTTGCAAAATGAATTTGAGGAAATAAGATTACTTAGTCAATTAGCAATAGAAAATTATAAGCGAAAAGGGTTTAATTATATACATTTCGGACTAATACAAATAGCTAGCAAACCATTATCAAAAATAGGAATAGATTCTTCAGTATTAATACTATTAAGAGATAAAACATTACTAAAATTTCAAGATTCCTGATTAGGAGTAGTTCAGTCAAACCTTTGTAATGGTGCTATTTATTTTAATTGTGCTCCAAATTTTCAAGTTAGTCTGCATGATTCAACTATTTTAGATACATTAGCTCTAAATATACATTTGCCAGAATCACTTTTTACACAAAACAGGCATGGGTATTTATTACTCTATAGAATATATTTTAAACAAACTAGTTTAGAATTTAATCCAAAATGTAGATTGCAAGACACTAGAGGAGAAACTACAATATTAACAGTCGAAACAGAGGAAAATACTCCAACATTAACTTATACACCAAAATTGCTTAAATGGAATGAAATTATTATACCAGAAGAATGGATGATAGATAATCCATTACCACCCAGAAATATAGCACAAAAAGAAATAGCACAAATTACACAAAATCCAGAAGGGAAAATATTATTAAGATTTAATTCTTTAAGAATATATAGGAGAAACTTCATCAAGTTATTATGATATTAAATCTGCTAGGAGTTCGTTTTCTTTACCAAAATCTAGTAGTTTCAATTATAAAAGTACACAAGCAAGTGAAGTAAATAATAACCCTACTTATTCAGTAAATTAAACAACACCTGTAGCAGAACCAGTCAATTAATCACCATCAATGTTACCTGCACAATCAGACTTTCAAACTATTAACACTATTCAAAAAGAAGATTTTGAAATAAATAAAGAATATTTAAGGAATGATTTTCTACAAGAAGAAAATAATTTTAAAAGAAAATGGTATTTTAGCACATTGACTAAACAAAAAACTGAAGAAATTAGAGAAGAATGGTATAATGAAATGAAAAAATTAAAAATTAATATTCCTTTCTTTATATGGTTTAACACGTATGCATCAAAATATAATATACAATTACCTTATAAAAGTCAACATATTAATGTACAAACAAATGAATTTAAAAAATGGGAAACTACACAACATGGAATAATTCAATCTCCAAGTTACTCAATATACCAAGTCAGTTTCTTTAGCTGAATTAAAATCCATTACTCAAAGATTATTTCTTCCAGATTGTCAATACACTACAGATAATCCACAGAAAAATCGTCAATTTTATGAGTTAATTATAGTAGATATTGATAGTGTAGAAATAGTCCATCATAAGGACCCCAAAATTCCTGACCAAATTTCTTACTCAACCTGTAAAATAAAGAAAGTCAAAACCCCAATAGAATTTGGTACCCAATCTATTTGGACCAATGTTTCTTTCTCAATTCCTTATGAACCAAATGGTTATAATTTTGTAGATTATCATAAAGCTTGGTTCAATATGTTTTACCTTAGAACGTTTGATCATTAATGGTTTATTCATTTTCATACTAGGTGTCAAAAGTTTTATCCATCTTGGTTCTTAGAGTGGTGGTATTATTTAGGACCTAACCTAACAATCTATCCAGAGCAACTTAATCAACTATCCTTTCCTTATTACAAAAAACATGCTGATACTCTAGACCAACCTTTTGTCCAGCAAATTAGTTTCCATATAGATTTTCAAATTCCGTAGATTTTATCCTAGTCATATATACCTTACTATTCTAATTGCTATTTGTCACTAGTTAGAGAATTTAGAATTAAGTGGTGGGACAAGTATGATATTTCAAGGTATTCAGTTCAAAATATCCAGCAATGGATCAAGTCCGAAAAAAAGCATATTCAATCTTCGGCTAAGCTCAAAGAAAGATCAATCAAGCCCAATACTCCATTAAAGATAGAAGTCCAAGTCTAAGACAAGTCAACATCATCAAAAAGTTCCAAGAAGAAGTCAAAAAGTAAATAGCTCAAGCAATCAATGACACTTATTCAACAGATTTCAGACAGCTCATCAGACAGCACTCTAGAAAATTCAAATGAAGATCCGTTTGGTGGGCCACTTTCTCAAGATCCTTATGATCTGTAATCAATAAAGGCAAGTTTTTCCAAAAAAAAGTCAAGATAATCCAGCTCATATGCAATCCAGTTTCTAGAAGATCGGTGGAAAAGTTTTTGAAGCAAGCTTACACGTTTACTCAAGCTTATCAAGAATAGTATAAGCAGCTAATTATTGTCAAAAGTAACCATTATTATATTTTATATGTATTGGTCTTAGTGAAAAAGGTTAAAAGTTAGTAATAATTGTCATGGACTTAAAAAATGTTTGAAGTCCGTTTAGGAAGTCTATATAAAGTTCTTTGTATTCAAATGAAAGTCATCGGCAAAGAGAGTGAGTCCTTGCCTTACGAAGTTCTCTTGTAATCTTCAACAAAAGTTTTAATAAAAAGTAAGTTTTTTTCATCCCTTGTTTTCTGATTTATATTTTAATTACTCATTGCTTTCAATACTGCAATAAATTTCTTGCTTTTAAATTCCTTGTTTTTATCAATCCTGTTTTCTAATATGCTTTTATCAGTCCTGTTTTCAAAATGGTATCAAAGCCATAGCTTAGAAATATGGTAGATAGAAGACCAACTAAGAATAGTGAACTTAGAGATCATATTAGAAGACATAAAATGAATATAGAGATATAAAAAATTTTCTTAAAAATAATTTGTATAGATTATCAGAAGAAGATAAATTAGATTTAATAATAGAAATAGAATATCTTCAAGATCATATTTAAGATTTAGAAATCTGGTATTGGACTCTTTGTGAAAGAGGCAGAATTTAGAGAAATTCTGACAAATAGATACTATTTAAGAATTATTAGTAAGAGAGAATTTTAGTAAATAAAATTCTAAGGATAGAGAAGGGTAGCAGTTGAGAGCTGTGCATACGTTAGCAAGCCAGGTGTTCCCGGTAGCTAGGAGTGAAAAGCGTAAAGCCGTTGGTAAACCTGGGTGTTCCCGTAGCCATCCTATCCTGAGAAGGTTATATACTAAAATTTGAAGTTATTAATAATTCTAAAATGGCATCTACAGTTAGAAAATATCTAAATTCTAAATCTAGAAAAACATCCAAAGTAATTAGTTCAAGAAAAATAATGATAAAATTACTAATATTAAACAAAGTTTAAACAAAAATACATTATCCAGTATTTCACCAAACAGTATATACGAAATAGGAACATTTGATTTTAAAACTGCTTATTCAATAAAAGAACATGAAGAAACTTTAACTTTACAAAATGAATTTGAAGAAATAAGATTACTTAGTCAATTAGCAATAGAAAATTATAAGCGAAAAGGGTTTAATTATATACATTTCAGACTAATACAAATAGCTATCAAACCATTATCAAAAATAGGAATAGATTCTCCAGTATTAATACTATTAAGAGATAAAACATTATTAAAATTTTAAGATTCTTTTTTAGGAGTAGTTCAATCAAACCTTTCTAATGGTGCTATTTAATTTAATTGTGCTCCAAATTTTCAAGTTAGTCTGCATGATCCAACGATATTACATACATTAGCTCTAAATATACATTTGCCAGAATCAACTTTTACACAAAACAGGCATGGGTATTTATTACTCTATAGAATATATTTTAAACAAACTAGTTTAGAATTTAATCCAAGATGTAGATTGCAAGACACTAGAGGAGAAACTACAATATTAACAGTAAACAAAGGAAAATACTCCAACATTAACTTATATACCAAAATTGCTTAAATGGAATGAAATTACTATACTAGAAGTATGGATGATAGATAATCCATTACCACCCAGAAATATAGCACAAAAAGAAATAGCACAAATTACATAAAATCCAGAAGGAAAAATATTATTAAGATTTCATTCTTTAAGAATATATAGGAGAAACTTCATCAAGTTATTCTGATATTAAATATGCTAAGAGTTCGTTTTCTTTACCAAAATCTAGTAGTTTCAATTATAAAAGTACACAAGCAAGTGAAGTAAATAATAATCCTGCTTATTCAGTAAATTATGCAACTCCTGTAGCAGAACCAGTCAATCAATCACCATCAATGTCACCTACACAATCAGACTTTCAAACTATTGACACTATTCAAAAAGAAGATTTTGAAATAAATAAAGAATATTTAAGAAATGATTTTCTACAAGAAGAAAATAATTTTAAAAGAAAATGATATTTTAGCACATTTACTAAACAAAAAACTGAAGAAATTAGAGAAGAATAGTATAATGAAACGACAAAATTAAAAATTAATATTCCTTTTTTTATGTGGTTTAACACGTATGCATCAAAACATAATATACAATTACCTTATAAAAGTCAACATATTAATGTACAAACAAATGAATTTAAAAAATGGGAAACTACACAACATGGAATTATTCAATCTATACATCCACCTTTAGAACAAATCAAAATTAAAACAAATGAAGCAGAAATTTTAGCAACCCCATTTAAAAAGGGATCGAATATGCCAGATAATGAAGCTGCAACTTTAGGAGACATTAAAAAATTTATGAATAAAATAATTTTCATAATCAATTGTTACATACTGTGTCCAAATAAGTTATAAGAATAGAAGATCAAATAGATAATATTAAATTAAAACAACCTGTAACATTTCCTCAAGATATATCTCCATCATTATTTAAACCAATTCAACAAAATAATACGCCAATAAAACTTCCTAAAATAGATTTAATTGATCAAACAAATAAAAAACTTAAGATATTGCCAAGTACTTCTAATAATAATAATATTAATATTATAGATCAAAATCAGCAAAATGATACTCAATCTATTACAACATCTGAAGATATTGGTGAAATAAACAAAATAACTAAAAAGAATAAATGGAAACAAGCCCCTACAAGAACATATTACCGAAGACTTACTCCACCAGATTTAATGTATGAAGAAAGAAAACAATTTATTTCCAATAAATATTCAGGTGATTCAATTTATGAATGGAACATAGATGGAAAATCAGAATATGAAATAATTAATACTTTACAAGAAATAAGTATGACATCCACTGCATATAAAGCTTATAAAACAAGTGATCATGAGACTGCTAAGCTATTAGTAGCAGGTTTTACAGGATCACTGAAATATTGGTGGGATAATTGTATAGGATTCAATAAACAACGAATCATCCTTAATCATGTAGAGAAAACTCAGGTAGAAGACGAAGATGGGTTTGTAACTATTCAAGAAACTCAAAATGCTGTAGAAGTATTAACATGTGCAATTTCAATGCATTTCATAGGAAATCCTAAGAAGGAATTAGCTAGTTCAAAAATAATTTTAACAAATCTTAGATGTCTAACCTTAAGAGATTTCAGACGGTATAAAGATGTATTTTTAACAAATATATTTAGGAGACAAGACTGCAATGCTTCTTTCTGGAAAGAGAGATTTATTGCAAGATTACCAAAATTTTTTTCTAAAAAAATAATCAATAAATTAATAGAAATAACATGAGAAAATTCAATTCCCTGGGATAATATAACATATGTTCAATTATTTGCTTTTATTAAAAAGAAGGATTAGCAATATGTCAAGAACAAAAAGAAAAAGGAAAAATAGAAAGTTTTAGTAAAACTATGGGATCATTCTGTGAACAATATGGTTATGAAAATCTTAAGCCACCATCATACTCAAAGAATTATACGAAAAATAAGTTAAAGAAATTTTATAAAAGTCAACTTGATAATCAATACTATAAGAAAAATAAGAAAAAAATATAAACCTAAGTAGAATTATTCAAAGTCTAAAAAGCAATTAATATGTTGGAATTGTAAACAACCTGGTCATACATCAAAACAATGTCAAAAGAGTAAAGTTAATGAACTTTTAAATGATCAAGATAAATTAAAAAATAAAATTAATAAATTATTATTTAGTGAACAATCTAGTCAAGAATCTAGCATTAGTGATAATGAAGATAATGATGTTTTAGATATGCAATATACTGACAATACTTAAGAAAGTAATGAATCTTTAAGCTGTACAGAAGGATTATGCAATTGTAAGCAAATAAATGTAATTACTAAAAATACTGATAAACAATTCTTATTAGATATTATTGATAAAATTGAAGATCCAAACATAAAAAGAGAATATTTAATGAGATTAAAAGAAATATTATAACAAGAAAGTAGTATTAAAACTCCGGAAACATTTAGTTTAAATAAAATATGGGATAAATATCCATCACAAACTTTGTTTAAACAAGTTACTACAGGAGAATTACAACAAGAAATTAGGAATTTAAAACAACAAATAAAAGAAATTCAAAAAGAAATTCAAAATCAACAATTAGAACAACTCCAGATTCAAACTAGATTAACAATACTTGAATCAAAAAATAAAGACCAAAATATAGCTTCTAGTTCACGAATAGAAGAAGATTATGTATAAATTGTAGACAAAATTAATTATAAAAAATGGTACATAGGAATATTATTACATATAGATAATTATTTACAAATAGAAATAATTGCTTAGTTGATTCAGGAGTAGACCAAAATTGTATTAGAGAAGGTCTTATTCCAACAAAATATTATGAAAAAACTTCTGAAAGATTACGTGGTGCAAATGGAATGAATCTAGAAATTGATTATAAATTATCAAAAGTTAAAATATGTAATCAAGGATATTGTTTTAAAACAACATTTATATTAGTAAAAAATCTCAGTCAAAATATCATTTTAGGTACTCCTTTTTTAACACAAATATATCCATTTGAAGTTGATAATCAAGGAATTCATGCAGAAATTATGGGAACAAAAATAAGTTTTAAATTTTTATCAGCAATACATACTAGAGAAATTCATCAATTACAACAAAAAACACGAAACAAATAAATTTAATAATTAATAAAATTCAAAAATAAAATAAATACAAAAGAATTGAGGAACAATTAGAAAAACCTAATAATAAAGATGATAGAAGAAATAGAAAATAAATTTAAAAAGGAAGTATGCTCAGATTTGCCTAATCAATTTTGGGATAGAAAGAAACATATAGTTACTTTACCATATATCAAAGAATTTAATGATAAACAAATTCCAACAAAAGCTAGACCAATACAAATGAATCAATAATTATTACAACATTTTCAAAATAAAAGACTTATTAAATAAAAAATTAATAAGATAATCAAAATCACGTTGGAGTTGTGCGGCGTTTTATGTAAATAAAAAACCTGAAATAGAAAGAGAAGTTACAAGATTAGTTATCAATTACAAACCTTTAAATAAAGTATTACAATGGATTAGGTGCCCTATTCCTAATAATAGAGATTTAATTAAAACACTTTACGATGCAATATTATTTTCAAAATTTGATATGAAAAGTGGATTTTGGCAAGTTCAAATTGCATAACAAAACATATTAATATTGGAGTATTTTCCTCTGTTTCTACTGTTAATATTATTAACAGTCGTGGAAACTTGTACTTAGCTTCATCAATCATCATCCTTATAATAGAACTTGTAGTTTATCAGGAAGACAACCAAACATGGCATCAATATAAAAAATTATAATGCTTTTCCAGGCAACTAAAATAATCATATTTTGGTATTAATTATTTAAGAAGCTACCATTCAGTTTCTTTTCAGCTAATGATTAGTTTTGGACAAATTAAAATATTTTATTAATTAAATTAAATTAATTATTAGTATACATAGTATTTAATAAAGTATTTTATTAATTATTAATATTTAATCATTTTAATAAATTTTTATTTGATTTAGATTATCTTTGCATTAAAGAGAGCACAGATCTCTATCTCTGGATTTTGGATGTTAACTGTGGTTAAGCACGGGTTAAGTTTTTCTAAAGGGAAAATTGAAAAAATGGACACAATTAGGGACACTTGATGAAATTTGGAGGCATCCTAAAAAATTTTCATGCCATAGACACTTTCTTGACCAAAAGACTCAATTACCCTTACCCTTATACAATTAAATTTAGAGAAAAAACAAGTAGACAAAATAAAGAAACCAGTCACTCCTTCATACACATCACTGTCCGAAACAATCTTCAACAACTGAAGCTGAGCAACAAGGTAATAAAAACTTTCATTATTCTCTATCTAAATGGCGTGAAAATTTCAGTAGGTTGTAATGTTTTGGTTATTTATTGTTTCGGTAACTGTCAACCGCATGATGTAGCTTAAAATAGGAGATATGTATGTGAACTAAGGTTAGAGATAGTGCGATTTTTATCAACATTTGCTGGAAATTAGAATTCATTGTGAGAAAATCTGGTATCGCAGCTGACGGGGAAGAAGAAGAGATTTGTCGAGCTACATTGAGTGTTGAGGGGTTGTGTCGGATAGACACTCGACATGTTGGATGGTCATGTCGAGTGTCTAGGGGTTGTGTCGAGTCTAGGATCGAGTGTCGTGATAGTGCGTCGAGTGGAGTGCCGAACGTGACGAGTGTTGGATGTAAATTTTGTCGAGTTCGTGTGTTGAATATATGTGTGTCGCGTTAGTCGAGCATCGATCGTCGTGCATCGCGTGTTGAGATGGTTGTCGAGTGTCGAGTGTCGAGTTTTTCTGTTGAGTTTTGTCAAGCATTTAGGCAGAAATGTCGTTTTTGTGCCTTTTTGTAAGCAATTTTGTAATGATTTTTTGTCCACGGACTTATATGATATGTCTCTATCATGCAGGATATGGAAACTTTACGCATACTTATTCTATACAATGGTTCTTGGACTATGCAAGAGAATGATGGTTATTTATACACCGGTGGGAGGACGAAGCCATTGATAATTCGTAGGTCTGTTACCTATAATGAGTTGGTTGACTGTATTAGTACTGAAATGGGTTGGGATCTTTGTAAGTATAACATAAGTTTAGAGGTTCAATTTTCTTTTAAGGGTCTTCCGCCAATGCCGACTCCTATTGAGATTGACAACGATGTTTGTTTCTTTGTACAACATTGTTTGGAGGACCAACAGTCATATACACCATTAATTGTCAAAGTTGAAGATAGGGAGAAGCGAAGACAGAGATCAGGATTCGATGCAGTACGTCAGCGACAAAGATCTTCTCATCCCTCTATGTTTCACTCAGCAAGTGGAAGCAACCAATTAAGTGAGTCCACTCCTGTTTGTGCACAACCACAATTGAATGATGACGTTGGCATTGAGTTTGAGCAGTATTTAGGGCATACAGGGCATGAGTCAGGTGGGATCTTAATTGAAAATGAAGAAGGGGTCCCCCGCCGATGCCATCGAGATTGGTACGTCATCTTGATAGCATTAGAGAGTTTGAGAGTTTAGGTAATGTTGATGTTAGTAATGATGATGTTAATGATGACGATGGTGGTGATGAAGATTACGAAGATAATGATGATGGTAGTGATGATGTTGCTGAGCATGTTGACAATGACAATGATGATTGCACTATTCATACTGAGAATGATGTTGAGGGTTTGGATGATTTAATTATTAATAGCCAGGATGTAGACGGTTCACATTTTGATAATGATGAACAAACAGAGATCTTGAATGATGTGAACCAGGATGTGCTGTTTACCGTTCCTTCTCCAATTTGCTCTGCAACTACTCCTCCAGTATACGGACATGAGCAACATCCAGTGTCGAATAATGAGCCAAAAGTGGATGCAAATCGTAGATATGAAGAAGCTAATTTGGGGTGTGAGAATGACAGTCGTCAGGCTAACACATTCAAGTGTATGCTGCCTATTGTGCATTCATCATCCACAGATGGCAATGATGCTTCCTCGTTTGTAGTTGACGGGATTGAGGTTGGGGTTGGACAGATGTTTAACAGCAAAACAGAGCTTCGTGAGAAGTTATCGAATTTGGCACTAAGACAGAACTTTCAATTCAAGGTGAGGAACTCCAATGCAACAGGGTTTGAGGTTGTCTGCCGTGCTGAATCTTGTAAATGGCATTTACGTGCCACAAAGGTAGCCGATTCACATTTATTCCAAGTGAAAAAGTATAAGAACCATCACACATGCTCCAGAGCCAAACTTCACCCAAATCACAAACAGGCAACTGCACATGTCATTGGCAAACATATTAAGAGCAAATTCATTGAGGCATCGAGAATATATCATCCAAAGGATATTAATTCTGATGTTCAGGAGTCATAGGGTGTTAATCTCACATACAACAAAGCATGGAGGGCAAAGGAGGCAGCTTCGCAAGAACTTCACGGATCTCATTCACACTACTCCTTCAGTACGTGTACATGATTGAGAAAGCAAACCCGGGGACCAAAACTTCCTTAGAAATCGATGACAACAACCATTTTAGATACTTTTTCATGAGTATGGGGGCCTCTATTACTAGATTTGCATCATCAATTAGGCCAGTTATCGCAGTTGATGGTTCTTTTTTGAAAGGAAAATATAGAGGTACAATGTTTTTGGCTTCTTGTATGGATGAAAATAAGCAAATATACCCCTTGGCATTTGGAGTTGGGCATTCTGAAAATGATGACTCCTGGATCTGGTTCATGAGATAGTTGTGTGATCATGTTGTACAAAATGTCCGTGATCTTGTTTTCATTTCTGACCGTCATCGGAGCATTGAACGAGCTGTTATAGCAGTTTTCCCCCATGCGCTGTATGGATTGTGCACTCTTCATATGAAGGGTAACTTGAAGGCAACTTTCAAGAATAAGACTTTGTTGGAAATATACCACCGAGTTGTAAGGACATATCACTGTGCTGATTTCAACTATCATATGAGGCAAATTGAATCGTATATGCCAGCAGCAGTAGCTTATCTTCGAGAGATTGGAGTCGAGAATTGGGCATGTTCACAGTTTCATGGTCGACGATATAACATCATGACAACAAATATAGTTGAGTCGATGAACAGCTGCTTGCAATACCATCGATTCCTCCCGGTGACATTGTTAGCAGATTATTACCGGGCTAACTTGCAGCGATGGTTCTATACGCGTCGACAATTATTTGCTAACTCGGAATTACATCTATCGCCGTGGGCTAACAAGTTGATGGAGGAGCGTTTAAAGGAGGGAGAACGTATGAGGGTTAGTGGTATCTCTCTTACTATGTATGAGGTTAGAGGCAACAACCGTGTTAGCATCGTTGACATGCACGCTTGTACATGCACTTGCCGGGTGTTTGATCTTGACCAGCTTTCGTGTGTACATATATTAGCTGTTTGCAAATGTATGAATCTACTGACGTGCCACGATTATTGTGCCCATTGATATACGACTGAAACATTACTACATGCATATGCTCTTGATAAGTGTCTATTTATATATCATTTTCATATCAATTCGTCCATGTTTCTTTGCTATATTCCTTGGTATTTTTATGTTTTTGTTTGGTTTTGATGTTTGTAGGAGTTTTGGATCAACTTGCACAAAAATGGAGTAAAACCCTTCATTTTCACCTCTACTAGTCAACCATCTTCACGGATTTAATTTTGTTGATATACAATGAACCCGATGACATATTATATACCGTTGGAAAGCTCTCGAAGTCTATTTTCTGGATAAATTTACGGTTTATAAATCCATTCAATGTACCAAAAGTTGTAATCAAAATAGTGTGAGATGTATAGAAATATAATTCCACAAGTCACTGTAGCATGTATAATACGGGGCACTGTAGCAAGTTACTGTAGCATAGTATTTAAACACATTTTAGGGTTTTATTTTCATAACTTGAAGAGGGGAAAACGTGGGAGGAGGCTGCATTTCTGGATTTCTCTCATCCCTTGGAGTTCTTGAAGGAGAAAGAAGATTTTGAAAGAGGAGGAACTACAATTCCAAGAAGATTCATCTACAAAGAAGATTTTCAAAGAATTTGCTAAGTTCTTTCTTTCCTTTTCAATTCTGGAATTTCTCTGTATTGTATTTGTTATTCTGATTGAATATGTGTAACTAAATCTGAATTGGTTGAGGGTGATTTCAAAGCCCTTGATATGGATTTTGTAAGTTGATTGTGTAAGAAATTGTTATCCAATTCTCTAATTGAAGTTGCTTGTATTTTCCCATATCTAATGCTTATGATTGCTTGCTGATTGTATTTGGAATGGCCAACTGAATATAATCTGGTTGTTGTCTATTGCTAGATTAGAAATCTTGATCCGTAATTGTCATGAATTTCCAATCATTAGTAGCAAAATTGTGATCAGAGATTGCAATTGGAAAATACAACCTAGGTTAAATAATCCGAACTTGTGTGATTATTGCTTAGATCAACCTATCTTTCTTATCGTAATGCTTCCATTGAATTAAACTCAGAGAGCTTGTTCTAGGTTGTTTAATGGATAGAGATTAAATAAAGAGCTTGTTTTATTTAACAACAAAGTAAGGAAAGATTGGGATAACAGAGCTTGTTGTTATCTACGGTTGATAACTTCAATGCTGTAATTGGATTACAATTCTATGTTAATTCACAAATTCATATCTTGTGGCAGAGAATGAACTCTTAACCAAGTGTCTCTCATTGATTTTTCACTCCATTTAACTTTGCTTTGTGTTATTCTTCATTTGCTTTCGTATTAAGTTTAGTTAATCAATCAACAAAACCCCCCCTGTTTAGTTTATTATTGCTGGAAAATAACAAATTCAATTAGAATCAATCCTCGTGGGAACGATATCTACTTATCACTTTATTACTTGTGCGACTAGTATACTTGCTAGTTTCGAACGCATCAAGTTTTTGGCGCCGTTGCCGGGGATTGATTTTCTAATCGATTTGTTATTTTGTTTTCATTGTTGATTCATATTTTTGTTTGTTTTTCTTTTTTGATTGTTTGTGTTTAGACGACATGGCAGTAAACTTCCATCAATTCAGTGGCGGATTTGAGCCACAACTACCATGGAGAGTAAATGAGGTAAGCACTCCTAACATTGAACAACAACTTTTTGAGTTAACTTCTCTTGTGGAAAACATGGCTGTAGGACATATGCAGAAATCTTATGCATGTGAGGTATATTCTACCATGGAGCATCCAATCGACATGTATCCAACTTTGCAAGGAGATATGGAACAAGCCAATGCCATGGATGGATTTCCAAGACAAACAAGGCAATGGTATGATCCCTTCTCTAACACTTACAATGCTGGATGGGAAGATCACCCTAATTTCAGTTACTGGAATCATCAACCAATCGTCCCAAATGCCATACCAAATCAACACAAGGTTTTAATCAACCTAGAGTGCAGCAACCATTTCAAATGCAACCACCACCAATGCCACAACCAGCACCACAACCAGATCCAAAAACTCAGGTATGTCACTCCAGGATATTATTAATGCACTTGCCACTAACACAATGCAATTCCAGCAGGAAACTGGGGCAAGTATCCAAAACCTGGCAAATCAAATGGGACAATTGGCTACTAGCATGAGCAAATTCGAGGGCCAAGACTCAGAAAAATTATCTTCTCAAATGGTGATCAATCCAAGCGAGACTGCTAGTGCGATAACTTCGCGAAGTGGAGAGCAATTAGATGTCTTACCAGGAAAATCACAAACTGATGAAGGAGATGACACCACATCCACCATAAACAAAACATTAACTTCTCAGATAAATCCTATAACTCCTATTCCTTCATATGTTACTCCTCCACTTTTTCCTAGTAGATTTGCAAAATCGAAGAAGGAGGAACAAGAACAAGAAATCTTGGAAACTTCTCGTAAAATCGAGATAAATATACCACTTCTAGATGCTACCGAGCAAGTACCTTGTTATACAAAATGTCTCAAGGAGTTACGCACCAGCAAGAGAAAGTTAAATGGTAATGAGAAAGTAAGTGTGGGGAAAAATGTTTCAGCTGTACTACAAAGAAAAATTCCTCCGAAATGCAATAATCCAGGTACGATCACCATTCCATGCACCATTGGTAAAACCAAGTTTAAAAGAGCTATGTTAGATTTAGAAGCATCTATTAATGTCATGCCATATTCTATTTATGCTTCTTTAAATCTTGGACCTTTTGGGAAAACTGGTATTATCATTCAAGTTGCTGATCATTTTAATGCATATCCCAAAAGAGTTGTGGAAGATGCGCTTGTGCAGGTGAATCAATTGGTTTTCCCAGCAAACTTCTATGTCCTTGAAATAGAGGATGAGAGATCTCCTAATCCAACTTCGATTCTTTTAGGGAGACCATTCTCGAAAACTGTTAGAACCAAGATTGATGTTCATGATGGCACTCTCATCATAGAGTTTGATGGCAAGGTGATATGTTTCAATATATTTGAGGCAATGAGGTACTCTAGTGACTTACATTCTGTTTTTGTAGTTGACGTTCTTGACTCTTTTCCACAACAATATTTTGAGTTAACTCGCAAGAATGGATTGGATGTAACTATTATTGAGCATATAGGGACAAAAAATTCCAATGAGTCAGGAATTTTGATACAAGTGTCCAAAGAAATGGAGGAAACTGTGGCAAGCTTAGATGAGACCATAGCAATAACCATAAATAGGTATGATGTTTCGTACATTCAATTTACTTTATCTAATGAGAAACTTCTTCCTTCTGTGACGAAAGCCAATACCTTGGAGCTTAAGTCACTGCCAGATCATTTGAATCATGAATTCTTGGGTGAGAATGATACTTTGCCAGTTACAATGGAAATGGGCCTTGCATGAATACAAGAAGAGAAACTCGTCCGAATACTTACAGATCACAAAATAGCTATTGGGTGGACGATTGCTAACATCCAAGGCCCAGCCATATGCATTCACCAATTCTTGTTGGAAGAAGGATCCAAGCCCACTAGAGAAGCACAACGGAAATTGGATCCTCCCATGATGGAACCAACGTCGGGCTGAGGACGTTAAACCAAGCGCTTATTGGGAGGCAACCCAATGTTTTTGAAAAATAAAAAAAAGAAGAAAAGAAAAATAAAATGAGGTAATAATGATCGATTTTTGTGTCTCGAAGGAGATTCCTTTCATAGGCCATCAAATTGATCAGGTTTTATCTCTCTTTGACATCTGTCTCATTTGTTTTTATTTGTTTTTACTTGTTTTTTACTTTTGTTTGTTATTGTGTTGTTATCTCTTTTATGTGTCTTTAGTTTCGTTTCTGCTCTTTTCTTTTCCTTTCTATTGTTTAATTTGATTATTTCGTACTTTGAATTCATTTGTGCAACAGCTTGAGGAAACATCCAAAGGGGAGCTGAAACCATTGCCCGAAGGTTTGAAACGTGCATATCTTGGAGAAGAACAGACTCAATCGCATTATCGGTAATATCTCTCCTTTTCTTCTCTTCAATGGATGCCGATATCTTTCTGTCGAACCTTCGTAAATATTTTCCTTCACTTCCTCAAAATGCTGTGTTTAAAATTTATAAAGTACGGATGACTAGACTTTGGGTATTGATGCTCTTAAATCTACCTGCGGATATCCGATGGCTTATCGAAGCCAAGGTGAGATTGTCCGGTGAGCCGGACATTAATCTCGCAAAATACATGCCTGGTCTAGGAAAGAGCTACTACGCCAAGAGGCGAAGAGCGAAAAGGTTACAAGTATGTTATAAATGTGCTAGATGGAATTGTAACCAGACTTGTCGTTCATTAGGTTTTGCGTCCAGGAATAGAGAAGATAAACTTTCATTTATTAAGAATGGTTTGAGTAATGAGTCGCTGGATAATGTTTTGTTAACTCTCGAGTCACATTCTTGTGGACTTGTTCAGCGTGAATTGCTTAATCTATGGACACAATTTCGTGATAAATTGCAGTGTTATAGTTTAGGGAATCTGACTAAAAACGACCCTGTTTGCCAGTTTATAAGAAAACTGGATGGGAAGCAAATCCCCAACTCATAGAAGGCGTTTCAGCCATTACTGGACGTAAAACCAGAGGAAGATGTGAGCCACAATCACAACTACTTGTATATTTGAATGTGTGTTGTTGTTGTAAATTTTTTTTTCTTGTTTCGTTTGATCTGATTATCAATGTTGTTTTTGTGTTGTTGTTGTTTGTTGATTTTGTTTGTTTTAATTTCAAGTTTTCTTTTTGACAAACCATATGACTACCCTATGGCATAAGTACACGTGGGAGACAAGTGTGGAGGTTTTGTCAACCTCCACCGAAAGTGTATCTCCATTTTTAATGCTTCACGTGGGAGACAAGTGTGGAGGTTTTGTCAACCCCCGCCGAAAGTGTATCTTCATTTTTCATGCTTCACGTGGGAGACAAGTGTGTAGGTTTTGTCAAACCTCGCCGAAAGCATATCTCATTTTTTCAAATCTTGGAGCGATAAATCTGCATCGAGCAACTCCCACCGAAATTATGTCCCCATGTGTCAAATTTGAGAGTTTTACGTGTGTATATATCCATGCTGCATATTTTGAAATGTCATTTTATAACCTGTCTTGCACTTGAATCGCATAATACCTAACGTACATCATTGTCTTGCACAAGTTTAGAGCACTTTTAGAAATGGAGAAAACACCAATTCGGCGATTCCAAAATATATGCGTATTTTGTGGATCGCAATTTGGTAAAGATGGAGAGTTTACAACAGCAGCTCTTGATCTTGGTAGGACATTAGCTGCGAGGGGTATTCATTTGATTTATGGAGGGGGTAGTCTTGGGTTAATGGGGTGTGTGTCAACAGCTGCATCCCTAGGAGGGAGCAAAGTTCTCGGCATTATCCCTAAACCATTAGCTGTACGAGATATCGTAGGCAACACAATCGGGGAAGAGTTACAGGTCTCTAGCATGCATGAGCGTATTGCACATATGGTTGTTAAGTTCCGATGCATTTATAGCTTTGCCTGGTGGTTATGGTACATTAGAGGAGATATTTCAAATCACCTCTTGGGCACAGCTAAACATCCATCGGAAACCCATTGGTTTGTTAAATGTCAATAATTTTTTTGATGGTTTGTTGTCCTTTCTTGATCAAGCTGTAGAAAAAAACTTCATCTCACCGTCGGCGAGGCAAATCCTGGTTACAGCTTCAACTGCAAGGGAGTTAATTGATAAACTACAAGAATTCGTCTATTCGCCTGATCCAACAACGGCTCGGATAGATTGGTTTGGAGAAGGCAATAAAAGGCGTAGACTGGATTTAACGCTCATCTGTAATCTCTATCTATTGGTTTGCTTCGTTTTTGTTTACTTTCTTTTTAGTGTGTTTATTTGAGATTTTTCATGTCATTTCTTTTGAGCTTTTTCAGGTTATTTCTTTCGTCCCAGGTAATATTTTCTAATCTCGGTTTTTAGAGTGGTGGCTTAAAAAGTTCAAGTTCTCTTGAAACGCATTCTGGATCTCTTCAATCCATAATGGCTGAATAAGGAGGCTAACTTCTAAACTTTTTAGACCCATTCTAACTGACTTGTTTTTGTTTGCTGGCTTGTTGGACTTTGTTATTTTATGAGTAAGTTTAGTTTTATGTAATTTCAAGTTGTTGTGTGTTTTTGTCTTTATCAGTTTCGATTCGAAAAAAAAAACATTGTGGAAAAACCTGAGAATGGCAGAATATGGGGTTTTCTTAACTCTTGAAACGCATTCTCTCTCAATAAATCTGTAGTTTGTTTATTTCATGTTGTTTGAAGTGTCTTGTTTCTTGTTTTGTTCTTTCATAATAAAAGTATATAGGCTGAAAACCTTAAGTCTGTGGGCTACTGGTCCTAAGAATTGTTGAAATATACAATCTTGACTCAGGTGTAACAACGCCACGTACCTCTTTTCTTGTATTTTGTGGGTCGATGATAAGATAATGATTAAATTAAGAATAACTCTTGGAAAATGATAAATGATGCATGGATCTGTGTGCTTGAAATGTTTATTGGTTTTCGCTTTGCTTTTGATTCCTTGTGCAACATTGAGCACTGAGCTATTATCACTGAGTTATTTGTTCACTTAGAGAAAGTTTATGTAATTTAAATGTTTCTTCAGATTTCAATGAATTCTAGAACTTGTTTGATGGTCACTCAAGGCGAAATCCTAGACTGTGCAACATTGGGGAAATGATTTAGGCCATCTTTGGACCGTTTGAGCCTTAATAGCCAACCTTGACTGAAATTGATCCCTAGTTACCCCTTTGAGCCTCTGTAAGCCTTTTTCTTTGTTAACTCACTAAAAGATTTCCTAAACTAAAATGAATTTCTTCCAAACAGTTTATCCCTTACCTATGAGCATGTAGATCATTCACAATTAAATTCTGAGCTATGTTCTGGTTTTGGGAAGTTAGAGGAGGTTGGGATGTGTCATGAGCAATGCAAGTGAGTTCTATTATGTTTGTAAAAAAAAAAAAAAAAAGAAAAAAAAAGCAATCTGTACTTATCGTCCACGTACTTAACACATTGAGGACAATGTGTTGTTTAAGTGTGGGGGAGGGGAAGTGTAATAAAAAAAAAGAAAAACAAAGAAAAAAAGAAAAAAAGAACAAAAGAAGAAGAATAAGAGATCTATACCCTTAAGTGTTCTTAAAAAGAATGAAACAACAAAGTGTGGGGGTGTAGTTTTCTTTTGTTTTCTGCAAAAAAAAAAAAATTGAGTGTTCTAAATAAGTTTGGGGGAGTAACCTGGTGAATTGAAATGAAGTTGTGTTATAGGGTTGAACTCTACATAGTCTTGAATGATTTATGCGTTTGTGGGTGATTTGATCCAAATTATTATCCTTTATCATACCTTCACCCAAGCCAAACGTTACAAGCTTAATAAAGTCCTACTTGATCCTTGGTGTCGTGTATGTCTACATTAGTGGAGAGTGACTTGAAAAGCAGGCCAATGGAGTTTATTTATATCTTGTGGGATAACAGAGCTTGTTGTTATCTACGGTTGATAACTTCAATGCTGTAATTGGATTACAATTCTATGTTAATTCACAAATTCATATCTTGTGGCAGAGAATGAACTCTTAACCAAGTGTCTCTCATTGATTTTTCACTCTATTTAACTTTGCTTTGTGTTATTCTTCATTTGCTTTCGTATTAAGTTTAGTTAATCAATCAACAAAACCCCCCCTGTTTAGTTTATTATTGCTGGAAAATAACAAATTCAATTAGAATCAATCCTTGTGGGAACGATATCTACTTATCACTTTATTACTTATGCGACTAGTATACTTGCTAGTTTCGAACGCATCAGCTCTGCCAGTTGTTCCTATTGGAGTTAGTAAGGATTGGATGGTTCTTGAAGAGGTTCGCAGCAGAGTGGTTCTACCACCAGTCATGAGGAGACCAGTCGGTCGTCCGTGGAGGAATCAAATCCCTTTCATCGGTGAGTCTAGCTCGTCTCGGACTTGCGACCATTGTGGAAGTTCCAAACACAATCGTCAAACTTGCCGAAACCCAGTTCCACTTCATGACAGGGGATGATGTCTACCAAATGTATGCAAGGGGTTTTTTTGTCTATGTTACATTCCATAATCAACCACCACAAAAACATGAGGTAATTTAAATTCAATAAATTTTAGATTCACTTCACTTCTTTGAACGAGATGTGCTGGCCTGACCATATTTATCTCTAATCGTTTATTTTATTTCGTACACATTTTAAGGGTAATTATGTTGGTAATTATATTGTGGCAGTTTCTAATCTTAATCGTAAGGACTATTTAAAAAAAAATACAGAAGCAACATCTCTATGACACTATACAAAAATGTGTAAATATTCACAAACTATATATCCACAAAAATGCGTAACTATACAAAATATATACACGACACAAAATATATCACAGTTTCATGGCCGCAACCTGGGCAGGTCCTATGCAGGCCGAGACTTCCTCCTCCGCCTATTGAAGAACGCAATACATCCAAAGCTGTACCGCCATTCTCTGTCGGTGGACATCCTTCGTGAATGCCTTAATGGCTGTTAGTGGAAAGACCCCCGCTAGGAACTTAATGTACCTCAAATAGTACACACCACATGCCCCTCCCCCAGCCTCCTGCTATGGCACCTGTGACGAATCCTCGATGCACTCAATTTCGAATAGGTTTGCGGGGTAGTCAGGACGACCATAAACAGCCATTGACCATATGGGGTATCAACTCTGTCAGGAACTGGACTATATATCTAACTGTGTGAGTGGAATTGTTTGCCATAGCTGAGTCATATAGGACTACAACACGACAACTCAAATCCACCTCGGCTGCCACCCAATGCTCACCTCCGATGTTAACAGGGACATAGAGCTGAAAATGAAATTGAGAACATAAAAATCATTGACAACATTTCAATTAAAATAGCACGTACTAACACATTAAATATCAATGTACTCACCCTATCCACATCGAACCATGGTTGACCCCCGATAGGCAATTGCCCTAAGACATACTAGACCATGTCATCCTCGTCCATCCAGTCAATCTCGTCCAGTCTGTCCGAGTATTGTTCCCACATTGACTTGACTTTTAATTACAATTTTGTGAGTACGGTTAACACATTGAAGGAAGCAGAAATTAACCTACAACGAAATCACATGTTTAGCAAATACCTACCAAGAAAGTGGTGTCTAGGAAAGCACACCTCTAGACACCAGATGCGCCCATCTTGCCAGCTCTGCAACATAACACCCACATGTAGCTATCCATATGCTGCATATAGTAATGGTACTCATTAAATAATGCAATTGTATATCGCAATACTGGAGGAGATGACAAGGAAGGAAACAAACCTCAGATGCTAGCCACAATGAATTCTTCATCATCGTCGTGAAGAACTCATGATCAGCGGAGCTGACGCTAAAATCAATAGAACCTTGCCCCCCCTCCTTCCATTCCTCGAAGCTCACCTTATCAGCAGCTGGTATGGGGGCAAATGGGTCAAATAGTGGAACCTGTGTCGCAGTCTCGCCACGACATATAGTGGGCTCCTCGGGGGGCTGAATATACGGTCTCTCTGCGAGCTCAACAACCGGAGCCTCCAGCTGTACATGCTGCTCGTCAGAGTCTTTTTGCTGCGGCCCAACCCTTGCCCTCTTTCTACCCAATGGACTGACAAAGGAGCTTCGTTTATGCTTACTCAGGAATTGAAGCCGACGAAGGAGCAGAATGGAGGCCGTGGGAGGAGGATCGGCGGGGCGAACACTCGTGTCCATAGGTTCAAGTTCTATTGGCTCTTGACCTTCACCGTCATCGCCCGAACCTCCATCCGATTTCTGACCTTCACCGTCATCGCCGGAACCTCCATCCAATTCCTGTATTAAAGCAAACCATAACGTCAAGTTAAGCAAGGTGACATCATGGAAAGCACTAAATCTGTGTACTAACTCGTGCAATGTACCGTGTTAGCGTATCCAAAATGGCCACCCAGTAAAACAATAGCATTACGCAGACGAACTATCTCCCCTTGCATTTCCTTGTTCTCCCCCCGTAACATTAGCGTCTCCCTCTGTAACAGTGTCATCTGCTCTCAGAGTCTTGCAAGCTCATACAGAGCTATGCTTTCGAACCCATCATGGACTGGCTGCACCTGTATACCTTTATTCACGATCAGCATGACAAACCAACCAATCAGAAATGTAAACAGATAAGTATACGAATCTAAATTCTCAATACTTACATTCGAGCTTGAAGGGACATCATGTACGGGGGGGAACCGTCACGGTAGGTGGTCGCGCGACTCAACGGAGGAATCGAATCGCCTCCAAGACCATAGCTGTCAAACTTGGTAGGCGCAGGATTGTTGGGGGAAAAGGCTCTGTCCACTCTACCCCCACATCAGGACTATCGACAGGACTATGTCCAGGGGGATGAGTTCCGGAAGGATCCTCATGGCCGTGTGCTAGACGTATAGGGGGTGAGGCAGGTGACGGAGATCGTACATGTTCACCCGCAGGACTGGATGTGGCTCCGACTGGCCCCACCTTAGGTATAATAGGGGAACTCTGACTAGCAGGAGGTGGAGCACCTGTAAGACCGGCTGTGTCTCTGGCTGATGGATGCTCTATCGGAAGTGGCTCAATCCTCTCATCAAGCATTAAAGGAGCATCCACAGATGTCACCCAGGCTACATGTGCATCTCTCCGGATGCCAACTACTTGATCGAGCCTATGATACCACTGTGTCCTCTGCTCTGCATTAGATGGCTTCAAAACGACGAGTGGACGAGCCTGCGTCAACAAATAATCCATCAAATTAAACAGTGATTTGCTGTGATTGAAAATAGGAAAAGTTCATTAGCTAGGGGAACCTTACATACCTGCCTCCTAACCAGCGTGACATCACGTTCGACGATGTCCTCCGACGGGGTCTTCTTTGTCTTCCACTTCAACAAGCGCAGTATCCTCCCCTCCAAGTCCTTGCCCACTCGCCCATATGTCTCGTCAATGTACGGCACGGCCTTGTACAACCAAACCTTAATAACATAAGGGTTATTTAGTGACACTATGTATTTAAATTTGTGCGCCAAAGAAAATAAAAAACATGTCAACACACTTGTTTTGCAGTATGTACCTAAATAGCGTAGGGGCACCCTTCTAAGTTATATCTCTCTACCTAGTCCGTCTTCGCTTCGACTCGCTTCTTGTACTTTTCTAACCTCTCAACCAAAGCGTTTTTCATTCCTTTAAGTGTCTTATCAAAAGACACCGATCCTCATGGATAATTGTTAAAATCATCTAGCGTGTTGACAAAATTCAACCACACACAGCAGACAATTCGGCCTCGATCTTGTGCCATGAAAAAACGTTCTAGCACGTAGTACAAGGCCAGCTTCACAACATCCTCGTCTGGCATAGCTGAGACATTCAATTTGCGAAGTCTCGCATAGAATTCATTGAGCTCCATGTCCTCGCCATCAAAGTACGTATCCAACAAAGGGCACGGATTCAAGACAGTCGGTATTGGTGGCATGGTGAAAGCAAAGGTCAATCTGGTAACCAAACCAAACTCGTGGGCAGAAAAACGAATCAATCTTCCTACAAAGAAGGAAAAAAAAATAAGATGCTAATAATGGTAACAAAAAAATAACTACAAATACTATATGCTCAAAAAAGAAATTATATTTTTTAACTGCATTGTAGTTCAAAACCATATTTTTACCTTTAATAAGGAACCACATCTTTTCATCATAGCCCACTGTGTTAACCTCCCACAAAAGCACATTGTGCACCAACTGAGATGGAAATGACAGCTCCCGAATGTCTAGAAGAAACCCAAAACATGTATTACGAAACATGTCTTGTTGCCTCGTACTCAAATGCACGCGAATCCATTGTATACAGTCCAAACTTGCCAAGTTTGTGATCACCGCATGGTAGTGCTCATCATACGGTGTCTTCAGGGTGAAGGACAGTCCAAATTCACTTGCCATATGCTTCAACCTGCAAAAACAAAATCAGTTATAGTTATATATGATGCAAAAAGGCCAAAAAAACAAGGCTAAAACAAGCAAACTGTCTAAACGCTCAATACACTCAACAAAGCTTGACAAAACTGTCGGATCCTCTAAACTCTTCAGATGATCTATTCGACACCCGAATCCAACACTCGACAAAATTGTTTTCACTTGCATTGGACTGGTCGAGTGTCAGATGAAAGTGAAAACAATTTTGTCGAGTGTCAGATACATCATCGAAGAGTTTCGAGATGTGTCGGATAGCCAACCCTCGACATGTCGGATGAAAGTGAAAACCATTTTGTCGAGTGTCGGATGAAGACTCTTCGAATTTTGCATTCGACACACGACAAATTTGTTTTCACTTTCATCGGAGGAGTCGAGTGTCGGATGAAAGTGAAAACAATTTTGTCGAGTGTCGGATACATCATCGAAGAGTTTCGAGATGTGTCGGATAGACGACACTCGACATGTCAGATGAAAGTGTAAACCATTTTGTCGAGTGTCGGATGAAGAATCCGACACTGTAAACTCTCAGATTTTGCATTCGACACACGACAAAATTGTTCATCCGACACTCGACATGTCGGATGAAAGTGAAATCAATTTTGTTGAGTGTCGGATGCAAAATCCGACACTGTAAACTCTTCGGATGATGTATCCGACACTCGAAAAAATTGTTTTCACTTTCATCCGATGGTTGAGTGTTGGATATCTGACACATCTCGACATATCTGACACTCGCCATCTTCTACCTCGCGACAAAACCAGTCGGTTTCCACAGTTTTCATATACATCAAACCACAAAAATCATATAATAACACTAGATTTATCCCTAAAAACACAGAATAAGTTCACAGATCAGACGGAAACTCAAATCCCTAATTAAGATTCCCAAAACTAAATCAAATCTAACGAAACAGAAAACAACCAAATAAATTACTAAAACTATGAAAAAACCGACAAATAAACGTACCTTAGTGTCGATGGGTGCTTCTGTCTGCGTCGTCTTGCTTCTATCCTCAGTCGATGATCGTGTTGGTTTGCGTTTCGAGCGGTGTCGAGGGGTTTCAACAATTTTTGTGTGAAGAGGGAAATAAGGTTTAGGGAAAAAATTGAATATATCAGGGTATTTGAGTCTTTTTGTCAAGAAAGTGTCTATGGCATGAAAATTTTTCAGGATGCGTCCAAATTTCATCAAGGGTCTCTAATTGTGTCCATTTTTTCAATTTTCCCTTTTCTAAAATTGAGCCCGTGTGGTGCGACTCGTTTTTCAATCGTGCATAGTAAAAATAATTTCCCAAACATGGGATATGTCCAAAATGATAGTTTAATACTATCCCAATTAAGCCCATACTACTAACCCGCTAAACAAACCAGTTGTGTGCAAAATTTTATCAAATCGCATGTATTATTAAAAATTAATATATTAGGAAGCATCAATATTATTAACAATATTTATCACCATGTAATATTAACTACCATACAAGTACCTATTCAATGAATGAAAGCGCTACATTACATATTAAAAGAAATCAAACAAAGACAAAATTATTTTAGATACGATTTGTGTTCGTACTCTTAGTTTGAATACCAATGTTTTAAAGATAAATTATATAATTATAAAATGTTTAGTGCAATTTATTATTAAAGATAATATATATAATAATAAATCATATCAAATTACTGTGCTGAACATCTTATTAACATATCCGTGTTGCGGAAAAAGTTGTTGTATTGATAACTTATGGTTTTGAAACATTTTAAAAAATAATAATAATAATATTTTTACAAACTTTTTATACAAACTTAAGTAACATTACTAATTTACTCACCTATATTTTATCAATCTTTATTATAGTAAATCAAATATTAGATCAATATTACTCTTTTTAAAATACACCTGAATTTTCATGTAATTAATGAATCATTTTGTGGCATTATATTATTATTCAATATCTTATTCCCATGTTATATATGCATGTTAAAATGACATATCACTTGATATATTACTCCTTAATTAAGATGAAAATTTGGGATAAGGTATTGGATGGTAACAAACTCAATGATTTAGATGTTTCACCGATTGATTAGATGGACCACACAAGATGTTATGGCAGTGGGACAAGAAATAATATCTCTTTAAAATGGCGGGGGGAAAATGGAGTCATGAACTTATTTAAATTTATAAATATATTTTGATCCCATCATTATTATTTTATACAACATAATTATCCTCTAATCATAGATCATATTTAAATCATTACTCTATTTGAATATTCTCTATTTCATGTGTGTAAATCTTTTGTAAAGATTATAAAGATTATATTTGTTCAAAAATAAGGTCACAGATTTTGAACAAATATAATTCTAATAATTCCATTCTTTGCTCAAACACCAACCATTAATATTCTTTACTTTGTTTAGTCTTTATACTGACATACGGAGATCAATTTGATAATTTTTAGTTTTCCATTGCTTATGGGATCGAGATGGAGCAACTTGACATGCCAGATGCACGACTTATGTTTATCTCAAATTTTTAATATTACTATTATAATATAAAATATAGAATAATGTATATATTCTCTCAAAAATAATGTCGTAAGTTATGTGACATTATAATATTAGTCGTCATATTATTCTCGTGTCATCTATATATATATGTGAAAATAACATATTTATTCACATATTACTACTTAAGACCAAAATTTTTAGATGGTATATAAACCCGATGATCTAACATTTTTCACTAATTAATTAGATAGACAATACAAAATCAAAATGCCATTAAACAATTGAGAAACAGAGGTCATCTTAAGAAATGTTCTTGGTTGGACAATGACTACTCAATGGGACAAAAAGCATATATAATATCATTTTTTGAATAGTGTACTAACGAAACTTCGGGAACAGACAATTTAGAAAAATATATAATAACTAATAAATGGCCTCGAAGTATAGAAAGCTAAAAAAACTGCAATATTAAGAAAGAGAAAATCTTACGACATTCTATAGATCATTTGGTTTAAATTAAAACTTAATGGTTCTTGACCTATTATATGCTAATAAAACAACATGTTATAGCAGAAAGAATCTTACCACAAATGGCATGTACCCATATAATAACGCGATGAGCTAAATTTTAACAAATTAGAACGATTATGGAATTATACATAAATGTATTTAACTTTCCAATCATCTTATTTTTGGGATTAATTATTTAGGAAGCCACCATTCAGCTTCTTTTCAGTTAACGATTGCTTCTGGACAAATTAAGAGCCATCCTTAGGTTTGTTTGATCTATTGTATTCAATAGGATTGACTTTTTAAGATTATATTGTACTAGACGCGATTATCTGATTTAATATTTAACCACATGAAATTGTATGATAATAAATTTAAGTTATTACATTATATTTATTTAAATCACTGTAAATAATTAAAAAATAAGATAATTATCTTAATAAAATTTTAGATTTTTTATATTACAAAAAATAAATGAAAATATTTTATTAATTAAGAATTAATTTAAATTAAATATTAATATGTCATATTAAAATTTATTAATTATTATTATACATATGTTTAATAAAATAATTTTTATAAATTTTTAATATTTAATTATTTTAATAAAATTTAATTTAATTTAAATTACCTTTGTTTTAAAGAGAGCTCAGCTCTCTGTCGTCCATTTTTTGATGTTAACCGTGGTTGAACAGGGGTTAAATTTTTATAAAATTGAACCCGTGAAGGACCGCTCGATATCCAATCCTGCACAGTAAAAAAAATAGGATAATGTCATAGACCACCCCTATGTTTAGATAAAATTACTGATTATATCATCTTTTATTAAATTGCGTTACTGACTACCCTTACTTTTTTAAAAATTATCACAAACCACCATTCCGTTGCTTTTTCCATTTAAAAATCGTAATTAAGCTGAACTTTCAGGGGTGTAATGGTCAATTCATATGAAGAAGTCAGATCTATGTAAAGAATAAGTCAAATATTATATTAGTATCCATTTTCACTTACATGTATCGATTTAGTTGTCCCCACTTGCAGAAACTTTTTTCACCTTCTTCATGTGCGCGCCTTTCTTGAGCTACACCAGCCCAAAGTTGATGGAATCATCGTAGCCTCCGATTGAAGAAAGTTAGTTCAACCACTGGTAACATGAACCGGTAAGGTGTTTTTGTGTTCTTTAGCTTGTCATGTCTTGCATGTTATACTCTTGGATGTTGTGTTCTGTGGATATCCTGTAGGTTCTGATTATTTATTTTTTTGATATATTTTCGACGGTTTTTAGTATGCTATTGTTATCAGAAGTTTGCTTGCTTCAAATGAGTTTAACTATTTTGAAATCGTAACCCTAGATTTTGGGGGAAACTGGGGGTTTTTTGAAATTGATGGAAAAAAAAAGCTAATTGATGTGTTTTTAAGGTTGCTTGAACTGTTATATTGACATGCATGCATCGTTCATGTTTTTGTTACACTATGTGTGATTTGTCCATGGCTATTATGGTAACTGTTATGTTTTTAGTGGTGTTTTTAATTCTTTTTTCTTTTCATCTTGTTCATGTTCACGCTTTTTTGCACACTAGTCGAACAAAAAGTTTAAAGAGTCGTTGGATCTCATTACTTTTTAGTTGTGTTTTAAGCCTCTTGTTACTAGCATAAACGTTGTTGGATTTCCATCTGTGGGCACGAACTTGTTTTTTTTTTTGTGGTTTTATGCTTGTTATTCCCTGCATGGACACTGGTATATACTTGTATCAAAAGCAAAAGCAGAGTTCATTTTGATTCTTGCTTCTGGAGATGTTAGATTACACTTTGGATGGTTATATGGGGAAAAAGTTTGTACCATTACTTATATTCTTACTCTTCAATACAATTTTTATTTTTCTTTTTTGTCCCATCTCCTTAATATAATTTATGTGGGAATTCGCTTCTGATTATAGATTACAAGAACAGAACCTAATATTTGCCGTTCACGATGACAAGGCTTAAAAGTTATTTATTGTTGCAAATTTATTTATTGAGCTTCTATACGTGATTTTAATGCTATATTAGAATGCTATAGTTCATGTAAAGTGTTAGGTGAGAGATATATTGTGACGTCTATGTTTGCTTATCATGACTTTTGGTTTTCTTTTTTTATTGTTTTTTAAAATCTTGATTAAACAATTTAAAATAAAGACACGAAATGGAATTCTTTTTTTTTCAAGAATCAAGAGCAATGTTTTCTACATTTGTATTTTGAAAATGGAGCTACGGAAAATATGTTTTCCTTGGTTCTTTTAAATGACAAAAAAATGTGTAATAAATTATTGCTACAATATCTTGTTAATATTCATAATAGATGAAAAAATCAAAATAAAAAGATGAAAAAAATCAAAATAAAGAGGGAAAACTTTGTCCCCCCATTTATTGTGTAGTAAAATTGTTTAAATTAGTTTGTATTTAATGAATTTGCCATGGTTTTGTTAATATGATCTAGAAAACATGGAGTAATGCTTGCTTTGACAATGTTTAAAATTTCAAAAAATTGTTAGTTGTATACTTTATTTTTGTTAAAGTAGTGATTGCTTTGAATGTGTTTAAAATTTTTGAAAATTGTTATTTGTATACTTGTTTTTGTTACACTAGTAATGATTACTTTAAGAGTGTTTAAAATTTCAGAAAATTGTTAGTTGTATACTTGTTTCTCTTGCACTAGTGATGATAGCTTTAGTGTTTAAAATTTCAGAATATTCTTAGGCTTTGTAATCTTTCTGTTACACTATTAATGCTTCCTTTGAGAGTGTTTAAAATTTTAGAAATTTGTTAGTTTTATACTTGTTGCTGTTACACTAGTATT
This sequence comes from Boswellia sacra, assembly GCA_013180625.2. NCBI lineage: Eukaryota > Viridiplantae > Streptophyta > Magnoliopsida > Sapindales > Burseraceae > Boswellia > Boswellia sacra. The sequence continues at coordinate 36,390 of SNVD02011129.1, forward strand.
GCTTGCTTTGAGAGCGTTTAAAATTTTGGAAAATTCTTACTTGTATACTTATTTTTGTTATAGTAGTAATTCTAGCTTTGAGAGTGTTTAAAATTTTAGAAAATTACTGGTTGTATTCTTGTTCCTTCACACTAGTAATGCTTGATTTGAGAGTGTTTAAAATTTTATAAAATTGTTAGTTTTATACTTGGTTCTATTACACTAGTAAAGCTTGTTTTTGAGAGTGTTTAAAATTTAAAAACATTCCTAGTAGTACACTTATTGCTGTACACTAGTAATGCTTTCTTTCAGAGGGTTTACAATTTCTGAAAATTCTTAGTTTTATACTTGTTTCTACTACACTAGTAATGCTCACTTTGAGAGTGTTTAAAATTTTTGAAAATTCTTAGTTTTATATTTGTTTCTATTCCTCTAGTAATTCTTGCTTTGAGGGTATTTAAAATTTCTGAAAATTCTCAGATTTATACATGTTTCTACTACACTAGTAATGCTTGCCTTGAGAGTGTATAAAATTTTTGCAAATTCATAGTTTTTTCTATTACCCTAGTATCTTACATATGTTTATTACACACATGGCTAATCTATTGATTGTTTTGCTTGTTTCTTTTTTGGTTATTTTTTTTGGGATTTTTTTAATATTTAACACAATATCTATTGATGCATATGGCCATAAGATGGATAAATTTTTTGTAACTTTGAAAAACAATGGTATTGAGTTTCCACTAGGATTTGTTGATGCTAATAAAGTGAGTAGAATATGTTTTTTCATGCAGCTAATGAGATTTGCAAGTTAGGGGTTAGACATGATAAGGATGTAAAATTTATTGTCAATTTACCTTGGAGTGGTGAGGACTTTGTCATTGATAGTGACTCACAGTTTCTGAAGTTGTTGAAAATGTTTGCGAAAAATAGTCTATTTGAACTAAAAATTTCAGTTGAGGTAAACAACCCCAGAATGTGACCAACTAGGTTGTGAGGTTCCTGACAATGTAGTTGAAAATCAGTCTAGACCTAAATTAGATGACGTAGGTGAATTTGTTAATGAGAGGTCTGGTACAAATTCAATGGGCAATAGTGGGTTTGGGGCTAAAACAGGTTCAGATGCAAGTTATAGGCCTGAATCTGATGTTCAATTTGAGCATGATGACAGTGGGATAGGTAGTGCTAGTGCTAGTGAGGAGTTGTCATCAGATGACATCTCACATTACCAATCTGATAGTGGGAATTTTAAAAAATTAGTTAGCTCTTCTGAAGAAGAAGTTGGTAGTGCAACAATGGCGAGGGTCTATAGGCAAAATTTGTTTAGGCCTACTGTAGATGGAGAGATTTTGTTGAGGGTTGGGCAAACATTTGAGAACGCAGACAATTTTAGGAGTGTACTTAGAGAGTACTCAGTTGAGAATGGTATTAAGTTAAAAGAGTGAAAAATGAGAGAGATAGAGTTACAGTTAAGTGTGCTACACCTGGCTGCCCATGGAGGATTCATGCCTCCAAAAACCAAGACCCGGTTACTTTCAAAATAAAGACTTATTATCCTAACCATCTATGTAAGAAAGTTCCAAATACCCCTGAATACGCGTACATTTGGATAGCCAAAACCGATGAGGACCAATTTAGGGATAATCCTAACCTGGATGTGGAATGGTTAGAGAAAGACTTAAAAAGGAGGTTTGGGTTGGAACCATCTAAACAAAAGCTATATAGGGCCAGGATGCGAGCTCTTGAGATGATTGGTGAACAACATCAAAAAGCCCTTAATCTTATGCATAAGTACGCCAACATAGTGCAACTAACTAATCCTGGAACCACTGTTTATGTTAGGGTAGATGCTCAACTTTTATCTGGAGCCCCAAAATTTTAGGGCTTTTTCATTAGCTTTCCAACACAAAGATTGGGGTCTCTAGAGGGATGTAGGCCATTTGTGGGTCTAGATGGATGTCATCTTAAGGGTCCAATGGGAGCGGTTCTTCTAACTGCAGTGGGTATGGATGCTAACAATGGTATGTTTCCCGTAGCCTTTGGAGTTTGTGAGGTTGAATGTAATTCGACTTGGAACTGGTTTCTTGAACTTTTAGGTGAACATATAAGGGGGTGGATGGGTGTGGGTTGTCTATGACTTTTATGAGTGATAGGCAAAAAGGGATTTTAAATGCTGTTAATGAAAAGTGACCATATGCATCTAATAAGTACTGTGCTAAACATTTGTATGACAATTTCAAGAGGGCATACTCAGGTCCAGGTCTTCAAGGATTGTTTTGGAGGGCATGCAAGGTTGTCAACTTCATTGACTACCAATCTGCCAGAGTAGTTGAAAAATGTGGATGTCAATGCCTATGAGTATTTGGCAAATATTCCAGTTAACAGTTGGAGCAGATATGCTTATGATAAAAGGGTGAAGGTTGACCAGGTAACCAGCAATATCTCAGAATCTTTTAACTCATGGATCAATCGTTACCGTAGTCAAACTTATCTAAGCTTGATTAAGGACATTCGAAGAAAGGTGATGAAGAGGATGCAAATGAAGTAAGTGCAACGTCCTCTTTTTTTTTTTAAAAAAAATTAAATTCATTTGTTTAATAGTATTATCATAACATAATTTGCTAATATTTTTTTATCTGTTTTCTAATTTAGGTTTAAAGAATGCTTGAATTGGAGGACAGATTTAGGACCTTGAATTAGGGATATTATAAGTGAAAGAGGAAAAGGGAGTAGATTAATTGAGGTAATGTGGTGTGGCGGTCTGGAATTTGAAGCTGTTCATAAAGGACGAGTGCATATTGTGAGGTTGAATGAGGGATATTGCTCATGTGGGTTGTTTCAGATGTCTGGGTTACCATGTGTGCATGCAATTGCATGTGCAAATGAGAGAAGGGTGAATGTTAATCATTTTGTAGATAAGCTGTATTTGAGAGACAGGTACATTGCTGCCGATAACCACTATATAAGGCCAATTCCTAATCAAACTAAATGGCCAGAAGTGGCATGCAATGCCCTGCAAGCTCCCAAAATTAGAACCAAGGCTGGAAGGCCAAAAATGGCAAGAAGAAGGGCTACAGATGAACCTCATCATCCAAGCAAGTTGTTTACAATGATATGTAAAAATTGTGAAGGCTACAACCACAATAAAAGGACTTACAAAGCTGCCCTAGCCTACAAAAAAATAAGGTCATTTGTTTTCTTAAGTCTTTTCTTCCATGAATGTAATTTATTGGAAAGTTACTAACTCAAGTTTTATTGTAAATTCCCATTATTCGTTGTATAAGGCTAGAGTGAAATCTTAACAAGCTTTTGCACCAGATTTCCAGGCAACAACATCTCAGCAACCTTCTCAAAGTGCATCTCAAGTAGGACCATTTCACCCACCTACATTCCTACAACGAAAGAATGTTAATTTATTTCTAGTAAATTCCTTTGTAAATTATTTTTTTCCCTTTTGCTAACTATACTTTTGCAACAAATTGTACTCCTAATTTATTGCAACCAGGCTCCTCAACATTCATCTCAGCCACAAAGAAATTCAAAGAAACAAAAGGTAAGTTTTTCAAAGTCGGAAATTTTTTGAAGTTCAAATTGTATGCTATTTACATACTTTAAATTTGAGTTAAATTTTTGTTTTTGTTTAAGGCGCCAAGAGCATCTTAATCAACTATAGCTGTATCACAACCTCTTCAGACTACTTTATTATCACAGCCTTCTCAACCTACTATGTCAACTCAGCCACCTCCACGACCAAGGAAACTGAAGGTAACATGCTTTAAGTCATAACTTTCAAAAAGACAAATTTTAGGATAATTACATATCTAGTTTTGATTTAATTTTAAATATTGATATTTAAGCCTCAGCGAGCATCTTAGCCACCCCCAACAGAATCTCAGCCTCTTCAAACTACACCATCATCTCAACCTTCTCAACCTACTCCATCATATCAGCATACAGTAGAGTCAACCACACATAGGACAGGTACAAAGATAATAGCAAAATTCATAGTTAAATCATTATAATTCATGCATCTTAGTCACAAAGATATATAACATGATGCAACTTAGTGGCTAATTTATGTCCTATTTTATGCAGTCACAATGTGGCTTTTGAATACAACACAGTGAGTTCAAGACAAGTGGCCATGGAGGATTGCTTGTAGGTTTTGACATATGTATACTGCATTCACGAGGTATTTTGGGAATATTAGCTCAATCAATAGGGTTTCATATTTTTTGTCAAGGAACTCTTTTAGTCCTTTAACTATGAACATGGCATAATATTTTTGAGTTTTTGTAAAGGATATGGATATTATGCTCTATATGGCTTAGTTTGTGGCTCACATAAGGCATAATATTCCAAACAAACTCCTTCTCAAATGTCTATGCAGTTGTAATATTTTGTTCATAACTACATTGAAGCAAGAATGTTCTATTTATACAAAGAATGGCATTACAGTTTGGAACTATATTTCTATATTTTACATGTAAATTCTTACTGTTACACATTTAAAAGCTTATCATTGTGCACTTTAGATATGAATTATCACATTACATCACCTTCACAAGGCATGCAAGTATAAATAGTAAGAAAATATAAACTAGCATCTTGGAAACCATGATACCATTCTTCAACAGTTCATTCATTTCTTGAACATTTTCACTTCTGCTTAGTAGTAGCTTCAAATCACCTTGCATTTCTCTGATAATAGGGTCAGCGGCATCCATCTCTTTTCTATGACCATGACAATATGCATCATAATCAAATTCTTCATTATCGGTCTCCCACCACTGATAGAAATTGCATGATCCATTCTAGCATACGAAATAAAGCTTACCAGGATTCTTTGTGGACTCAGATATCATAACAGTTGCCTTTGCACCACATTTGCATTTCCTATTTTTGAATTTTATTGTTTTTCCATTCACTGTTATACTTCTACCATATGTATTTCTTGATAAGTTGTTGTCGTATCTTGCTATATTTGATGTTGCTTCACTCATTGATATACTTTTGATTGATATGGATGACTTCTTCTACTGCTGGTTAATGCTTTAGATTGTGTGGCATAGACTTTTCTTTTGTATTTGATGTGTTGTTGTGTGTCAATGGTGATTAAGGATATTAAGTAGTATATGTTGTTGTCGTTTGCTTTCTATGAGAGATTGATTAAGTTGGAAGAATGGAATGTTAGATGAAATCTGCTGTGCAAAACAGCAATTTATATTGCACAAAGCATGTTCCACATGGAGTCCAACGACCCTTGTAACGGCTAATCCAACTGCTACTTTTTGTTTTTTATTTGCTAATGGGAAAATACATCACTCATGTCAGCAAAAGGCAGAGAAAAGTCAATATAAAATACCTCATTACAAGGTTAAATTCGTCATTTTATTGTCTCTTGATAACTGGACTACTGCACATATTTTTTTTAATTACTATAAAGGGTATTTTTGTACTTTTACTTCAAATGGATGGAAAACTTATGTTAGCTAACGGAGACAGTAACGGAAGGGTGGTTTGTGATAATTTTTAAAAGGGTAAGGATAGTCAGTAACATAATTTAATAAAAGATGATATAACCCATAATTTCATCTAAACATAGGGGTGATTTATGACATTATCCAAAAAAAAAAATTCCCAAGCATGGGTTATGTGCAAAATGACAGTTTAATACTATCCTATCCCATACTAACCCGCTGAACAAAAGCGTCGCGCCCTTTATGCATAAAAATTTGGGTTACTATCGTGGACGTCCCTATCTTTTACAAAATTATTTGCATGAATCATAGACTTCTATTATATTATTTTGTTATTCTTAGGATAAGTATTCTATGCTTTTGTATAAATTTAATCCTTATGTTTTAAGAAACATATCATATACTTCCCTTTTATTAGTTACACCGTCAGATGATATCATTTTTTCATCTAATTCTATCGTAATTATCAAAATATTCTTGGCTCAAATTTTAAAAAATATGTGCATATATAAAGTATATATATTTATAAATGAAATGACTTTTTTTTTTGTTATTCTTCATTGTCGTTCCTCTTCACTTTCGATTCCTCTTCTTCCAATTCTTTAGTACCAAATCTAGAATCAATTTGTAGACAAACTTAAGTAGCATTACTCATTTGTTCATCTATGTTTTATAAATATTTATTATAGTAAATCTTGCTTACTCTTTTTAAAATATACCCACATTTTCATGCAAATATTGAATCACTTTGTAACATTATATTGCTATTCAATATATTATTCCCATGTTATCTATGTATGTGAAAATGACATATCACTTGATATATTGCTCCTTAAGATGAAAATTTGGGATAAGGTATTGGAGGGTAACAAATTCAATTATTTAGATATTTCACCAATTAATTAGATGGATCAGGCAAGATGCTATAGAAGTGGGACAACAAATAATATCTCATTAACATGGTGGGGAAAATGGAATCATCAACTTTTATAAATATTTAAATAGACTTTGATCCCATAATTATTATTTTATAAAACATAATTATCCTATAACTCTTAGAGTTGTTTGTTTTGATCAACATTTCTCATTTTCTCGACCAGATTATTTAATAGTTAAATAATAATTTACATACACAGCTTATAAGACATAAAATCAAAGGAAGGGTGAAAAATAAAAGATTCAAATTTAATAAATGAGGATGAATAATGTGACAATAAAAAATGTAATACCGTATATATAGATTATATTTGAATCATTACTCTACTTCAAAATTCTCTATTGCATTAGTGTAAATATCTTTAGTAAATAAGGTCACAGATTATAAAGATTAATTAAAAAAAGATTATATTGTTCAAAAACATGGTCACAGATATAATTCTAATAATTCTATTCCTTGTTATTTTTTAAACAATGATTATTCAGCTTCATTGTCTAATAACCTTACTTAGTAATCCATTACTCAGCTGCTTCCTAGTATAAACCTAGTTAGACATATGATTATACGTTGGGACAAAAAGCATCTTCCTGTTGGTTGGTTGGTTGACCGCTATATAAGTAGAAAAAAGAAAAACCTATTCAATAAAAGAGAATAATAAAACCACGTAAAAACAATTACTTTCAATTATTTTACATTCTAAATATAGAAAATGAAAAAAAAATCTGTAAAAATAAAAAAGCAAAAGAAAACTAAAAATCTGTAAAAATAAAAAAGCAAAAGAAAACTACTTCATTGAATTATTTCAATTTAATATAAAAATAGAGTGAATGAAATAATTAAAATAACAATCGCTGAACAAATTTATTAGGTGTAAAGTGTCCTTACGTGTAAAGACCTTAATTATTTCCCTTTTTTTTTTTTTTTTTTAGTTTGCCAAGGCTCATATATACTTGAATTGTCACCTAAACATTTAATAAGCACCACAAGGTAATTCAAATAATACTAGATTGTTAGGTCAGTGATGCTCTGATATTTATGCATTGATATTATATTAGGAAATTACTTAAGCTATGGGTTTTGATGGAACTTTAAGTTAGTTATTTTAAAAAATTATAACTAACTTTTATTCATATACATACCTCGTCTTCAGAATCCATGGGGACAACTCATTTTCCTATGTGCTGAAAGCGATTTCTTCACAAAGGAAGATGCTGTTTACACGGCTTCAAGATTTCAAATGCAACTTGGCAGCTTATAATATATATGTATATGTGGTAAATAACTCAAAATTAATATATAGCAAGTGTACCATAGGATAAACAATGAAGTATCTTAATTTATTTACTAAGACGTCAGTTGAACGACTCATATAAATTAACAACTATTATCTACAAGACGTCAGTTGAACGACTCATATAAAAACAACTATTATCTACAAGACGTCAGTTGAACGACTCATATAAAAACAACTATACTATAGTATAAACAATTGAAAACTTTGGGCACCTTTGATGTGCTGTTCTGTGCTGTATAGTATAACATTAAGAAATTATACTACGTTTGAATATAGTATAACATTAAGAAATTATACTACGTTTGAATATATTTTAAGTGAAATTAGATAGTATAATGCGGGTACTGTAGTGATACTGTAGTGTATACTGTAGCAGTACTGTTTACATAAAATTTGAACCTTTTTATACCAAACATATCCATGGGTTAACACCATATAAGCTTATTTTTGTCTCAATTTTCTCTAATAAATACCAAAAAATTATATAAATTAAATATTTATATAATTAATAAATAATTAATAAATATTTAAATAAAATTAATTATTTAAATAAATAAAAAATAATTGTTTAAATAAAAAAAATTTAATAATTCAATTTTTATTTTAAAAATAATTTTAATTACTATTTAAATTTATTTTATATTTAAATTAAACTTTGCGTATTATAATTATTTTTTACTTTTTATCTAATACAATACTCTACCGAAGATAGTATAGTATTATGTCTTATTCAATCTTATCTTATACCATCCAATCTAATTCAATTCAAGTAAATTTATGCTATCTTATATATTGTTATACAGCATATTAAACATGCCATTTGTGTTTGATTAACTTAACAAGCTTCATTGGTCTGTTGAGCACAATATATGACCAGCCTTTATGTAGTCCAAGCAAGGATGGCAAACCAACCCGGCCAGGGCCGGGGTAGGAATTTTCTGCCCGGCTGGGGCCGGGTTGGAGGTGCCGAGGCCGGGGATCCAGGATTGAACCTAGGGTGCATAATTAAATTAAAAAATTATATCAATTTAATCCATCACATTTGTATTCTTAAATATAACCCCTTAAACGACATCCTCTATTGTCTACAATTCATTTGTCATTTGCTTCAACCTGCAAATACAAGGCCGTTATAGTTAAATATGATGCAAAAAGGCAAAAAAAAAAGCTAAAACAAGTAACCTGCCAAAACGCTCGACAAAACTCGACACGACTCGACATGTAAGCGTCGAGTGTCGGATGCATCATCCGACACTCGATGTCATTGAAAATAGACTGATATCGAGTATCGGTTATGAATCTGACACGATTCGATATGTAAGTGTCGAGTGTCGGATGATGCATCCGACACTCGATGTCTTCGAAAATAGTCTGATATGGAGTGTCGGACACGATTCGACATGTAAGTATCGAGTGTCGAGTGGGTTGTGTCGAGTGTCGAATTCATCATCCGACACTCGATGTCTTCAAAAATAGTTGATATGAAGTGTCGGACACGACTCGACATGTAAGTGTCAAGTATCGACTGGGTTGTGTCGAGTGTCGGATTCATCATTCGACACTCGATGTCTTCAAAAATAGACTGATATCGAGTGTTGGTTCTAAATACGACACGACTCGACATGTAAGTGTCGAGTGTCGTGTGGCTAGTGTCGAGTGTCGGATGCATCATCCGACACTCGATGTCTTCGAAAATAGACTGATATCGAGTGTTGGTTGTGAATTCGACATGATTCGACATATTAATGTCGAGTGTCGGATGATCGTGTCGAGCTCTATCGAGCGGGTCAAGTTTTGTCGAGCGTTTTGGCAGGTTGCTTGTTTTAGCTTTGTTTTTTTGCAACCCAGGTTTTAATCCCGGGTTATTGGAAAACCTGGAACCGCCCGCGGTACCCTGGACCCGGCCCCGGGAAAAAAATTCTGGGAAATTTTTCGGGACTAGGGTGAGCAATTGAGGGCCGGGGCTGGGGCTGGGGACCACCGGCCCTGGCCCCGGGTTTTGCCATCCCTAAGTCCAAGACCACACAACAAAGAGTAGCCCAAGAGTCATCAAAGTCCATCACAAATCCAAAAGTCTAACCATCACAAGGTCCAAGGAAATTAACTAAATATAAAGCGGCCCGGCTTAGCCTCTCCCCTTGATAGTCTTCACATTCAATATTGCATGCAAATGGACAAGTGGTGACATAGAAGCTAATTTCTAGGATGTAGATTGACTCGTGACGGCTCACCAAACCAATCCTAATTTGAGGGCTGATGCAACTTGTCCGTACAATTACAGAAACAAGAAGCCTAAGTAACGCAATATAAATACTACTAAGAAGGGAGTTGCAAGCCTAAGTATAAAAGCTAGCTGTTGAAATAGGAAACATTTTCCTATTAGGATCCACTAATTAGTAGATTCTCATTTATGATGTTAGTTGATTGTGAATTCCTAATCCTCTAGGATTAGGAATTATCTCTAATTTAGAATTATACAAATAATTTCCTATTTATTTAGAACGGTTTATCCTATTTAAGCTATGTTGTAGAATCAATATCTTATTAGTTGGGGACTATGGTAGTATAAATAGTTAGGTATATTGTCAAACCATGTAAATCTTGTGTGTCTCTTGTATCTCTAAGTTGGGCTTCCATCCCCCTCCAAGTGATTATGAACTCGGCACTGCTTTCCGAGTCTTTATAGAGCACGAGAGTACCACAAGTCAACGCAAGAAGCTAAGCTCAAAGGTCACAAAGTTGCCGCTTAAGAGTAACTATAGGAAAATTGGGTGATGACAATTCGATCCCTTGCTTCTGGACCTAAATTATCTTCACCCCTTCAGAAATGGGCTTTGAAAGTTAGGTATGGATCTTCGGGCCACCTAGACAAATTTTGGCCTCTACTACGGTCTATCAAGTTCAAGATTTTAGATTGTTAATTGTTGTTTGTCTTATTCCTATTTCACTTAATGCATACAACCAATTTTAGCTTCTTAATACATTGAGGTGAGAACAATTTATAATCATACATAGAAAGGGGAAGGAAAATAGAATACCTCTCTAATCAAACATGGGGGACGGGATGAGGATTGCAACCACTCTCTACAATGTATAAAATAAATGCGTAAATTAAATGAATCCAAAAAGGAAGAAACAAAATTCAAATCAACACTTCCAATATTAATCACCTCCTTCCAAAGTGTGCCAAGAACTATAACGGGTCTACTATTAGAAAACGAATCCTTCACCAGACAATGGGAGGAAAACAATCCCACAAATTTGTTGCAAAAAGAGACACTTTTCACAACCAAAATAATAAATAAATATACAAATTAGTCTTAAAATATTTGAAGTCACGGATTCCGTGAAATAGTTTTACAACACGTATAACATATGTTCCACTTTCACAATTAGTTATGTCAATATATGCAGTTTTAGTGAATGTAGATCATGTTTGGTACGTGACATTGTATGACACTATTTTACTACATTGTATTAAATAGACAATACATGTATTTAGTTGTAATTTACATAGTATTAACTTATACAAATTACAACATAATATTAATTTATACAAAGTGCAATCTTTAGATGCATGCACATTATATTAAATTATGTAGAGATAATACGTGACATTAGCATGCATATTGTATAGCACTAATTAAAAAATATCAAAGTTATCCCTATAAAATTATATACCCAATAATACCCTTTAATTTTTTAAATTATAAAAATAATTAATCATTTATTTAGGATATAAATTATAAAATCAAATTTATTTAAAATTATTTTCTAAAAATTAAGAAGGGCTACCGAAGGGACTTACTAGTCCCAAAAGGTGGCACTTGAGGTCTACTACCCTCATTGCACAGTACCAGTATGCTACCATAAACCTGAATTGTTCAAATGGCTTAGTGAGGGCAATGGACCCCGAGTGTCACACAACACACTCAGGCCTCCGTAGGTTCGGTGGGACTCACGGTACGGTGCACGAGGAAGGTGTGTTACAAATCATCTAATGATTATTGTTTTGAGAACAACATTGTCATCAGGCACGCTAAAAAGGTTTTGCAACAATTAGTGACTATTCTAATAAGTTAATAAATAACTAATTTTATAAATAAAATAAAAAGTTTTATATTTTGTATATATTTTTGAATAAAAATTTTACTTTTTAATTTGTACAAATTAATGCATACAAGAGTACATTAAGCATAATGCAATTTTGGCATAATAATATTTTCCGTACTATACAATGCAATGCTATACAATATAATATTATATTATACTATATTATACAGTCGTGTACTAAACATGCCCACAGATTACACAGTAAAAGTTCAATCTTTGACAACTTATCAATTTGATAGAGAGAAGATTTTCTGCGTAAACTGTGACAACTCAATCATAGACATTAAAAATACAATCATTGGAACCAGAGAAACTCAATTTTCAAAGAGTGGGAATAGCAATCATGACTATCTTAATATTCTTCCAATCGCAATAGTTTAAAGACAAATCTTCAAGAACTGGAAAACCATAAAAAAGTTGTTCAGCAAATTGATCATCAAGAAATTAATGTTACCCTAAGGCTTAAAATCTTAAGGTTGGAGAAACGTTATGCACCTTAGATCCTCAAAGAGAAAATTCATTTTCAATGAGCTGAGTGATTCAAAAGTAAAAAACGATTGATGCGTTCGAAACTAGCAAGTATACTAGTCGCACAAGTAATAAAGTGATAAGTAAGATATCGTTCCCACGAGGATTGATTCTAATTGAATTTGTTATTCGAAAGCAACAATAAACTAAATGAGGGGGGTTTTGTTGATTGATTAACTTGATGAAATATTAATGCAAGTAAAGAATAACACAATACAAATTAAAAACAGATTGAAAAATCAATGAGAGAAACCTGATTAAGGGATCCTTCTCTATCACAAGATATGGATTTACGAATTAATTGTAGAATTGTCATCCAATTACACCATTGAAATTACCAACCGTAGATAACAACAAGCTCTGTTATCCCAATCTTTCCTTACTTTGTTGTTAAATAAAACAAGCTCTTTATTTAATCTCTATCCATTAAACAACCTAGAACAAGATCTCTAAATTTAATTCAATGGATGCAGTATTATAAGAAAGATAGGTTGATCTAAGCAATAAACACACAAGCTCGGATTATTTAACTTAGGTTGTATTCTCCAATTGCAATCTCTGATCACAATTTTGCTACTAAGGATTAGAAATTCAAGACAATTACGGATCAAGATTTCTAGTCTAGCAATAGACAACAACCAGATTATATTCAGTTGGCCATTCGAAATACAATCCAGCAAGCAATCATAAGCATTAGATATAGGAAAATACAAGCAAATTCAATTAGAGAATTGGATAACAACTTCTTGCACAATCAACTTACAAAAACCATATCAGGGGCTTTGAAATCACCTTCAATCAATTCAGATTTAGTTACACATGTTTAAGAATGTGGTAAATACAATACAACATGGAGACATTCCAGAAAATGAAAGGGAAGGGAAAAACTTAGCAAATTTGATGTAATTCTCTTTGGATTGTAGTTCTTCCTCTTTCCAAGCTTCCTTTCTCCTTCAAGAACTCCAAGAGATGAAAGAATTCCAGAGCTGAAGCCTCCACCACGTTCTCCCCTCTTCAAGTTATGAAAATAAAACCCTAAAATGTGTTTAAATACTCTGCTACAGTAACTTGCTACAGTGCCCCGTATTTAATAACATGCTACAGTGATATATGGAATTACAAATATACACTTCTCATACCATTTTTATCACAACTTTCGGTACACTACATAAATTCGTGAACCGTAAATTTCTCCAGAAAATAGACTTCGAGAGCTTTTCAATGGTATATAGCATGTTATCCGGTTAATTGTATATCGATACAATCAACTCCAAGAAATTGGTTGACTAGCAGAGGTGAAAATGAAGGGTTTTACTCCAATTTTGTGTAAGTTCCTCCAAAACTCCTACAAACATCAAAAACCACACAAAAACATAAAAATACCAAGGAATATAGCAAAGAAACATGGACGAATTGATATGAAAATGATATATAAATAGACACTTATCAAATTCCCCCACACTTAGACTTTGCTAGTCCTCGAGCAACTACGACAATATGAAATAAAACTAAACCGAAACAGAATCAACAAAAAATTAAAACACACAAATGCTTCATCTTGCAAATAGGCCTCAAAGATTGTACTTAATTATAACCCAAGGAAAACTTCAAAATAATGCACTTGATCAAAATTTTATCTCAAAGATTAGTTTCGCTTCATTTCAATTCCTCAAGTGTGTGTGTGTAGAGCCATTCTCACCTAATCACTTGTAACCCGGATGAGTTTATGCATAAAAATGAATCATATTTAATATTGAAGATGTGTGTATAAATGAACTCCATAGGCCTGCTTTTCAAGTCACTCTCCACTAATGTAGACATGCACAACACCAAGGATCAAGTAGGACTTTATTAAGCTTGTAACGTTTGGCTTGGGTGAAGGTATGATAAAGGATAATAATTTGGCTCAAATCACCCACAAACACATAAATCATTCAAGACTATGTAGAGCTCAAGCCTATAACAAAACTTCATTTCAATTCACCAGGTTACTCCCCCAAACTTATTTAGAACACTCAATCTTTTTTTTTTTTTTTTTGCAGAAAACAAAAGAAAACTACACCCCCACACTTTGTTGTTTCATTCTTTTTAAGAACACTTAAGGGTATAGATCTCTTATTCTTCTTCTTTTTTTCTTTTTTTTCTTCTTTTTTTTTATTACACTTCCCCTCCCCCACACTTAAACAACACATTGTCCTCAATGTGTAAGTATGTGGACGATAAGTACAGATTGGTTTTTTTTTCTGTTTTTTTTTAAAACACAATAGAACTCACTTGTATTGCTCATGACATCTCCAACACTCTAACTGTCCCAAAACCAGAACATAGCTCAGAATTTAATTGTGAATGATCTACATGCTCATAGGTAAGGGATAAACTGTTTGGAACAAATTCATTTTAGGTTAGGAAATCTTTTAGTGAGTTAACAAAGAAAAAGGCTTACAAAGGCTCAAAGGGGTAACTAGGGATCAATTTCTGTCAAGGTTGGCTATTAAGGCTCAAACGGTCCAAAGATGGCCTAAATCATTTCCCCAATGTTGCACAGTCTAGGATTTCGCCTCGAGTGACCATCAAAACAAGTTCTAGAATTCATTGAAATCTGAAGAAACATTTAAATTACATAAACTTTCTCTAAGTGAACAAATAAATCAGTGATAATAGCTCAGTGCTCAATGTTGCGCAAGGAATCAAAAGCAAAGCGAAAACCAATAAACATTTCAAGCACACAGATCCATGCATCATTTATCATTTTCCAAGAGTTATTCTTAATTCAATCATTATCTTATCATCGACACACAAAATGCAAGAAAAAAGGTACGTGGCGTTGTTACACCTGAGTCAAGATTGTATATTTCAACAATCCTTAGGACCAGTAGCCCGCAGACTTAAGGTTTCCAGCCTATATAACTTTATTATGAAAGAACAAAACAAGAAACAAGACACTTCAAATAACATGAAATAAACAAACTATAGATTTATTTAGAGAGAATGCGTTTCAAGGGTTAAAGAAACCCCATATTCTGCCATTCTCATGTTTTTCCACAATTGTTTTTTTTTAAAATCAAAACTGATAAAGATAAAAACACATAACAACTCTAAATTATGCAAAACTAAACTCACTCATAAAATAACAAAGTTCAACAAGTCAGCAAACAAAAACAAGTTAGTTAGAATGGGTCTACAAAGTTTAGAAGTTAGCATCCTTATTCAGCCATTATGGATTGAAGAGATCCAGAATGCGTTTCAAGAGAACTTGAACTTTTTAAGCCACCACTCTAAAAACCGAGATTAGAAAATATTACCTGGGACGAAAGAAATAACCTGAAAAAGCTCAAAAGAAACGACATGAAAAATCTCAAATAAACACACTAAAAAGAAAGCAAACAAAAACGAAGCAAACCAGCAAATAGAGATTACAGATGGAGGGTTAAATCCAGTTGACGCCTTTTGTTGCCTTCTCCAAACCAATTTATCCGAGCCATTGTTGGATCAGGTGAATAGACGAATTCTTGTAGTTGTCAATTAACTCTCCTGCAGTTGAAGCTGTAACCAGCATTTGCCTTGCTGACGGTGAGATGAAATTTTTTTCTACAGCTTGATCAAGAAAGGACAACAAACCATCAAAAAAATTATTAACATATAACAAAACAATGGGTTTCCGATGGATGTTTAGCTGTGCCCAAGAGGTGATTTGAAATATCTCCTCTAATGTACCATAACCACCCGGCAAAGCAATAAATGCATCGGACTTAACAACCATATGTGCAATACGCTCATGCATACTAGAGACCTGTAACTCTTCCCCGATTGTGTTGCCTACGATATCTCGTACATCTAATGGTTTAGGGATAATGCCGAGAACTTTGCTCCCTCCTAGGGATGCAGCTGTTGACACACACCCCATTAACCCAAGACTACCCCCTCCATAAATCAAATTAATACCCCTCGCAGCTAATGTCCTACCAATATCAAGAGCTGCTGTGGTAAACTCTCCATCTTTACCAAATTGCGATCCGTAAAATACGCATATATTGCGGAAGCGCTGAATTGGTGTTTTCTCCATTTCTACAAGTGCTCTAATCTTGTGTAAGACACATTAGATATTATGCTTTTCAATTGCAAGACAGGTTATGGAATAACATATGAAAATATGCAGAATGTATATATACACCCATAAAACTCTCTAATTTTGACACATGGGGACATACGTTCGGTGGGGGTTGCTCGATGCAGATTTATCGCCCCAAGATTTGAAAAAATGAAATATGCTTTCGGCGAGGTTTAACAAAACCTACACACTTGTCTCCCACTTGAAGCATGGAAAATGGAGATACACTTTCGGCGGGGGTTGACAAAACCCCCACACTTGTCTCCCCCGTGAAGCATAAAAAATAGAGATACACTTTCGGTGGAGGTTGACAAAACCTCCACACTTGTCTCCCACGTGTACTTATGCCATAGGGTATTCATATGGTTTGTCAAAAAGAAAACTTGAAATTAAAACAAACAAAATCAACAAACAACAACAACACAAAAACCACATTGATAATCAGATCAAACGAAACAAGAAAGAAAAATTCTACAACAACAACACGCATTCACATATACAAGTAGTTGTGATTGTGGCTCACATCTTCCTCTGGTTTTACGTTCAGTAACGGCTGAAATGCCTTCTATGAGTCGGGGATTTGCTTCCCATCCAGTTTTCTTATAAACTGGCAAACAGGGTCGTTTTTAGTCAGATTCCCTAGACTATACACTGCAATTCATCACGAAATTGTGTCCATAGATTAAGCAATTCACGCTGAACAAGTCCACAAGAATGCGACTCAAGAGGTAATAAAACATTATCCAGCGACTCATTACTCAAACCATTCTTAATAAACGAAAGTTTATCTTCTCTATTCCTGGACACAAAACCTAATGAACGACAAGTCTGGTAACAATTCCATCTAGCACATTTATAACATACTTGTAACCTTTTCGCTCTTCGCCTCTTGGCGTAGTAGCTCTTTCCTAGACCATGCATGTATTTTGCGAGATTAAAGTCCGGCTCACCGAACAATCTCACCTGGCTTTGATAAGACCATTGATATCCGCAGGCACATTTAAGAGCATCAATGCCTAAAGTCCAGTCATCCGTACTTTATAAATTTTAAACACAGCATTTTGAGGAAGTGAAGGGAAATATTTACGAAGGTTCGATAGAAAATATCAGCATCCATTGAAGAGAAGAAAAGGAGAGATATTACCGATAATGCGATTGAGTTTGTTCTTCTCCCAGATATGCACGTTTAAAACCTTCGAACAATGGCTTCAACTCCCGTTTGAATGTTTCCTCAAGCTGTTGCACAACTGAACTCGAAGCATGGAATAATCAAATTAAACACAAGAAAAGAAAAGAAAATAGAGACACATAAAAGAAATAAAAACACAAGAGCAAATGAAAGTCCAAAAACAAACAACAAAGCAAATGAGACAAATGGCAAAGAGAGATAAAACCTGATCAATTATAATAGCCCATGAGAGGAATCTCCTCGGAACACAAAAATTGATCATTACTACCTTCTTTTCTTTGTCTCTTTATTTAGTTTTCAAAACATTGGGTTTTGCTGAGAAATAAGCGCTTGGGTTTAACGTCTCGCCTGACGTTACTTGCCACACCCATCAAGATAAGCTGGCTCTGTAGAGAGGTACCTCTCGATGTCCTGCCACTAATTTCTCATAGTAAGGCTTCAACCTGTGCCCCATTCACCTTGAACACTTTGTCCGTTGTTAACCTCTTGATTTCCACTGCAACATGAGGAAAAACATTAGTAATAACAAAAGGTCCAACCCATCGAGATCGTAACTTACCTGGAAATAACTTGAGGCGAGAATGAAATAAAAGAACTTTCTGTCCCACTTCAAAATTCTTCCTGGAGATCATTTTATCATGAAATGCTTAGTTTTCTCCTTGTAAATTCTGGAATTCTCATAGGCATCATTTCTAAGTTCTTCCAATTCTTGCAGTTGAAGCTTCCTTTGTTCTCCAGCAGCATCCTCTCCATGTTACAAAGCTTTACTGCCCACCATGCTTTGTGTTCGAGCTCTACCGGAAGGTGACATGGCTTACCATAGACTAACCTGTACGGAGACATACCAATAGGTTGTCCTTGTAATCCGTTCGGTATGCCAAAGTGCATGCTTCAATCGTAGGCTCCAATCTTTTCGTTCGGATTTCTGTCTTCTCGCGAATGATTTGACTTTCTCGATTTGAAACTTCAACTTGACCCTATTTGTGAATGATATGCAGTAACACCCTGTGAGTTATGTTGTATTTCTTGAGCAAGGCTTCACATGATCTATTGTAGAAGTGTGTTCCTTTATCGCTATTTACAACTCTTGGTGTTCCAAATCTTGCAAAAATGTTAGATTGCACAAAATCTACAACAACTTTAGAATCATTAGTTCTCATAGCTTTTGATTCCATCCATTTAGAAACATAATCCACAGCAAGTATAATGTAAACATTACCAAAAGATGAAGAAAAAGGACCCTGAATCAATACCCCACACATCAAAAATCTCGACAATAAGTAGAGGGGTTTGTGGCATTTGATTTTTGGCACTTAAATTACCTGTCCTTTGACAACGGTCACACGCTTTGCAGAACAGATATGCATCTTTGAACAATGATGGCCAGTAGAATCCACAATCAAGAACTTTAAGGGCTGTTCTTTTTGGTCCG
>SNVD02011130.1:0-56564 GCA_013180625.2 Boswellia sacra
ATTAGATACATTACAAGTAAATGCAACAAAGTTACTAGAATGTTCTTATTCATCAGATTCTGTTTCTATGTCATCACTCCAGGTTGAGCACAAGCCTTTATCCAT
Source organism: Boswellia sacra (assembly GCA_013180625.2). NCBI lineage: Eukaryota > Viridiplantae > Streptophyta > Magnoliopsida > Sapindales > Burseraceae > Boswellia > Boswellia sacra. The sequence continues at coordinate 106 of SNVD02011130.1, forward strand.
CCTTCTCTTGTAATTCGAACACTCAAATTTTATATGCCCAAATCCTTTACATTTGAAGCATTGTACTTTGCCTTTCTTATTAGATTTTTCTTGAATCTTCTTAGCTGGTTCTTTGAGAAACTTCTTTGCATCAAAGCTCTTTAGTTTTCGTTCTTTCTCAAGATTTTTCTTTTTGAGATTCTTCTTCATATATTTGACAAAGTTCTTTGTTAAATATGCAATCTACTCATCATCGAAATCATCACATTTTTTCTTTTTTGAAATGATAGAAAAAGCAATGCTTTTTTCCTTCTTCCTCAATTTCAAACCCATCTCATATGCTTGAAGAGAACCAAGTAGTTCATCAACCCTCATGGTCTTCACGTTATTGCTTTCTTCAATGGTTATAACCTTAGGTTGAAATTTATCTAGTAAAGATCTAAGGATCTTCCTACAATTTTAGCCTCAGAATATTCATCACCAAGCATGTAAATAGCATTAGTTATTTCAGAAAATCTAGTATGAAAATCACTTATAGTTTTATCTCTATGCATAGTAAGACTTTTGAACTTTGAAGTCAAGGTAAGTAATTTAGAATCTTTTACCTTCTCTGTACCTTTATGCTTTACCTCAAGAATATTTCATGCTTACTTTGCAGTTGTGCACTTTGAGATCAAACCAAATTGTTGAATGTTGATAGTGCAAAATATGGCAACGATTCCCTTAGAATTCCAACTTGACAGTTTATATTCGGCTTTAGTCCATTTGTTTTCAAGTTTCTCAACTCGTTGTCCAGCTTCATTGGTCTTCGTTGGTGGTGTCCATCCATGAAAAACGCTAGTCCAAATGCTATCATAAAGAGACTTCAAGAAAATCTTCATCTTAACCTTCCAACAAGCGTAATTTCCATCCTCAAGCAATGGTGGTTGAGTGACTAAACTTTCATTCTGTAGTCCTTGCATACGTACAAAAGAAAAGCTTGATCAACACTTGTATGTCAGTGAACCCGCTCTGATACCAATTGTTAGTTTTTGTAGTGTATGGATAGTTAATATAGACGTAACTGAAACAGTTAAGAATAACAGAACAAAAAGTTTTACGTGGTTGGGCTATCAACTAGCCTACATCCACAGGCTACAAGAGCTACAATCCATTATGCTATATGTGTTTACACTTGACTTAGGATTCTTTATAGTAGTAGCCACCTGTTCACTCATTGACCTAATCTATGTAAACTTGATCACCCTTGTAGGGTAAGAAAGCCATAATATGCTTTCTTTGTCATGATGGTGGGCACATTATAAGGCTTTGTCCTAAGAGAAAGAAAAGTGGTAAAGAAGAGAAGTAAGACAAGGGTAATGCTACTATTATAGAAGATGAATATGAGAGTTCTAATGTTTTAATAGTAACAACAAAAAGTTCAGAGGAACAAGGGGTTTTAGACTCTGGTTGTATGTTTCATATGACACCAAATAGAAGTTGGGTTGAATCTTATTAAAAGATTAATGGTGGACATGTTCTACCGGAAAACAACGAAGCTTATGGAGTGGTTGGCACAATTAGGATTAAAACTCATGATGGCATGGAAAAAATTTTGAATACTGTGAGCCATATTCCTAAATTAAAGAAGAATTTGATTTCACTAAGTATGCTAGATTCCAATGGCTGTAGGTTCAAAGTAGAGAATGGCACCTTGAAAATTATAAGAGGTTCTCTAGTTGTAATCAAAGGTGTGACAGAAAAAGGCCTTTATATTCTCCAAGGTAGCACCGTGATTGGAGTAACAAGGGCAGTTCTAGAATTCGATAATACAGCCTACCTATGGCATAAAAGGCTTGGCCATGTGAATGAAAGAGGACTTCAAGAGATGCAAAAACAAGACTTGTTGTGTAAAAATAGGTTGGAGAAATTAGAATTGAGTGAGCATTGCGGTTTTGACAAAGAAAAGAGAGTTAAATTACCTTCTTCAACTTACACTACTAGTGAGACTTTGAGTTATATTCATGCAGATTTATAAGGTCCATCCTAGTATGCAACTTTAGGTGGAGGTAGATACCTCATGTCAATTATTGATGATTGTTCAAGGAAGGTGTGGGTTTACATCTTGAAGACTAAGGATAAGGCATTCCAAAGGTTCAACGATTAGAAAAAGATGTTTAAGTTCAAACCATTAGAAAAGTTTTGAAGCTAAGAAATGATGACGGTTTGGAGTTCTTGAATGAAGAGTTTGACAACTTTTGTAACAATAAGGGAATAGTGAGACACAAAAAATGGTGTTTGGGACATCGCATGAAAATGGTTTGGCTGAAAGGATGAACAAAATACTTCTTGAAAAGATTAGATGCATGTTGTTGAGTGCAAATTTACCTAAAGAGTTTTGGGAGGAAGCGGTCAACACATCAGCATATTTAACCAATAGATGTCCATCATCTAAAATTTATTATAAGACACCAAAAGAAGTGTGGGTAGGTTCTCCATCTAGCCATGATCATTTGAAAGTGCTTGGTTGTGTGGTTTATGCATATATCAAGCAAGAAAAGTTGGAGCCAAGAGCTAAAAAATGTATGTTTGTTGGTATCCGAAAGGTGTGCAGGGATACAGGTTATATTGTTAAGAGCTAAATGTGTTAAAATGTTTTACTTGTAGAGATGTCACATTTAAAGAAGCGGAATGATATTTTGAGATCTTTAATACATATATTTTGCTTAAAATTGAAGATACAAATAAAGTTGAGGCTGAGATGGAGGTTAAAACTAGTAAAGCTACAGATGGAGTTGAGGCTGAGGCAGAGCTCTATGATTTTGGAAATTCTCAAATGGAAGTGGTAGTTAAAGTAGAAGATCTTGATGACACAAAAGAATTCCTTGATGAGTCTAAGAACTTGAGAAATCATCAACTCGCAAGAGAATTTACTAGAAGAGTTAGAGCTGCACATGTAAGGTATGTTTATGCTAATCTTATAGTTTATTTATATTATTAGTGTCAGATGAGATGTTTATGCTAATCTTATAGTTTATTTATATTATCAGTGTCAGATGAGGTTGATGATAGTGAGCTTAAAAGTTATAAGGAAGCTATATGTAGTAGAGATGCATAGTTGAGGCAGCGTGGAATGAATTCTTTGTTTGAAAATGGAGTAAGAAATTTTATATTGTTAGGTGTTGTTAATTAATATGCTATCTGAGCCAAACAATATAACAAAAGTTAGAAAATTGAAATATTAGTTGGATAGGGAATTTGAGATGAAAGACTTTGAAAATGTTACGAAGTGTTTGATAATGAAAAGCAGTAGAGGCAGAGATGGAAATCGTTTATCTTTGTCTCATGATGTTTGTATTCAGAAAAAACTTGTAAAATTCAACATGGTTGAAAGAAAAAGGTTTAGACTTATTTGGTTAGGCACTTTAAGCTTTCATCATTTCTATCTCCTATAACTCTTGAAGACAAAAAAGAGATGATTGAAATTCCTTATATAAGGGCTGTTAGAGGATTAAGTACTCCATGGTTTGCAGGTCGGTTTTAGCATGTGTAGGAAGTTTGGTGATCTAGTTTATGGCTAATCAAAAAATAATTCATTGGGAAGCTGTTGAATAGTTTAGATATCTCGAAAGAACTTTAGGCTATGTTTTGGTGTTTAAAAAAAGAAAAAACAATGATGAGAAGCTGGTGTGTTTTGTGAAATGTGGTTGTGTAGGTTATCTTGATATAGGAAGGTTGCTAATCGGGTGTACATTCACATTGTTTGGTTAGACTACAAGTTGGAAGGCTAACTTGTAATTAGTTGTAGGTTTATTAACAACTAAAGAAGACATTGTTGTAACTGAGATGATTACGGAAGCAATGTGGCTGTAAGGACTTGTATGTGATGGAAGAATCGAGCAAGTTAACATCAAGCTACATCTCATTGATAATATTATTGATGAAGCTGATTGGTCAGTAGTTAAGTTCACATTGTCATGAATTAAGCTGGTATGATCTCAAAGTTAGTTACATGTGTCAAGTACATTTCTTGTTTTGACTTGAAACATGTAGTGGCTAGACCAATGCAGGATGAAGTTTGAAGCTGCTGGTTAATTCATTATGGTAGTTTATAGTATAAAACACTAGCTTGATCCAAGGTGGAGATTTATGAAAAAATGGATCAACTTGCATAGTATAGACATCATTATTACGTAAGAGTGCAAGTTTGTAATATTTGCAATATCATGTATTGCAAGCAAAGACTTTGCATTGGCAGACAAGATGAGTTATGCTAGAGCAGAAGATATTATGCATGTGTGTAAAGTACTCTGCATAGGTGCACAAAATGGAGTTTGGAAGCATGCCAAGTTAGAAACCTTGTGTTGGTGCTCAACTTCGAAGTTTTGTTTTAAATATCCATTTGGCATTTAGTCATTGGCCTACATGGTTATATCTTGGTGTATAAAATGCACGTGTTATCCTATTGTATAGGATATAGAAGAAAGATATATTAGAGAGAAAGGGTTAAGAGAAATTAGGGCTTTCTTGGGTTAAAAGCTAACTAAATTTTCCTCTGGTTTGCCTTGTAAATCTGTTGTACTCTCTTGTTTTTACCTATAGTTGCTTGCTCATCACCAACAACTGGATGTCGGATCACTTAGTGGTCTAAACCAGTATAATTCCTTATGTTCATGTTGATTTCTTTTATTACTTTGCTAGGTTATGTGCTTGTGTCTCCTAGGTTAATTTCGCTTAAACTACTTGTAATGTGTTTGCCTCTCTTCTTCACTATAATTTGTATTTAATATTATCATAGTTGATAGCTGACTTCATTCAGTCTTATATTTTTATGGTTTATTTGTTTACTTATGATTGGTTAACTCGATATAAGTGACTTTTAAGATGAAGAAGATACGATAGATTTTTTTCTCTCTACCATTCCTTTCAATCTCTCTCTTAGTCTCTTAAGAGAAGTGATAGTGCACTTGGATAATTACAAAATCCCTAATAATTACAATTCAAGCAAGCATGGTGACACATTCGAAAAAGGATTGTCTCCCAAGTATAGGAGTGTCGAAGTAATAAAACCCGGTGAGACCGGGGTCGATCCACGAGGAAGGGAATTTAAGCGTTACAAATTATAAGCTAAACAAATGTGATATTGATGATTCAAAGAGGTGAAATGATAATATCAACAAGTATGTAAGATGGTAGGCGGTATTACCGACCATTCTTTTTTGTTTTATTTTTTTTTTTTTTTTTTTTTTTTTTTTTTTTTTTTTTTTTTTTTTTTTTTTTTTTTTTTTTTTTTTGTTTTATTAATTCAAATATAAAACAAAAAGCAAGAGGAGGTAAAACCATCCATAAAAATAGGTGGTATAACCAACCATAGTAAATTAAAGAACAATTTCATAAGGTGGTAGAACCTACCATAGTAAATAAAATAAAAAGTTCATAAACAATAGAATAATGAAAATACAAGAGGAATTAACACAATAACAATGAAGGCTAAGGTTAGGGGATCCGCCCTTGATATTTCAAATAAGGATAATTAACTCATTTTAGTTATATGAATTATATTTGTTTCATTACCAATATTTATATCACTTCTTGTAAATGGGTTCAAGCATCCAATGTGCCAATCATCATATGTCTACAACAAATCAAGGTTCCTAACTAGATTCGTGTCGGTAAGGAAGAAGCATACATCATCTAGAAAGGATCCAAGCATTTGATGTGTCAAGGATTGTCAACAATGGATCAAGACCTCCACTTTACGAGTGGTGTCAAGATTGATTAAGAAATTAAATATAAATCATATTGAATAAACATTATAAGATTAAGATTATTAAGCATATATTAAGGGTTAGAGAATCCTTATTCTCATATCAAGGGTTTCACCCTTTCACCTAGCAAAAGAGAAATTAGAAGAACATTATAATAGAAAGAAAATAAAATGCAAGAAAAAGGAAATTCATTAATAACACAAAACACAATACAAGATCCTAGCCAAAGCCAAAATGTTCCAGCCAAGGCCAAGATGCCCTAATGGGTCACAGGGCACCTCTATTTATAGATACATCTAGGGGTAAACTTGTCAAATTACAAGGGCATAATTATCAAATATTAGTTGTAAATATCTTTGACAATTGGGATCATTAGGCACCGAATTTGACCATCAATTTTGACATTGAAATGTTGAGAATTTTAAGCACATGTCTTCATGAAAGTTGTAGATATTTCTCTCAGTTTCTAGAACATATTGATTTGCACAATTTGGATATGTATTTTGAGAGATACGGTCCAAAAACTGAGGTCTAGTCAGACTGGGCTGAGACTGTAGATAGGTTCACTTCAAGCCCAATTTTGGCCCACTAAGAGCCCGAATTTGATGATGCTTGTTATATGCAACCTTGTATAAAATTGAATCAGCTTTCCAAAAAATTAAGATTTGCACCATTCTGATCTATAAATAGAAAGTTATACTCATTTTACTGAACCTACAACAAAACCAAAATTAAGAGAAATTAATTCCAAAGATGCAAATGTTACAAATATGCTTAAGTTGAGGAATTTCATGACACTATTAATGCAATGTGATGAACTAAGCTCTTATTAAACATACATATTTAAGTGTTCATCACACCCCCCAACTAGCTTATTGCTAGTCCCTAGCAATTAAAGCATTATTATTTAGAAGTGATTTATAGAATTTTACATCCAAGGTGGTCATTATTGCACTCTCCTTGATTTTATCCAGATGAACAAACTCTCAACTGATTTTTTTTTTAAATGACTCATGTACCCTTCAGTCAAGATATCCACAAACATTCTTTTGTGCTCAGTTGACACATGACTATGGGGCTTATTAGAAATAAGACATATCAGTTCTAGTATTTGTTAAGGCTAACAACCTTAGGTAGGGAGTATTCATTCATTTTATACATTTTTTTTCTTTTTCTTTTTTTTTCTCTTTTTTTTTGAAAGAATGCATCTTTAACCCATGTAGCGAGCCTTAGGCTAATGACTCCCAGATCAGTTGGCCTTAAGGCATTAGGTGTTAAGACACCCCTTCGAGCTTAAGGACTCGGGTTGCCGATGCTTTATTTTTGCTTAGAAACTTATGGATAGTGCAATGTTCAATCCCATTAAGTTTTCTCCTTAATCCATGTAGCGAGCTTTGGGCCAATAGCTCCCAAACCAGTTGGTCTTAGGGTATTAGGTGTTAAGGCACCCCTCGGGCTTAATTGCTCAAATTAAGGAGGCTACGAGACCAAACTTTATCGCTTTTTTTTTTTTTAACTTTCCCCTTCCTTTGTGTTGTTATCCTAAACAAAACAAAAGAACTCAATATTACAACATTTCATTTTGCCACCCACAATCATGCATCAAGGTATGTGTGTGTGTAAGAAAGGTTCATGAATACTTGCTTAATGAGTACATAAGCACACAATTTTTAAATGATAAGGTTGTGAGAGTTCATAGATTTGAATAATTCAAAGTGAAATAAATAAGACCTCCTTGTTATAAAATTCAAAAATCAAGACTAAATAATATCAAGTTAAAATGAGTTCACAAAATCAAAATAAAATGACAAATTGGTTAGAATGGGTTTCAAGAGTTCAAACTGGCCCTCCCTACTCTACCATTCCTGACCCAGAATGCGTCTCAAGAGGATTTGAACTCCTTACACCGCACTCTGAATCTAATTGCTAACTCACTTTTTTTTTCAAGAAAAAAGAAAATTCAAGACACACTTATGTCTACTATCCTTCCCCCCAAACCAAATGAAACATTGTCCTCAATGTTTAAATGTAAAGAGATAAAGTATAAGAGACATTACCTGAAGCTTTTGTTATTCAAGAGAGATGACTTGAAAGACTCATAAAATAAAATGCTACAAATAAAATAAAAGATAAGAAATTTAAAATTGATGGCACACATGCATGTGTATAGGTAGTTGTGACTGTGGCTCACATCGTCCTCTGGTTTTACGTCCAGAAACGGCTTAAACACCTTCTATGAGTTGGGGATATGCTTCCCATCCAGTTTTCTTATAAACTGGCAAACAGGGTTGTTTTGAGTCAGATTCCCTAGACTATGAAGAAAATGAGAGAGAAGAAAAGAAAAAGGATGCAAGGTGAGCAACAGTTTTTAGGGAACTGAAAAACCAACTTTAAAAGTCCGGAGTACCATATCCGCCACTTGACCAGAAAACAAAATGCAAACACACAAATAAAATAAAAGCACATAAAATAAAATAAGAACAAACTAGAAATGATAGCAGAAATCAAGAATAAAAATGAAAATATGGCACAAACGGATAAAATTTGGTTAGTCGTGAAAAAAGGCCAAAAGAGGAATCTCTTCGAAAGTAATTTACCACGGTCAAAAATATGCCATTGAGGTGGTACCTCTCTTTTTCCTTTATTTGTGAGAATGGAAGAGATTACTACTGATTGAATTTGTTTGTCATTGAGGCATGCATTCTTGAGTGTGGATGTTTCTTCTTGCCTTTTTTCAAAGCATGGCTCCTAACTCTTAATCTCCTTCACCTGTACAAAATCAAGCAATGAAAATTCTTTAGAAGCAATGGGCACTAGTTGCATACTTGGTTCAAAAGAACTAGGTAACCTGATTTATGAAGGAGTTAAAAAATTCTCATTTTGGATATAGTCCTCCACGTTAGTTTCTGTCTTATTAGCTTCCTCATTTTCATCATGCTCGAAAAATTCTTTAATATCAAAATTTTGGTTAAATTCCTTTGCATGATGCATAAGTGAGGATTCGGTCTTTTCTTTGTTAGGTGTAAGTTGATTAACCTCTTTCTTACCCTTTAGGATTGATTCATCATCTTTCTCATAAGGGTTAGCAATATGTTCTTGATCAACCTTACCGTCATGAAGAGCACTTACCGAATCTTCGAAAAGAGCAATTACCGAATCTTCATCTAGATGTTGGCTACTTGGATTACTCACATGTGGATTGATGAGGTTTGGCTCGAGTTGAGATGGAAACATACCTTTCTCATGAGTACTAAATGCAAATCCAAGTTTTTCAAGAGCATCATTCAAGTTTGCCGTAGTTTGAGCAACCTGACTATTAAAAACCTCTTGCTTTGCAATGAATGAATTCCATGTTTCTTCAAGATCCTTATAAGATGCATGATCATGAGCTTCTTGAAAATTTTGACATGATTGAAAGGGAGGTTGGTAAGATTGTGCATGATTATCATTCCTCCAATCAAAACTCAAGTGATTTTTCCATCCAAACTTTTGTAAGTAAGGATTAGGATTTGACCTTTGGAAAGTGTTTAAAACATTAATTTGGTCATGGAGACTTTTCCTAAAGGTAGGCACAATTGGGCAATCATCCGTAGGATGATCACTAGAATTACAAGTTTGACAGATAATTTCTTGCATAGACCACATTTCTAAGTCCTCGACTTTCCTAGCTAGGGATGTAAATTTAACATGTAGATCATGATTCTCCCTAAAGTTATATATGCCTCTACTAAACATTCTTGGTACCTCATAGGTGCCAACATTGTTCCAATTTTGGGCATTTTTCGCTAGTAAGTCAAGGAAATCCATGGCTTCATCAGGGTCTTTATTTTCAAATTGTCCATTACACATTAATTCTACCATTTGCCTAGCTTGATGTGTAAGACCTTCATAGAAAATTAAAACTAGTCTCCATGTTTCCAAACCATGGTGAGGACAAGTATTAAGCAATGCTTTATACCTATCCCAACATTGGTAAAAGGTCTCTCCTTGTTTTTGAGTGAAATTGATGATTTGCCTTTTGAGAGAATTTGTTCTATAGGGAGGAAAGAATTTTTTCAAAAATTGTTGTTGCATTTCATCCCATGAACTAATGGATCCTGACCTAAGATTTTGTAGCCATGTTTTAGCTTTATCTTTTAAAGAAAAAGGAAAAAGCTTTAATCTAAAGATATTTATGCTACAATTTAGGTCATAATAGATATTGCAAAAATCTTTAAATTCTCTCAAATGCAAAAATGGGTTTTCAACATCTAGGCCATGAAAGTGGGGTAAGAATTGAATGAAATCCGATTCATGGTTGAAATATTTTGCATCATGAGGGAAGACTATGCATGATTGTGCATGAGTTCTTATGTAATCCATTAATGTCCTTGGTTGGGTATGAGCATGTTTTCCAAAGAAGATGAGTGGCTACAAACAATTCTACCAACTAATGCAAAGAGAAAGAAAAGATGAGCACATGCAAGAAAAATAAAAATAGAAATGGGGAGAGAAAAGAGAAACACATACAAGAAAAATAAAAATAGAAATGAGAAAAGAGAATACTTACAATTTTGTACGCCAATTTTTACCTTCCCCGGCAACGGCGCCAAAAACTTGATACATCCGAAAAAGGATTGTCTCCCAAGTATAGGAGTGTCGAAGTAATAAAACCCGGTGAGACCGGGGTCGATCCACGAGGAAGGGAATTTAAGCGTTACAAATTATAATCTAAACAAATGTGATATGGATAATTCAAAGAGATGACATGATAATATCAACAAGTATGTAAGATGGTAGGTGGTATTACCGACCATTCAAATATAAAACAAAAAGCAAGAGGAGGTAAAACCATCCATGGAAATAGGTGGTATAACCAACCATAGTAAATTAAAGAACAATTTCATAAGGTGGTAGAACCTACCATAGTAAATAAAATAAAAAGTTCATAAACAATAGAATAATTAAAATACAAGAGGAATTAACACAATAACAATGAAGGCTAAGGTTAGGGGATCCGCCCTTGATATTTCAAATAAGGATAATTAACCCATTTTAGTTATATGAATTATATTTGTTTCATTACCAATATTTATACCACTTCTTGTAAATGGGTTCAAGCATCCAATGTGCCAATCATCATATGCCTACAACAAATCAAGGTTCCTAACTAGATTCGTGTCGGTAAGGAAGAACCATACATCATCTAGAAAGGATCCAAGCATTTGATGTGCCAAGGATTGTCGACAATGGATCAAGACCTCCACTTTACGAGTGGTGTCAAGATTGATTAAGAAATTAAATATAAATCATATTGAATAAACATTATAAGATTAAGATTATTAAGGCACATATTAAGGGTTAGAGAATCCTTATTCTCATATCAAGGGTTTCACCCTTTCACCTTAGCAAAAGAGAAATTAGAAGAACATTATAATAGAAAGAAAATAAAATGCAAGAAAAAGGAAATTCATTAATAACATAAACACACAAAACACAATACAAGATCCTAGCCAAAGCCAAAATGTTCCAGTCAAGGCCAAGATGCCCTAATGGGTCATAAGGCACCTCTATTTATAGATACAGCCAGGGGCAAACTTGTCAAATTACAAGGGCATAATTGTCAAATATTAGTTGCAAATATCTTTGACAATTGGGATCATTAGGCACCGAATTTGACCATCAATTTTGACATTAAAATGTTGAGAATTTTAAGCATATGTCTTCATGAAAGTTGTAGATATTTCTCTCAGCTTTCTAGAACATATTGATTTGCACAATTTGGATATGTATTTTGAGAGATACGGTCCAAATACTGAGGTCTAGTCAGACTGGGCTGAGACTGTAGATAAGTTCACTTCAAGCCCAATTTTGGTCCACTAAGAGCCCGAATTTGATGATGCTTGTTAAATGCAACCTTGTATAAAATTGAATCAGCTTTCCAAAACATTAAGATTTGCACCATTCTGATCTATAAATAGAAAGTTATGCACATTTTACCGAACCTACAACAAAACCAAAATTAAGAGAAATTAATTCCAAAGATGCAAATGCTACAAATATGCTTAAGTTGAGGAATTTAATGACACTATTAATGCAATATGATGAACTAAGCTCTTATTAAATATACTTATTTAAGTGTTCATCATACCCCCCAACTAGCTTATTGCTAGTCCCTAACAATTAAAGCGTTATTATTTAGAAGTGATTTATAGAATTTTACATCCAAGGTGGTCATTATTACACTCTCCTCGATTTTATCCAAATGAACAAACTCTCAACTGATTTTTTTTTAAATGACTCATGTACCCTTCAGTCAAGATATCCACAAACATTCTTTTGTGCTCAGTTGACACATGACTATGGGGCTTATTAGAAATAAGACATATCGGTTCTAGTATTTGTTAAGGCTAACAACCTTAGGTAGGGGGTATTCATTCATTTTATACATTTTTTTTCTTTTTTTCTCTTTTTTTTTTGAAAGAATGCATCTTTAACCCATGTAGCGAGCCTTAGGCTAATGACTCCCAGACCAGTTGGCCTTAGGGAATTAGGTGTTAAGACACCCCTACGAGCTTAACGACTCGGGTTGCTGATGCTTTATTTTTGCTTAGAAACTTGTGGATAGTGTAATGTTCAATCCCATTAAGCTTTCTCCTTAATCCATGTAGCGAGCTTTGGGCCAATAGCTCCCAAACCAGTTGGTCTTAGGGTATTAGGTGTTGAGACACCCCTCGGGCTTAATTGCTCGAATTAAGGAGGCTACGAGACTAAACTTATCCACAATTGCTCTCTTCTTTTTTTTCACTTTTTTTTCACTTTTTTTTTAACTTTCCCCTTCCTTTGTGTTGTTATCCTAAACAAAACAAAAGAACTCAATATTACAACATTTCATTTTGCCATCCACAATCATGCATCAAGGTATGTGTGTGTGTGTGAAGAAAGATTCATAGATACTTGCTTAATGAGCACATAAGCACACAATTTATTAAATGATAGGGTTGTGAGAGTTCATAGATTTGAATGATTCAAAGTGAAATGAATAAGACCTCCTTGTTATAAAATTCAAAAATCAAGTCTAAATAATCTCAAGTTAGCTAAAATGAGTTCATAAGATCAAAATAAAATGACAAATTGGTTAGAATGGGTTTCAAGAGTTCAAACTGGCCCTCCATACTCTACCATTCCTGACCCACAATGCGTCTCAAGAGGATTTGAACTCCTTACACCGCACTCTGAATCTAATTACTAACTCACTTTTTTTTTTCAAGAAAAAAGAAAATTCAAGACACACTTATGTCTACTATCCTTCCCCCCCAACCAAATGAAACATTGTCCTCAATGTTTAAATGTAGAGAGATTAAGCATAAGAGACATTACCTGAAGCTTTTGTTATTCAAGAGAGATGACCTGAAAGACTCATAAAATAAAATGCTACAAATAAAATAAAAGATAAGAAATTTAAAATTGATGGCACACATGCATGTGTATACGTAGTTGTGGCTGTGGCTCACATCGTCCTCTGGTTTTACGTCCAGAAACGGCTTAAACACCTTCTATGAGTTGGGGATATGCTTCCCATCCAGTTTTCTTATTAACTGGCAAACAGGGTTGTTTTGAGTCAGATTCCCAAGACTATGAAGAAAATGAGAGAGAAGAAAAGAAAATGGATGCAAGCTGAGCAACAGTTTTTAGGGAACTGAAAAACCAACTTTAAAAGTCACGGAGTACCATATCCGCCACTTGACCAGAAAACAAAATGCAAACACACAAATAAAATAAAAGCACGTAAAATAAAATAAGAACAAACTAGAAATGATAGCAAAAATCAAGAATAAAAATGAAAATATGGCACAAACGGATAAAATTTGGTTAATCGTGAAAAAAAGCCAAAAGAGGAATCTTTTCAAAAGTAATTTACCACGGTCAAAAATATGCCATTGAGGTGGTACCTCTCTTTTTCCTTTATTTGTGAGAAGGGAAGAGATTACCACTGATTGAGTTTGTTTGTCCTTGAGGCATGCATTCTTGAGTGTGGATGTTTCTTCTTGCCTTTTTTCAAAGCATGGCTCCTAACTCTTAATCTCCTTCACCTGTACAAAATCAAGCAATGAAAATTCTTTAGAAGCAATGGGCACTAGTTGCATACTTGGTTCAAAAGAACTAGGTAACCTGATTTCTGAAGGAGTTGAAAAATTCTCATTTTGGATATAGTCTTCCACGTTAGTTTTTGTCCTATTAGCTTCCTCATTTTCATCATGCTCAAAAAATTCATTAATATCAAAATTTTGGTTAAATTCCTTTGCATGATGCATAAGTGAGGATTCGGTCTTTTCTTTGTTAGGTGTAAGTTGATTAACCTCTTTCTTACCCTTTAGGATTGATTCATCATCTTTCTCATAAGGGTTAGCAATATGTTCTTGATCAACCTTACCGTCATGAAGAGCACTTACCGAATCTTCGAGAAGAGCACTTACCGAATCTTCATCTAGATGTTGGCTACTTGGATTACTCACATGTGGATTGATGAGGTTTGGCTCGAGTTGAGATGGAAACACACCTTTCTCATGAGTACTAAATGCAAATCCAAGTTTTTCAAGAGCATCATTCAAGTTTGCCATAGTTTGAGCAACCTGACTATTAAAAGCCTCTTGCTTTACAATGAATGAATTCCATGTTTCTTCAAGATCTTTATAAGATGCATGATCATGAGCTTCTTGAAAATTTTGACATGATTGAAAGGGAGGTTGGTAAGATTGTGCATGATTATCATTCCTCCAATCAAAATTCAAGTGATTTTTCCATCCAAACTTTTGTGAGTAAGGATTGGGATTTGACCTTTGAAAAGTGTTTAAAACATTGGTTTGGTCATGTAGACTTTTCCTAAAGGTAGGCACAATTGGGCAATCATCCGTAGGATGAATCACTAGAATTACAAGTTGACAGACCAATTCTTGCATAGACACATGTCTAAGTCCTCGACTCCTAGTAGGGATGTAAATTAACATGTAGATCATGATTCTCCCAAAAGTTATATATGCTCTATTAAACGATCTTGGTACCTCATAGGTGCCAACATTGTTCCAATTTTGGGCATTTTTCGCTAGTAAGTCTAGGAATCCATGGCTTCTCAGGGTCTTTATTTTCAAATTGTCCATTACACATTAATTCTACCATTGCCTAGCTTGATGTGTAAGACCTTCATAGAAAATTAAAACTAGTTCCCATGTTTCCAAACCATGATGAAGACAAGTATTAAGCAATGCTTTATACCTATCCCAACATTGGTAAAAGGTCTCTCCTTGTTTTTGAATGAAATTGATGATTTGCCATTTGAGATAATTTGTTTTATAGGAAGGAAAGAATTTTTTCAAAAATTGTTGTTGCATTTCATCCCATGAACTAATGGATCTTGACCTAAGATTTTGTAGCCATGTTTTAGCTTTATCTTTTAAAGAAAAAGGAAGAGGCTTTAATCAAAAGATGTTTATGCTACAATTTAGGTCACAATAGATATTGCAAAAATCTTTAAATTCCCTCAAATGCAAAAATGGGTTTTCAACATCTAGGCCATGAAAGTGGGGTAGGAATTGAATGAAATCCGATTCATGGTTGAAATATTTTGTATCATGAGGGAAGACTATGCATGATTGTGCATGAGTTCTTATGTAATCCATTAATGTCCTTGGTTGGGTATGAGCATGTTTTCCAAAGAAGATGAGTGGTTACAAACAATTCTACCAACTAATGCAAAGAGAAAGAAAAGATGAGCACATGCAAGAAAAATAAAACAGAAATGGGGAGAGAAAAGAGAAACACATACAATAAAAATATAAATGAGAAAAGAGAATACTTACAATTTTGTACGCCAATTTTTACCTTCTCCGGAAATGGCGCCAAAAACTTGATACATCCGAAAAAGGATTGTCTCCCAAGTATAGGAGTTTCGAAGTAATAAAACCCGGTGAGACCGGGGTCGATCCACGAGGAAGGGAATTTAAGCGTTACAAATTATAATCTAAACAAATGTGATATGGATGATTCAAAGAGATGACATGATAATATCAACAAGTATGTAAGATGGTAGGTGGTATTACCGACCATTCAAATATAAAACAAAAAGCAAGAGGAGATAAAACCATCCATGAAAATAGTGGTATAACCAACCATGGTAAATTAAAGAACAATTTCATAAGGTGGTAGAACCTACCATAGTAAATAAAATAAAAAGTTCATAAACGATAGAATAATTAAAATACAAGAGGAATTAACACAATAACAATGAAGGCTAAGGTTAGGGGATCTGCCCTTGATATTTCAAATAAGGATAATTAATCCATTTTAGTTATATGAATTATACTTGTTTCATTACCAATATTTATACCACTTCTTGTAAATGGGTTCAAGCATCCAATGTGCCAATCATCATATGTCTACAACAAATCAAGGTTTCTAACTAGATTCGTGTCGGTAAGGAAGAACCATACATCATCTAGAAAGGATCCAAGCATTTGATGTGCCAAGGATTGTCAATAATGGATCAAGACCTCCACTTTACGAGTGGTGTCAAGATTGATTAAGAAATTAAATATAAATCATATTGAATAAACATTATAAGATTAAGATTATTAAGCACATACTAAGGGTTAGAGAATCCTTATTCCCATATCAAGGGTTTCACCCTTTCACCTTAGCAAAAGAGAAATTAGAAGAACATTATAATAGAAATAAAATAAAATGCAAGGAAAAGGAAATTCATTAATAACATAAACACACAAAACACAATACAAGATCCTAGCCAAAACCAAAATGTTCCAGCCAAGGCCAAGATGCCCTAACGGGTCACAAGGCACCTCTACTTATAGATACATCCAGGGGCAAACTTGTCAAATTACAAGGGCATAATTGTCAAATATTAGTTGTAAATATCTTTGACAATTGGGATCATTAGGCACCGAATTTGACCATCAATTTTGACATTGAAATGTTGAGAATTTTAAGCACATGTATTCATTAAAGTTGTATATATTTCTCTCAGCTTTCTAGAACATATTGATTTGCACAATTGGGACATGTATTTTGAGAGATACGGTCCAAATACTGAGGTCTAGTCAGACTGGGCTGAGACTGCAGATAGGTTCAAGCCCAATTTTGGTCCACTAAGAGCCCGAATTTGATGATGCTTGTTAAATGCAACGTTGTATAAAATTGAATCAGCTTTCCAAAACATTAAGATTTGCACCATTCTGATCTATAAATAGAAAGTTATGCACATTTTACCGAACCTACAACAAAACCAAAATTAAGAGAAATTAATTCCAAAGATGCAAATGCTACAAATATGCTTAAGTTGAGGAATTTAATGACACTATTAATGCAATATGATGAAATAAACTCTTATTAAACATGCATATTTAAGTGTTCATCACACCCCCCAACTAGCTTATTGCTAGTCCCTAGCAATTAAAGCGTTATTATTTAAAAGAGATTTATAGAATTTTACATCCAAGGTGGTCATTATTGCACGTGCTCCTTGATTTATACCAATGAAACAAACTTCAACTGATTTTTTTTTTAAATGACTCATGTACCCTTCAGTCAAGATATCCACAAACATTCTTTTGTGCTCAGTTGACACATGACAATGGGCTTATTAGAAATAAGACATATCGGTTCTAGTATTTGTTAAGGCTAACAACCTTAGGTAGGGGGTATTCATTCATTTTATACATTTTTTTTCTTTTTCTTTTTTTTCTCTTTTTTTTTTGAAAGAATGCATCTTTAACCCATGTAGCAAGCCTTAGGCTAATGACTCCAAGACTAGTTGGCCTTAAGGCATTAGGTGTTAAGACACCCCTTCGAGCTTAACGACTCGGGTTCCGACGCTTTATTTTTGCCTGGAAACTTATGGATAGTGCAATGTTCAATCCCATTAAGTTTTCTCCTTAATCCATGTAGCGAGCTTTGGGCCAATAGCTCCCAAACCAATTGGTCTTAGGGTATTAGGTGTTAAGGCACCCCTCGGGCTTAATTGCTCAAATTAAGGAGGCTACGAGACTAAACTTATCCACAATTGCTATTTTTTTCTTCTTTTTTCCTCTTTTTTTTCTTTTTTTTTTTTAACTTTCGCCTTCCTTTGTGTTGTTATCCTAAACAAAACAAAAGAACTCAAATATTACAACATTTCATTTTGCCATCCACAATCATGCATCAAGGTATG
Source organism: Boswellia sacra (assembly GCA_013180625.2). NCBI lineage: Eukaryota > Viridiplantae > Streptophyta > Magnoliopsida > Sapindales > Burseraceae > Boswellia > Boswellia sacra. Next base: position 18,031 of record SNVD02011130.1, read on the forward strand.
TGTGTGTGAAGAAAGGTTCATGAATACTTGCTTAAATGAGTACATAAGCACACAATTTTTTTTAAATGATAAGGTTGTGGACGAGTTCATAGATTTGAATAATTCCAAAGGGAAACGAAGATAAGACCTCCTTGTTATAAAATTCAAAAATCAAGACTAAATAATATCAAATAAGTCTTCAAAAATGCAAGAATAAAATGACAAATTGGTTAGATGGGTTTCAAGAGTTCAAACTGGTCCTCCCAACTCTGCCATTCCTGACCCAGAATGCGTCTCAAGAGGATTTGAACTCCTTACACCGCACTCTGAATCTAATTACTAACTCGCTTTTTTTTTTTCAAGAAAAAATAAAATTTCAAGACACACTTATGTCTACTATCCTTCCCCCCCAACCAAATGAAACATTGCCCTCAATGTTTAAATGTAGAGAGATAAAGCATAAGAGACATTACCTGAAGCTTTTGTTATTCAAGAGAGATGACCTGAAAGACTCGTAAAATAAAATGCTACAAATAAAATAAAAGATAAGAAATTTAAAATTGATGGCACACATGCATGTGTATAGGTAGTTGTGACTGTGGCTCACATCTTCCTCTGGTTTTACGTCCAGAAACGGCTTAAACACCTTCTATGAGTTGGGGATATGCTTCCCATCCAGTTTTCTTATAAACTGGCAAACAGGGTTGTTTTGAGTCAAATTCCCAAGACTATGAAGAAAATGAGAGAGAAGAAAAGAAAATGGATGCAAGGTGAGCAACAGTTTTTAGGGAACTGAAAAACCAACTTTAAATGTCACGGAGTACCGTATCCGCCACTTGACCGGAAAACAAAATGCAAACACACAAATAAAATAAAAGCACATAAAATAAAATAAGAACAAACTAGAAATGATAGCAAAAATCAAGAATAAAAATGAAAATATGGCACAAACGGATAAAATTTGGTTAATCATGAAAAAAGGCCAAAAGAGGAATCTTTTCGAAAGTAATTTACCACGGTAAAAAATATGCCATTGAGGTGGTGCCTCTCTTTTTCCTTTATTTGTGAGAAAGGAAGAGATTACCACTGATTGAGGAAGGGAATTTAAGCGTTTCAAATTATAAGCTAAAAAAATTTGATATGGATGATTCAAAGAGATGACATGATAATATCAACAAGTATGTAAGATGGTAGGTGGTATTACCGACCATTCAAATATAAAACAAAAAGCAAGAGGAGGTAAAACCATCCATGGAAATAGGTGGTATAACCAACCATAGTAAATTAAAGAACAATTCATAAGGTGGTAAAACCTACCATAGTAAATAAAATAAAAAGTTCATAAACAATAGAATAATTAAAATACAAGAGGAATTAACATAATAACAATGAAGGCTAAGGTTAGGGGATCCGCCCTTGATATTTCAAATAAGGTTAATTAACCCATTTTAGTTATGTGAATTATATTTGTTTCATTACCAATATTTATACCACTTCTTGTAAATGGGTTCAAGCATCCAATGTGCCAATCACCATATGTCTACAACAAATCAAGGTTCCTAACTAGATTCGTGTCGGTAAGGAAGAACCATACATCATCTAGAAAGGACCCAAGCATTTGATGTGCCAAGGATTGTCGAAAATGGATCAAGACCTCCACTTTACGAGTTTGCAGATGTCCAGATTGATTACCGAAAATTAAACCTAAACAACAAATTAAATATAAATCTACTTGTAAAACAATTATAAGATTAGATATTAAGCACCAATAATTAAGGGTTGAGAGAAATCCTTATTCCCATATCTAAGAGAGAAGGTAATCACCCTTTCACCTTAGCAAGAGAGAAATTAGAAGAACATTATAATAGAAAGAAAAAAAAATGTAAGAAAAAGGAAATTCATTAATAACATAAACACACAAAACACAATACAAGATCCTAGCCAAAGCCAAAATGTTCCAGCCCAGGCCAAGATGCCCTAATGGGTCACAAGGCACCTCTATTTATAGATACATCCAGGGGCAAACTTGTCAAATTACAAGGGCATAATTGTCAAATATTAGTTGTAAATATTTTTGATAATTGGGATCATTAGGCACCGAATTTGACCATCAATTTTGACATTGAAATGTTGAGAATTTTAAGCACATGTATTCATTATTGTTGTATATATTTCTCTCAGCTTTCTAGAACATATTGATTTGCACAATTTGGATATGGATTTTGAGAGATACGGTCCAAATACTCTCAGCTTTCTAGAACATATTGATTTGCACAATTTGGATATGGATTTTGAGAGATACGGTCCAAATACTGAGGCCAGACCGGGCTGAGACTGTAGATAGGTTCACTTCAAGCCCAATTTTGGTCCACTAAGAGCCCGAATTTGATGATGCTTGTTAAATGCAACCTTGTATAAAATTGAATCAGCTTTCCGAAACATTAAGATTTGCACCATTTTGATCTATAAATAGAAAGTTATGCTCATTTTACCGAACCTACAACAAAACCAAAATTAAGAGAAATTAATTCCAAAGATGCAAATGCTACAAATATGCTTAAGTTGAGGAATTTAATGACACTATTAATGCAATATAATGAACTAAACTCTTATTAAACATGCATATTTAAGTGTTCATCACACCCCCCAACTAGCTTATTGCTAGTCCCTAGCAATTAAAGCGTTATTATTTAGAATTGATTTATAGAATTTTACATCCAAGGTGGTCATTATTGCACTCTCCTTGATTTTATCCAAATAAACAAACTCTCAACTGTTTTTTTTTAAAATGACTCATGTACCCTTCAGTCAAGATATCCACAAACCTTCTTTTGTGCTCAGTTGACGCATGACTATGGGGCTTATTAGAAATAAGCTATATCGGTTCTAGTATTTGTTAAGGCTAACAACCTTAGGTAGGGGGTATTCATTCATTTTATACATTTTTTTTTCTTTTTTCTCTTTTTTTTTGAAAGAATGCATCTTTAACCCATGTAGCAAGCCTTAGGCTAATGACTCCCAGACCAGTTGGCCTTAAGGCATTAGGTGTTAAGACACCCCTTCGAGCTTAGCGACTCGGGTTGCCAACACTTTATTTTTGCTTAGAAACTTATGGATAGTGCAATGTTCAATCCCATTAAGTTTTCTCCTTAATCCATGTAGCGAGCTTTGGGCCAATAGCTCCGTAACCAGTTGGTCTTAGGGTATTAGGTGTTAAGGCACCCATCGGGCTTAATTGCTCAAATTAAGGAGGCTACGAGACTAAACTTATCCACAATTGCTATTTTTTTCTTCTTTTTTTTCTTTTTTTTTTAACTTTCCCCTTCCTTTGTGTTGTTATCCTAAACAAAACAAAAGAACTCAACTTATTACAACATTTCATTTTGCTACCCACAATCATGCATCAAGGTATGTGTGTGTGTGTGAAGAAAGGTTCATGAATACTTGCTTAATGAGTACATAAGCACACAATTTTTTTTTTATTTAAATGATAAGGTTGTGAGAGTTCATAGATTTGAATAATCCAAAGTGAAATGAATAAGACCTCCTTGTTATAAAATTCAAAAAACAAGACTAAATAATATCAAATAAGTCTTCAAAAATGCAAGAATAAAATGACAAATTGGTTAGAATGGGTTTCAAGAGTTCAAACTGGTCCTCCCTACTCTGCCATTCCTGACCCAGAATGCGTCTCAAGAGGATTTGAACTCCTTACATCGCACTCTGAATCTAATTGCTAACTCACTTTTTTTTTCAAGAAAAAGGAAAATTCAAGACACACTTATGTCTACTATCCTTCCCCCCTAACCAAATGAAACATTGTCATCAATGTTTAAATGTAGAGAGATAAAGCATAAGAGACATTACCTGAACCTTTTGTTATTCAAGAGAGATGACCTGAAAGGCTCATAAAATAAAATGCTACAAATAAAATAAGAGATAAGAAATTTAAAATTGATGGCACACATGCATGTGTATAGGTAGTTGTGACTGTGGCTCACATCTTCCCCTAGTTTTACGTCCAGAAACGGCTTAAACACCTTCTATGAGTTAGGGATATGCTTCCCATCCAGTTTTCTTATAAACTGGCAAACAGGGCTGTTTTGAGTCAGATTCCCAAGACTATGAAGAAAATGAGAGAGAATAAAAGAAAATGGATGCAAGGTGAGCAACAGTTTTTAGAGAACTGAAAAACCAACTTTAAAAGTCACGGAGTACCATATCCGCCACTTGACCAAAAAACAAAATGCAAACACACAAATAAAATAAAAGCACATAAAATAAAATAAGGACAAACTAGAAATGATAGCAAAAATCAAGAATAAAAATGAAAATATGGCACAAACGGATAAAATTTGGTTAATCGTGAAAAAAGGCCCAAGGAGGAATCTTTTCGAAAGTAATTTACCACGGTCAAAAATATGCCATTGAGGTGGTACCTCTCTTTTTCCTTTATTTGTGAGAATGGAAGAGATTACCACTGATTGAGGAAGGGAATTTAAGCGTTTCAAATTATAAGCTAAACAAATGTGATATGGATGATTCAAAGAGATGACATGATAATATCAACAAGTATGTAAGATGGTAGGTGGTATTACCGACCATTCAAATATAAAACAAAAAGCAAGAGGAGGTAAAGCCATCCATGGAAATAGGTGGTATAGCCAACCATAGTAAATTAAAGAACAATTTCATAAGGTGGTAGAACCTACCATAGTAAATAAAATAAAAAGTTCATAAACAATAGAATAATTAAAATACAAGAGGAATTAACACAATAACAATGAAGGCTAAGGTTAGGGGATCCGCCCTTGATATTTCAAATAAGGATAATTAACCCATTTTAGTTATATGAATTATATTTGTTTCATTACCAATATTTATACCACTTCTTGTAAATGGGTTCAAGCATCCAATGTGCCAATCACCATATGTCTACAACAAATCAAGGTTCCTAACTAGATTCGTGTCGGTAAGGAAGAACCATACATCATCTAGAAAGGATCCAAGCATTTGATGTGCCAAGGATTGTCGACAATGGATCAAGACCTCCACTTTACGAGTGGTGTCAAGATTGATTAAGAAATTAAATATAAATCATATTGAATAAACATTATAAGATTAAGATTATTAAGCACATATTAAGGGTTAGAGAATCCTTATTCTCATATCAAGGGTTTCACCCTTTCACCTTAGCAAAAGAGAAATTAGAAGAACATTATAATAGAAAGAAAATAAAATGCAAGAAAAAGGAAATTCATTAATAACATAAACACACAAAACACAATACAAGATCCTAGCCAAAGCCAAAATGTTCCAGCCAAGGCCAAGATGCCTTAAAGGGTCACAAGGCACCTCTATTTATAGATACATCCAGGGGCAAACTTGTCAAATTACAAGGGCATAATTGTCAAATATTAGTTGTAAATATCTTTGACAATTGGGATCATTAGGCACCGAATTTGACCATCAATTTTGACATTGAAATGTTGAGAATTTTAAGCACATGTCTTCATTAAAGTTGTAGATATTTCTCTCAGCTTTCTAGAACATATTGATTTGAACAATTTGGATACGTATTTTGAGAGATACGGTGCAAATACTGAGGCCTGGTCAGACTGGGCTGAGACTGTAGATAGGTTCACTTCAAGCCCAATTTTGGTCCACTAAGAGCCCGAATTTGATGATGCTTGCTAAATGCAACCTTATATAAAATTGAATTAGCTTTCCAAAACATTAAGATTTGCACCATTCTGATCTATAAATAGAAAGTTATGCTCATTTTACCGAACCTACAACAAAACCAAAATTAAGAGAAATTAATTCCAATGATGCAAATGCTACAAATATGCTTAAGTTGAGGAATTTAATGACACTATTAATGCAATATGATGGACTAAGCTCTTATTAAACATACATATTTAAGTGTTCATCACATGGGAAGCAATCCTTTCCAGGACTCCAGGCCCCAAGTTAACCCAAGGCCTAAAATATATTTTCCCAGAAGCTTATTGCCATTAATTATTAAAAATAAAAAAAGAACAATCAAAGAGAAACTCTAGAGTTTGAAAGACCATCTATGTAACATTTAGGTAAGATTACTTCTACAACTACCTTAGAACTTGGTGTTGCTTTGTTGATTGTTGCCTTTTAAACCTGATCATAGTCTCATAGAACTTGTGTCTTATCAAACATTGAGTTGAAGCTATTCTAAAAGTTTGAGAACTTGGAAACAGTCTCCCCAATGCTCGCTTGAAGCCTTTCATAAGGCTTGTTTATGAAGATAGCATGAGGATATGCAAACATAATAGTAAGAGGAAAACCCCATGCAAAGTAAATGACATGTCCAAGCTTGAGTGGTAGAATGATGGAAACCACTGCGGCTTAAGAAAGAGATCATGAGATGATGGCAATAGCACTAAACAGTTTAGGGTTGACATTTGGTCAAGTTTAGATTTTATATTAGTAATGTAGCACAAGTTTGAGTGAGAGTCTAGTTTTTAATTACGATTTCTATTATTTTAGGAAGTTGATTATTATTTTCTTGTTTAATTAGAATTGTGTTATTTTTCAGGGTATCAAATATTATTAGGATTTTATTTCCCTTAAAAATAGTCGATTTGGAATTAAGGTTGTTTAGATATAAATAGATTTGCTATGGTTACTTATTATCAATGAATTATTAATAACATTTAGAAAAATTCGTTCGGGATTTCTCTTTGTTGTGGATGTGACATGTCTAAGAAAACTAGCTATGTGTTAGTTTTCTTTGTTCATTCGCAATCTGTTTTGTCAATCAGCCACAAAGGCAAAGTAGTAGATGACTATAGCCACCAAAATAGTCCAAATATCTATTTCAAATGAGAACTTATTTATGCCTTGAACACATACTTGTAGAATGCCAATAAGAAAGGGATTAAGAAAGCTAAAGGCGGCGTGATATGCATCAAGAAAAGACAAATTTTTGCACTGCAAAAACCATCAATATGATTTCAAATTTATAGTAGTTTGCCTCACATTAATATAACGCATAGAATTCAAATTAAATCGTTTATGCATAAAAAGACCGATAAAAAATAAATTATTCTGATTCTATTCAATCTATTTTATTATTTTGATTATTTTAGAATCGCTTCATATTAAATCATGTAAAAACCAAGCTTATCTTAATGTAATTTTTAATGGATTCTACATACCACAGGCCACTCAAACTCCAACTAGTCTCATCAACTGAGTTAGATGGCGGCAAATGGGATGGATTCTAAACTCCAACTAATCTTGTTAAGTGAGTCATGTGATGGTCCGATATCGTATGACTCAATGCCCAAGTTCTTACCAGGCTGGCCTAAGTTTCGATGAATACGATTCTCGCAAATTCAACTTGTTTAGGCTTACTTTTTGCTTATTTATTTTTGTGTTATTTTCGTGCTACATTTGGGCTATATTTGGGGTACTTTATTTTTGGGTTATTTTATTGTTATAATATAATTGGGTGTTAGGAATTAATAGTTTCATTTTTAAGGGTATTTGAGTCCTTTTATTTTGTCAATAATATTGGACTTACAATAGTCATACAATATAAACTCTACAACATAATGTGGTAGCCTAAATGGAAAAATCCTAGTGGAGATGTAACTTCCCTCATCCATTTTTGTTTTTTCCTCCTCTAATAAATTTTTGCCATGTAGGTCATCAAAGTCATGTTGTAGAATTTATGTTGTATGAATGTTGTAAATCTAGTATTATCCTTATTTTATCCTATATAAAAAGGGTTGAACCCTAGGGTTGTCATTCAACTTTTTATCATTAATTAAAATTTGAGAGTATTCTCTTTTCATGAAAGCTACATGTTAGTTTTCTTTTATCTCGCAAATCTGCTTTGTTAGGTTTTGATTAAAATATATATCAAATTGTCTACTTAATTGGTATGTTATTGAAATTTTATATGTATAATTATATTATATGAGTAATATAAGTTTTAATAAATTTATTAAACTGAAACAGGAATTTAACAAGGAAAAAAAAAACACTAAAAGGCCAACTAGAAGGCTTCACAAGGTGGTTGCTTGGTTTAGTGTAGACACCATGTTTTGCACTCAAGCCTCTTGATGAGCCAAATTTTAGAAAACAAATTAAGAAAATCGATGTCAGACCAATATATATTCATAGAAATTTGGATGGTTTTATTTGTTTCTGAAAGCGTTGAGACATGGGTTTGATTCTTACAACTCGACTATCATTCCTCCACTCTTCCATCTTCTCCTACTTGTGCACACTCTTCATCTTTATCAATTGTGCTTCTCCAAATGTTATAAAATAGGCACAACAATTGGAATGAATAAAGAAATATAATAGGCAAAAGAATTGAAATGAATAAAGAAATATAATACAACTAGAATACCAGTTAGCATAACAAGATAGAACAATAACTTTCAATGGGGAAGAATTGCTCCAACCCTGAGCCTTGCCCACATGGTGGTATAGGATCTCCACCCAAACTACCCGTACCCTTCTATAGAACATTAATTGTACAATTTCCTTTTTAACTTGGGGAGAATGGGAAGGTTCCTCAATGTGGGTTCTGCCTAAGCCTGCCTACTTTACTCTATGCTATTTATACAATTTCTTAAAGCTAGAGAGAATTGTGGAGTCAGTAACATATCAAGACAAAACAATCACTTTCAACTGGTGAGAATGGCCTAATCCTCAACCCCAATCACTTTCATAACATACAATCACTTTCACTACCTGTGTCCCCATGATCACATGGGGTCTGCTCGTATCTAAAATTGTTATTAATTTTCCTTTCAAATTGAAACCAACCCCATTAGAATGTCATTTGATTGAGTGCTAGGAAAGTTGGGGCTTAGTGTTTATTAAATTCAAAGTCGATACATCTGGTTTTTCATTTTGATAAAATTCGTACCTAGTTTTGAAGGCTCTGGTTTTTCATGTAGAAAGAGTTATTCTATTACTATTTAGGTTTCACTTTAATCGTATTAATTTTTTAAAAAAATTTTAAGTGTGTGTAAAATTTTTATAAAAATTACAATTGATAAGGGTGTATGGTAATTGAACAAGTGCATTTACATAAACTCTAGCCTTCTATGTGTATTTCAGACTAAAATCATGAGTAATACTCGACTTTCTTAAAATTTATTTTAAATTTTATACCAAATGATTTAATATTATAATCTTGCTTATCATACCATTTTATCATCCACATAATAAGTATGCATATATATGTCTTAGAAATCACAAAAACTACTTAATTTTCAATACCTCGGTGTTTAGTTTTGGTGCTTCCCATGCAAGTCAGCAATATGAAATCCAATGTCTTTTCCCTTATATTGACAATATAGAATCAAAAAAAGAGGAGAAGACAAAAATATCAGAATGAGATGATAATATCAAGTTGAAAAATAATCTCAACGATAATCTTAAGTTCTTAGCAGTAAGTCATCACCTATGTAATGAAAAAATAACTAAGGAGATGGTTATTAAAATGAGTGACCATGGAGAGAAAAATAAATGTGAACAAGTTAATATAAATTATAAAGAAGATAAGAGTCAGATAGACTCATTTTACTACATTAAATAATTATAAGGGTAGATATTAAATTTATAAATAGCATAAGTAAATCTATCCGATGACCTTTTTTTTTTAAAAAATAAGAGCCTAATTTCTTTAATTATAATATAACTCTGGTACCAATACTACACCATACCATTGACCAATTTTTTGAGGTGGTTTTGAACTTTTATAGTGGATTAGGGTAGGGAGAGATTAAGGCTTTCAATATACTATGTTGTAAGGAATAAGAAGAGTGCTTGAAAAAGGAAGTGCAGCGTTATTTATATATGAAAGTGCAAGCACAAAATCTAGAACTCCCAGCGTTAGTTTTGGCTCACAAATCCTCGCTAAATTCGGTGTCAAACCTGGGGACCTGAGCTCCTGCATAAGAAGGATTGTGCTTTTGCGCAACTTGGCAGAGATTTAGCGCTTTGCATAAGGTGAGTTGCTCCGCTACGCAACGATAGGGAAAGACGCTTTATCTTCAGGTACAGACCTTACACTTCTATCCAAGGCACATTGCGTCGCTGTACAAAAGGTCATTACTATTCAATACTAGGACATTATTTAAAGGCTTTCTCTTCTATTTGAGAGAGGACTTCATAATATTCTCTTGTGGGTTTTCCAGGGAAACACTCAGGGCTATGAAAGAGTATTGTTCTTAGTGAGAGAGAATATTGTAACACCCTATATTCTATTTTTCTTCATACTGAAATTCTTCTATAGCATTCCCAGGGGATGCAAGTTCTTCATGAACTGAATCACTTAAATCTTGGTGTTGTCTCTTGTGTTTATTATTGCTTATTTGTTTGCTTGCCTTGATTGAGATCTTTATTGTGCTTTATTATTGCTTGATTCTTATGTGGCATGGGTTGGCAAATATTTTGGTTTCACAATAATCTTGTATCAAAGCCTTGGGTTTTGGCTTGTTTCCGCATACAACTTATTCATGAAAATTCCTAGGTGATAGAAGCAATGGTTGGAACAAAGTTTGAAATAGAGAAGTTTGATGGCAAGGGTGACTTTTGGCTTTGGAAGAAGAAGATGAGGGCGATTCTCATGCAGTAGAAGTCCGCAAAGGCTATTGCAGAAAAAACTGCCCCCCTAAAAGAAGATCTATCTGAGTTGGAAACATATGAGATCTTGGAGACAACCTATGGCACTCTCATACTCTACCTGGTAAATAATGTTCTGCGGTAAATCGATGAAGAGGATACTGCATCAAAGGTTTGACTAAAACTTGAATCTTTGTATATGACTAAATCTTTGTCTAATAAGATTTATCTTAAAAAGCAACTGTTTAGGTTCAAGATGGACTCGTCTGACGCACTAGAGGATAATCTTGATGATTTTAAGAAGATTGTGGTTGACTTTACTAATGTTGATGAGAAGATTAATAATGAAAACCAGGTAGTTATACTCTTAAACTCTCTACTAGATAATTTTAGAGAGGTTAAATCTACTAATAAATATGGCAGAGATAGTCTTGATCTGGATGATGTACTTAGGGCTCTGAGATCTAGGGAGCTTTAGATTAGGACTAACAAAGAAACTGAAAATAATGGAAAGGGTTTGACAACAAGAGGTACATATGAGAAGAGAGAGCAAAAGGGTAAGGGTAAGTCGCGATCGAAGTCTAAATACAAGCATGAAAATAGATATTATCACTGTAAGAATGAGGGTCACTTTAGGCATGATTGTCCTGATTAGAAGAACAAAAAGGATAAGGGAGTTAAGGAGTGATGTAGCTATGGCATCAATATTTAACTATGAAGGTGCACAGATTTTGACAATGTCAGACATGAGATTTGATGGTGAGTGGATTCTCGATTCAGGTTGCAAATTCCACATGTATCCTATGAAAGAATTTTTCGCTTTTTATCAGTCTGTTGATTGGGGAAAAGTTCTGATGGTGAATAATATAGCTTGTGATGTGGTGGAAATCAGTTGTATTAGATTTAGGATGTTTGATGGGTCTATCAGAATCTTGAATAAGTGAGGCATGTCCCTAGGTCAAAAAAGAACTTTATTTCCTTGGGTATGTTAGATAAAACAGGTTGTGAATACAAGGCATTGTCTGACATTTTACGTGTGACAAAGGGAGCATTGGTTGTCATGAAAGCCAAGATTCATAATGGCTTGTATATGTTGCAAAGAGAGGTCTTAACTAATGAGTTGACAGTGGGAGTAGCATCTGATAGGGATAAAACCAAGCTTTGGCATCAAAGGTTTGCTCATATTAGTGAGAGAAGTTTGAAGAAACTACGCAGTCAAGGGTTATTGTGTAGTGATCAAATGGGTAAACTTGAGTTTTGTAAGAATTGTGTCTCCGGGAAGCAATTTCAACTAAGTTTCTAAACGAGTGCTTATAGTACAAAAGATACTCTTGATTATGTGCATTCAGATCTCTAGGGTCCAACTAGTCCTTGATTGATGATTATTCTAGAAAAGTGTAGATTTACTTGTTGAAATATAAGAATAAACTTTTGAAAAGTTTAGATTGTAGAAAAAGCTTGTAGAAACTCAGACTGGTAAAAGGGTGAAGAAACTTAGGACAGATAATGGGCTTGAGTTTTGTAGTTATAAGTTTGATTCTTATTGTACGGAACATGGGATTGTAAGGCATAAAAAAGTTAGGCATACCCCCTAATAAAATGGCTTAACTGAGAGAATGAATACGATTTTGGTGGAGAGAGTTAGGTGTATGTTTTCTAATATAAGATGGGACAAGAGTTCTAGGTTAAAGTTGTGAGTACTACAACTTAGTTAGTAAGTAGAAGTCCTTCAATAGCTGTTGATTGCAAGACACCCAAGGAGATGTGGTGTAGTATACTAGCTATCTATGATAACTTGAGAGTGTTTGGTTGCACAACATTTGCACATATGAATGATGGGAAGTTAGAGCGTAAAGCATTGAAATATATCTTTGTTGGCTACCCCAAAAGTACAAAAGGCTATAGATTTTGCTACAAGGCTCATGGAGTATCAAAACCAATTATTAGTAGAGATGTTGTCTTCAATGAAGATGAAATTCTGGGATTGACTACGCAACAAGGTGGAGTTTCTAGGTTAGACAAATCCAAGGTAACTGGTACAGAGTTACAGACTATTAGTTTTAAGGTGGAATGTATAAGTGTTGTTTGTCACCAAGTAATTAAGGATGCACCAAAGGCTGAGCAAAAATAAACAACACAACCAGATTATAGAATGGCAAGGGACAGAGAAAAGAGGTAGATTAGACCTCCAAAAAGGTATAGGTAATTTGACTTTATGGCTTATGCTTTAAATACGGCTAAGCGATTGATAGGAATGGGCCACTTACATACCTTGATTCGGTGAATTGTGATGAGTCCATCTAGTAAAAAGATGCAATGTTAGATGAGATTAATTCTTTGAATAAGAATAAGACATGGGAGATTTTAGAGAAGCCTAGAAAACAAAAGCTTGTTAGTTGTAAGTGGATATTCAAACGAAAGGAAGGGTTGTCAGGTAAGAGGCCTAGATACAAGGTTAGGCTAGTGGCTAAGGGGTTTACACAGTGTGAGAGGATTAATTATAATGAGATCTTCCCTCTGGTGGTGAAACACACGTCGATAAGGGTTCTTCTATCACTTGTTGGCATGTTTTGATCTTGAGCTTGAGCAGATGGATGTCAAAACTGCGTTCTTGCACGGTGAGTTAGAAGAAATGATCTATATGAGCTAGCCTAAGGGATTTGAACTTGTAGGTAAAAAACATTGTGTTTGCTTGTTGAGAAAAAAATTGTATGGTTTGAAGCAAAGTCTAAGACAATGTTATCTGTGGTTTGATACATTCAGAGTGAGTAAGGGTTTCTCAAGGAGTTCCTATGATAGTTGTGTTTACTATAGGGGAACTACATGTCTGGATATGGCTACATGCTCTTATATGTTGATAATATGCTCATAGCCAGCAAAGCTATCTTAAAAGTTCAAGACTTGAAGGAGTTACTGTAGATTGAGTTTGATATAAAAGACTTAAGGAATACTAAGAGGATATTGGGGATGAACATTCACAAAGATAGAGATGAAGGTATACTCTTCTTGTCTTAGAAAAATTATCTTAAAAAAGTCTTGCATCGATTTAATATGGGTGGTGCAAAGGCTGTTAGCGTACTGTTGGTAGTGCATTTTAGACTCTCACATAAGCAGTGTCTCAAGATAGATGAGGAGAAACTTGAAATGGACAGGATTCCATATGCAAAAGCAATAGGGAGTGTCATGCACTTGATGGTGTGCACTCGTCCACATACTGTGTAGGCTATATAAGTTGTCAATAGGTTTATGGCAAATCCGAGAAAGGCTAATTGGGTAGCAATAAAATGGTTACTAAGATACTTAAAAGGATTAATCGGTAGAGGATCGATGTTTGGTAAAATAGAATAAGAAAGAATAGTTTTGGAGGGCTTTGTTGATGAGGATTATGCTGTGGATCTTGATAAAAGGAGGCCTCAAATGTGCTATGCATTCATATTTGGTGGAGGATGTATTAGTTGGAATGCTTAGTTGCAATCCATTGTTACTTTATCAACTACAGAGTTTGAATATATAGTTGTTACTGAAGCTATAAAGGAAGCTTTGTGATTAATGGGTTTGGTAGCTGAACTTGGAGTATCACAAAAGTCTATGACTGTGTTTTGTGATAGTCAAACTGTTATACATCTAATGAAGAATCAAATATATCATAAACATACTAAGTACATTAATGTTAGGTTGTATTTTGTTTTTGACGTTGTAGCGAAAGGGCCTATAAGAGTGGAGAAGATTCTTAGAAAAGATAATCCAACGAATATGGCTGCAAAGGTAGTACCATTGAGTAAGTTCTTGCATTGTCTTGATCTGTTAAAAGTCCAGGATGAGGTTCCTTAATGAGCTCTATTGAGGGAAGACTGCAGTGTTGTTATGGAGATGGAGGATTTGAGATCTAATTTGTTAGTTTTGGCTCACTAATCCTAGCTAAATTCAGCGTCAAACCTGGGGACCCGCACTCTTACACAAGAAGGATTGTACTCCTGTGCAACGTGGCAGAGATGTTGCACTCTTGCACAAGGTGAGTTGCGCCATTGTGCAATGACAGCAAAAGATGCTTTGTCTCAAGTAGAGACCTTACGCTCTTACACAAGGCAAATTGCGCCACTACACAAAAGGCAATTACTATTCACAACCAATATACTATTTAAAGGCTTTCTTTTCTATTTGAAAGAGGACTTCATAATATTCTCTTGTAGGGTTTCTAAGGAAACGCACAGGGTAAAGAAAGAGTGTTGTTCTTAGTGAGAGAGAGTATTGTAAAACCTTGTAATCCATTTTTCTTCATAGTGAAATTCATCTATAGCCTTCCTAGTGGATGAAGATTCTTTATGAACCGAACCCCTCAAATCTTGGTGTTGTCTCTTGTGTTTATTATTGCTTGTTTGCTTGCTTGCCCTGATTGAGATCTTTATTACACTTTGTTATTGCTTGATTCTTGGGTGGAATTGGTAGGCAAAGATCCTGGTTTCACAACACGCAGAAGTACAGAGAAGCAAGGGAAATGGAAGATTCTTTTCAGCAGGCTTCTCTACAGTCAAAAAATTTACACGCAGAAGTATTGAGAAGCAAAGGAAATGGAAGATTCTTTTCAGCAGGCTTTTTTGTAGTCAAAAAATTTTCTGTCATGTACTGATGCAATGCTTAGAGTCGCCAACAACCAACATACAAATGGCCAAAATTAATCACAAATCATCACCTTTGATCACCCTTGCTAAAACAACACTAGTTAAAAATTAACAAAAATTCAAGTTCATGGGATGAGAATACAAATTCCTATGAAATGTGAAAGATAACTAAGTTTTGAGGGGGGATGGGGGTTGTAGTTTTGGAAAACAATAACATTTGGAAAATATAAATATATTCTAACCAAATTTATCTCAATTTCCTAAATACAAACGTGATGCTCTATAACTTCATACATCACTCAACAAGCATTTAGCACTGTTCAATAACTCAATACCTTATCATATAATTATCTACCTTCATTCAGAATTATCTAGCAAACCACCTTCGCTAGTGGCTCTCAAAAAAAAAAACAAAAAAAACAAAAATTAAGCTTTGACTATGTTACGATTAGTCTCGAGAGTTACCAATTTTTTGTGTTTTAAAAAATTCTACTCTTGTCATTCACACGTCTCGGCCATTTGGACCTAAACTATTAAAAAAGATTCTAAACTTTGAGCAGAATACAACCCATAGTAAAGGATTCATAGTCACACGTTTTTTTTAGTTATTCTTTTCTCGTCTTTTTTTTTTTTACCTGCTTATATAAAAGATGTAATCTTTGTTTAATTTGACTTTTGGACAGAACATATGCCGTAATAGGTTCTCTCTATTTCAACCGAGTTTATTTGAAATTGATTTGTAATGTATGTTTCATTACTCGAATAATTGCTCCCTTCCTTTATGAATTCGGAAAGAAACTGAAGACTTTCTGAGTACGTTGGTTGAGATAATAATATTACTGTCGTTGTTATTACTACTACTACTTCTTTTCGTGGTGATTGTGTTTAGATTTTAGTGAAAATAGCCCACCCTTTAATAAATTACATACTTACCTTCAATTAATATTATTAATGAGTCCCAATATTTTTATTAAATTCACCTAAATTTTTCAACAAGTTGACCTATTTTTGGTCCATAGTTCCCTATTTCTATATCTAGACAAACCCACCAAAACATTATCTTTCTTCTTAACGATCCTTTTATTTGTGATTACACAAATATTTGGTTCATTTGAAAACATTATCTTTCTTCTTAACAATCCTCTTATTAGGGATTATACAAATATTTTGTTGATTTGATCCAAAGAATGCCTAGAATAACAAATGCTGTGAAACTTTAATTAGATAAATTTATCTCGTAAAAGGTCTTATCTTGTCACACGCTTATTGTATGCAGCAAACTACGGTTGTCCAAATTTGTCCAACTTCAAGTAGTAACAAAACCGAAGCCCAAAAATTAATAAGATCTTGTTAATATTGAAACTTTGGATTATGCATTAGAGTTGTGCTATTAGCACCCCATCTTTAAACTAAATAACTCCCATCTCTTAAAAGTAATAACGTAAATTTGCAAATAAAAAGATATTATTAACAATTGTTATCACTTTTCTTTTCAAGCCCTATCAACTTAATATTTTGTTATTCGTTGTAAATCGTAGGGTGGATTTTCCACCACTTGGCATTTAATTGCCTATAACATGTGTGCCATAATTCTGTGTTGTGCAATTGTGATTGGCTTTTGTTTTGGCCAATTCTGAATCGTGATAAAAAAAGCAGCTCCCTATTGAATGTAATGGGCCACAATCAAGTCTGTAAATAGCATCCTCATGTCGAATTTGTACCAATTAGAGCTAAAAATAATAAAGCTTGTGCATGCTTTTTCTCTCACGAAATCTCTCTCTTTCTAGATACTATAAATAAAATAATTTTGATATTATAAAACTATGCTTATTTTTCCAGAGTAGAAGATCCAATATAATAGTAACCACATAACATATTCATAAGATAGCCAATATTCATAACATATGTAGGAATTTATTGAACAATAAAGGAAGAGAAGATAGTAGGGTAAGAGGTAACATACCTATGGATAACAAATTGTCACTACAAGAAAATGGGCCGTTTACCGCGGGCCAAAACTGCTGTAAAAAGCCTTTTACGGCAGGCATACGGCGCTTTTAGCCCACCGTATAAAATGGCGCCTTAAAAACTCATTTTACTTTTTACCGCGGGTTTAGCCCGCTGTAAAAAGAGTTTTACCGCGGGCTCAAGGCCCGCCGTAAACATTCATGGCCTGGTGGAATTTTTTTACCACAGCAAGAGGCCTGCAGTTAAAATTATTTACTGCGGGCCTATGGCCCGTCGTAAAAAGTGTATGAGGTCGTAAAAATTCATCATATGAAAACATGAACCAATAAAATGATATTCCAATAAAAAATAAGAGTACAACATAAAAGTATATTCGCATACACATAAATTAATAAGTTACACATTCACATACAACATAAGAGTACCAAGTTTATTTGCAATCTCAACAATAATTGAAGTCTATAAGTGTAAAATATGTCTGGAAGTCTTATTCCCATTAAAGTTGTCATGTGAAAAAAAACTTGCACAAATAAATTGTAATAATTAGATGTCTTACTATTACTAAGTTTATTAGAGAGGTTTAAATAAATGTTATATGCCAAAATTTATTTATTATTGAGTAATGATAAATAACTTCATATATACCTAATTCTTCTCATTCTCCTCTTCATTTGTTGTTGTGGCGTCCGCGTTGACACGATTTTGGTGTGCACTTGAAGCATCCGGAGCTGAACCCTAAGACATTTTAAAAAGTTTAGAAAAACTTTAAGTCCTAAATAGTTCATCATCAAGTTCGATTTTTTAATATATCATTTACTTGTGAGAAAGGAACATCCACTCAACACATTTAGAAAGGAGCTGATAATTTAAAATGGAAGCTTTGAAAACTTATTTATAGGTATGAGAAAACATGCAAACTAGCTAGCTATTACAAATAACTAACTCACCTGTCCTGCATCTATGGAACAACAAAAGGAATTGGATGAAAATTAAATTGAGTAGGTCAGAATATTTAGAATCATGCGGAAGACTATAAGGAATCCTGGTGTACTCAACAGTCATTCTAGGAGATATATTGATGGACAACGAAGTTGCAGTGGTAGTAGCACCATGAGATAATGATTTTTGGGTGAGGATTTGCAGTTGTAGATCAATAACTTTGTGTAGGTGTATGTGGCTGGATTTGAGACTGTAGTTGGGGGATAGTCACTAAAGCAGTGTTATGGCTGCAGTTGGGATTTTAAATGCAGGTAATGCTAGCAATGGAAGTGGCTTATACACCTCTAATAAGTAGTTTTAATGCAGATTCCGTGTTAATCTAAATCAACTCTTATGAGTCTTGCCTGCGCGGTGCATGGATGGCATGATATTTGTGACAATTTACAAATAGGAAAACTTGTATAACACCCTTAACAATCTTGATTCAAATTGCATCAAATTTTCTATAAGATTTCAGCAAAACCCAAATTATTACAGCTGCAAACAGTAGTAAGATCTTCTATTAACAGTACAATTTTTTCATCATCAAGTTAAAGTTAAGTAAATACCTGAGGTCGCATAGGTGGTGGCAGCTGCTTTTCGATGTTTGGAAATTTCTGTTGCAGAAAGTTGTACAACCGGGTATTGTAGTTCTTTAGTTCTTTGTTCTTTACTTGCATTTCATGCAACTCTTGATGCAATTTCTCCACATCAACAGGTTGAGAAGAGCATTGACTTTTAATAATAGATGGGGATGGACCGTAGGCATATGTGCGGGCATAACCATGATGATCACGTCCCATTACATCATGAAATACTCGTTCTGCTGCTGCATCTGTTTGTTGATCTTCAGGTATTCTAGACATTCCTTCCTTTAATTGGCTATACAAAATGATGAGAATAAATCAAATGGTAAAAAAGAGGATTGTGTAATCAATTTCATACAAAATGTAATAGGCAATAAGTTAGTTTAAAAAACGTACAATTATTTCGCCACTCTCATTATCAACCACATCTCCACCACTTGTAGTTCTAGTCTTAATAAATACACTAATGTGATCAGTTTTTTCTCCACTCGTTGACATCTTAATAAAAAAAAGAATTATTAGTTTACAATTACAAATGAAGAAAGTTACAAATAAACCGTATTAACTACCATTGCAAAATCTCAAATAATTCATACGAATTTAGATGTTGTTAAAAACTTACCTCTTCTCTCTTTTTTGCAAAAGAAGTGCGACTAGTCCTATGAAGCACAAACTGATGGGCATGATTTGCCTTTTTTCTCTTTGCCTATTTATGTAATATTAAAGAGTCAAAACAAACCAATAAATATATAGTTTATACATATCTGATTTGTTAGGATGTTTTGGTGAAAATGATTATGTTAACTATGATTTTGATTACTTACTTGAGCTCCTTCGCTGCTCCAATAAGCGACCAAAATCTTCCAATGCTCTTCAGTGATTTTCAAAGGAGTAAAGGCTAAACGTGCCTCATCAATTGGATATGGCTTGTAAAAGTCTCTCTTTACACGAGCTTTCCAAACCCTCCAAAGTACTCCCATTGCTTTTAGACAATGAGGTCTATACTCATCCAAAACATCCGTATTATCCTACATTTACAGAAAATACAAAGGATTAGTGTAGTTAAACTAAATATATTTCAATTTATCAATTAGATGTAAATGCAATACCTTCACTTCTTTCCAAATGGCATTAATTTGTGCTCAGGCATGGCATGCCAACTAGTAAAAGTCAATGGAGCCATTGACCCATTCCTAGCTATAATGCCAAGTTGTGATGTAAACATCTCTTTATTTGGACCAATTAGCTACCATGTACTGTTGAAATCAACATGTAACAGTTGCCCTCAGCCCCATTCAGCATTACGACGAGTAGCCCCACGACCTTTTGGTACTTACGATGACTCACCTAATCATATGAAATTAGTTTGACACTATAAATTAGAACATTTATGTAAAAATATTATCATTTATCTACAAACCTTAGTCTCCCGCATTCATCTGAGATTGGAAAGATGAAGATGATTGTCTTCGAGATGCTACCTCTCTTCGTAGTACAATTTCCATAGAGTTATCTCTAAGTCTCTTTGGCGCCATAGTCAGCTACAAAAATATATTAACATTAGAAAATGCTAACCATATATATAATACATTAACCATTACAATAATAAATGACATAGATCAAATGTCATTTGTCTATGAAACCATAAATGTTTGATGCACATATAATGTCTGGCATGCAAATAATGTTAAAGTAAGAAAGCTTTTCATTAATATATAAGAAACATCATATACACCTACAACAAGGGGAACGTAAAGACATTCCACAAAAAACTCTTTCACAAAAACATAATAAATAAAATTTTAGGACAAAAACCTTCATTCAACATCATCCATCTCTTCATCACCATCTAGACCATTGATGTCAACTGTGATTCCATCAACTCCTTGCCTAACCCAAACAATATCTTCTTCACGAACAAATTCTCTTTCATCTTGTTCTTGTGCATATAACTCAACTTGTGGCACACTTTTTACCATATGCTCATAGTTCTTGATTGAATAAAGATGAAATGAATCTCTCACAGTCATCTTAAGAACTATATGCCAATCTTCTTCTAAAGGATCTTGGACATAACAAACTTGTTCTACTTGATATGCTAGAATGAAAGGCTCATCATCCTTATGATTGAATTTCTATAATAGGTGGTTAAAATTAACCATTGTGAAGTTAAATTCATCAACCTTCTTTCCAACCCTATCATCGATCCAATCACACTTGAACAACACAAATTTCAACTCGTTCACATAACGAATTTCAATTATATCTCTTAACACTCCATGAAATGTTACATTGCCTGAATGTGGATTTCTATCATTTGCATTAGCATAGCTCATTGTATCAGCCTTTAAAACAACACCAGAATTTTGGGAGGTTATACTATTGTTAATATCTTTGGTACAAAATTTGAAACCATTGGCAACGTAACATTTGAAGCGTCGTGCAATTGGTTTTGAGTCATTAGCTAAGTGTATAATTTCTTCAGGCAATGTTACATTGGGGGAATGTTGCAAAGTTTCCACCTATAGAAACCCACTAGTGTTAGAATGCAATAGTAGTATGACATTATCAATTAATTAAAGTTAGAAAGCTTACATGGTTTTTGAACCACTTAAGAAATTTTGAGTCGTGTTCTTTCTAAATTTGATGACTTGAAGCACGAGGAAGTTGTTGAGAGAGTATGTTGATATGCTCTCTTTGTAAAAGAAAACCATGAAATGAAAACATAAACAAGACATTCTGAAAAATGTTCACAATAAAATAGATGACGGTATAGGATTTCTAATTGTGCATGACTTACTCTCGAAATGGATCGATTGTTGAGGAATTAACTAGCACATATCTATGTGCCTGAACCTAAGTAACATTGTCAAGATTAAATTTCACCCTTTTTTTTGAAGTACCGTCCTTGTTCCTAGGTGCTCGATTAACTTTAGTTCTAACTTCATCAAGATATTGTGCACAAAAATTGGTGCACTCCTCCATCAAGTATCCTTTAGCAATAAAAGCCTCAGGATGTGCATGATTACGAAACATAATTCTTTAAAGTTAATAAATACTTATAATTTCAAGAATCTAGAGTAAGCGAAATTCATTCATGTATACTATATGTAGAAAAAAAAACATTATCCATAGGATTTAATACCTCTCAATTGGATACATCCAACGGAATTGTACAGGTCCACCAATCAATGCCTCTTCAGCAAGATGTACAGGCAAATGCTCCATCACATCAAAGAATGAAGGTGGAAAAATTTTCTGCAGATGGCATAGGGTTAGTACAACACGCTTTTTAATATTCCTTAAATCTTCATTTGTATTCACTTTAGAGCACAATTGCCTAAAAAAGTTAGCAACCTTAATGAATGTTCCGACAACATTTTTAGGCAATGCTATACATGCAGCAAGAGGAAGCAATTGTTGTATCAATATGTGATTATCATGACTTTTAAGAACCCAAATGCTATGCTCTTTTATGTGCACACGTCGAGAAATATTTGATGCATAACCATCTGGCACCTTGACTCGCTTCAACACATTTAAGAAGACTACTTTGTTTTCTTTGTTCATTGAAAAGAATGCAGGAGACAAATATGCTTTCTGATTTCCCCTATCTTGGGGATGTAATGGTTTCCTTATTTCCATTTGATGCAAATCCTGTCGAGCCCTTAAATTATCTTTGAACTTTTTAGGATCCCCTAACAATGTCCAAAGTATATTATCACAAACATTCTTCTCAACATGCATGACATCAAGAATATGTCGAATTAAATTATGCTCCCAATATGGTAATTCAAATAAAATGCTTTTCTTCTTCCAAATGTTTTCACGATTCATCATCTCAAAATCTTTCCTCCATCTTTTATGAAGATCTTCCATTCTATATTTGGTAAGTATATTATGCACTTGTTGTTTCACATCAGATCCAGTCAACTAAGTTGGAGCAGGTGAAAAGTCTCGTTGACCATTGAAAGAGATTTTATCTCTCCTAAATCTGTGACTAATGGGTAAAAATCGACGATGACCCAAATAACAAAACTTCCTACAATGATGTAACCACTGAGAAGTTGTATTTATGGAACAAGAAGGACATGCTTTCTCCCCTTTAGTACTCCAACCCGACAAGTTAGCATAAGCTGGAAAGTCATTAATAGTCCACAAAAGAGCTGCATGTAACTTAAACAATTGCTAATGTGATGCATCATAAGTAACTACACCTTCATTCCACAAATCATTCAATTCTTCAATCAATGGTTGTAAATAGACATCAATCTTATTTCCTAGGCCTTTCGGACCATCTATAAGCATAGACAACATGAAAAATGTTTGTTTCATGCACAACCATGGTGGCAAATTATAGGGTATTAATACCACAAGCCATGTACTATGAGCTATAGATATAGTCCTAAAAGGATTAAAACCATCTATAGCCAATCCAAGCCTCACATTATGACATTCAACAGCAAAATTTGGGTATTTTTCATCAAAGGTTTTCCAAGCAGGACTATCAGCAGGATGTCTTAACACACCATCATCAATTTGACCCTCTACATGCCATCGCATAAGAGAAGCAGTTTTTGAAGACATGAACAACCTTTGTAATCTTGGAACTAGTGGGAAGTAACGAACTTGTTTTACAGCTATTTTTACCTCTGAAGATGATACAGTATTTGGGCCATCGAACTGTTTATATCCAGAGGTATGACAAATTGCACAACTATCAAGGTTTTCATGTTCATTTCTAAATAACATACAATTGTTGGGACATGCATCCCAAGCCGTATATGTAAATCCTAACGTAGTAGTTATTTTTTTAGCATCATAGTAAGAGGGAGGAATTTTTGCTTCTTTGGGAAATACTTTTTTAAAAAATTTAAATAGCATTGTCATTGATGTGTCTGTCCATCCACATAACATTTCATATTCAAGAGACAAACAACAAAAGAAAGTGAAGTAAACTTTTCACAACCCGGATATAATGGACAATTTGCATCTTGAAGCAATTTAAGAAAGCCTTTAGTTTCCTCATCCAACTCCACACCAACATCGTTATCTAAATGAGTACTACTAGCTTCACCAAAATCCATATTAGGAATTCTCATGGCATCATGTATCATGCCAACCATATCATCACCCGTAGAATCCCAACCAAACTTAGAATGTTGAGTCTCAGCATTTTGATTAGACTCTATAGGTGTATACGGTTCACCATGTAGTGTCCACTTTTTGTACTTAGGAAGAAATCCATTGAATATTAAATGGTCTTTCACTATGTCCCTACTGAAAAGATACCGATTGAAACACTTCTTACATGGACAATAAATTCTAGTACCACCAATGACGTTGTCAAATGCAAATCTAGAAATGCATTAACCCTATCTACATACGGCTTTGAAAATCTATCTCCCAAGTCAATCCAACTCTTGTCCATGTCTACTTTCCTTCAATAAAACAAAAATAATTCATATAAATAATTCGTTTAAGTAGTGAGTTGAAATTAAATTTATTTAATAAGTTATTTAGTTTAGGTAGTGAGATGGCATTTTGAGCATATATTCATCTCTCCCTTGTCATTTCTTTTAGGTAATGGACTGGTTCATTGGTGGGCTGGTGTGGTGGGCTGGATTCAGTGGTGGATATTGTTTTCTAAGATAATCGTTAATGGACTGGTTTTATTAGCGGGATGGTTTTTGTTAGCCCTAAGGCTACATGATAATTTTGATGATAACAATGCACATTGATTCATTGGGATTTACTAATATATTTATTTATGTGCAAGAGTAATATCATTGAAATAATTGTAAAATCAAGAAGAGGCTTATTAAATGAAGTGTTGAAGCTAAGGAGAAGACTACATGTTAAAGGCACCAAAGTTTAAGAACAAGGTTTGACTCAAGGAATGTGATACATGAGCAATGTTCAATTAATTGGTCATATATACCTCTATAGATGTCCAAATGATGTGATTCTTGAGCCTTTGTAAAGCTTACTCAATTTATAACATTTCATATGTTTTAAAGAAATTCAAATTTTAAGTGTAAGATCGTCCAAATCATCATGCAAGTTGGAAGACAAATGGAAGCAGCTGACATGAGCACCGAATACTCCTTTGGACATATCTTGAGCTAGAAAAATCAAAATGACTTGATTCTTGCGGCATTGGAAAGATGACTTAATGAGGAACATTTCATATGTTTTGAAAAAATTTCAAATTTCAAACAGAACATTGACAAAAATGGCAGACAAAATTACGATTTTTATGGTGGACAGAAAATTTGGAGATGGTGTCTTCACTTGATTAAGTTCATCCTATTTGCCTATAAAAGAAGCCCTTCTCCCATGCATTCATTTAGAAAGAAAAGTGCAAGAGAAGCATTTTATCAAGCAAAAAGCAAGAGAAGTATCAAGTCTAGAGAGCTTTTATATTATCTATCTACTCTTTGAAGAGAGTTATACTTTTGTTGTAAAAATTATCTTTGTTCTTGTATTGTGGTGAGAGTGAGATAGTATTGTAAAGGATAATAGTTATCCTTGAGAGAACTCTTGTTGTGTGTTATCAAGAGTTGAGGAAAGTTGCCTTGGTGAGGTTGTTCATCAAGAAGAACTCTTGGTGTGGTGTTATCCAGAGTTGAAAGAAGTTGCCTTGGTGAGGTTGTTCATCAAGAAGAACTCTTGGTGTGGTGTTATCAAGAGTTGAAGGAAAAAGTCTTGGTGAGTTTGTTCATCAAGCAAGTTGTAAAGATTTCTACAACTTAGTGGAAAGCTTAGCTCGTGGAGCTAGGAGCCCGTGGACGTAGGCAAGGTTTGTCGAACCACGTAAATTGAGTTTGCACTATCTCTATCCCTTTCCTCTTTACATTTACTTGCACTTGTGATTGTT
Organism: Boswellia sacra; assembly: GCA_013180625.2. NCBI lineage: Eukaryota > Viridiplantae > Streptophyta > Magnoliopsida > Sapindales > Burseraceae > Boswellia > Boswellia sacra. Next base: position 43,671 of record SNVD02011130.1, read on the forward strand.
CATCATTATTATTCTTTTGATTGCATCTTTGATAAATTCTAATTTCATCTTCTTCACATTTATTCTCAAAGAAAGAGTGAACTAATTTTGATCTTCAAGAAAAGTTTTCTACATCCGTTTTGATAAATAAAAACCCAATTCACCCCCCCTCTTGGGTTGCCATACCTGGGTCAACAAGTGGTATCAGAGCAAGGTTGCTCAATTTTTTAAATCTTAATCGATTTTTGAGCTATTACAACTTTTAATTCAACTTCATATGTTGAGGGACTTTCTATCTCTAGACCTCCATTTTTTAATGGAAGTGATTACTTTTATTGGAAAACTAGAATGAGCATTTTCTTGAAATCTTTTTATTATGATTTGTGGCCTATTGTTTTGAAATGACCTTTTATTCCTACCAAAATTGAAAATGGGGAATGCATACTTAAAGAACCTAAAGAGTTTAGTGAAGATGATAAAAAGAAATTGAGTTTGAATGCTAAAGCTATGAATGTGTTGTATTGTGCTCTAATAGAAATGAATTTAATAGAATATCTACTTGTTCTACGGCACAAGAAATATGGCACACACTTGAAGTAACTCATGAAGGAACTAGTCAAGTTAAAGAATCTAAAATTAGTATGCTAGTTCATAGTTATGATCTTTTTAAGATGAAATCGGATGAATCAATTTCTGAAATGTTTACTAGATTTATGGATATTGTCAATGGTTTGAAATCTCTTGGCAAATTTTATTCTAATGTTGAAATGGTGAGAAAGATTCTTAGGTGTTTACCAAAATCTTGGGAGCCAAAAGTGACGGCAATTCAAGAAGCAAAGGACTTCACCAAACTACCATTAGAAGAACTTATGGGTTCTCTCATAACTCATGAAATCGCCTTGAAGGACAATGAAGAAGAAGATTACGAAGTGGCAAACATGTGCTTTATGGCTTTAAGAGAAGATGAGGTAAGTACTCTAAACTATGATCCTAATCTTTCAAATGATGAATTACTTGAAGCATTCCAAAATTTACATGTGCAAGTTGATAAACAAAATTCAAAAATCAATGCTTTCAAAAAGAAGTCAAAATTCATGTTAACACAATTAGAAGAGTTGGTGGAAATAAATGAAGCTTTGGAAAATGAAAATGAAATTTTAAGGCAAAAAGATTTTGAAAGTTTGGAAAATTAAATACATTTATTAAAAACTGAAAATGACATTTTAAAACAAAAGGATTTTGATAAATTAGAGAAAGAAAATGCTATTTTGGAAAAGGAAAATAATGACTTAAGAAATATTGTTGATAGTTTTACAAAAAGCACAAAAAATTTGAATTCTATGTTACAAAACCAAATGTGTGTTTTTGATAAAAGAGGTTTAGGATATAAAACTCATAGAAATCAAAAGTATTTTAAAAATTATTTTGCTCATGCATCTTCTAGGAATAATCCTAATCATTCATGTACTTATTGTGGAAGAAAAGGACACAAAGTGCATTCTTACTATATTAAGAAAAATCCTAATTTGAAACAAATATGGGTTCCAAAAAGTACCACAACTAACCCCCAAGGACCCAAGAACATTTGGGTACCAAAAAGTCGCTCTTTGAATGTTGATTATAGAAACAAAGGAGTGGCAAACACAAGTGGTACTTAAATAGTGGATGCTCAAGGCATATGACCGAAGATGCCTCCAAGTTCTCAAGATTAATCATGAAGAAAGGAGGATATGTGACATTCGGTGATAATGCCTAAGGAAGGGTAATCGGACATGGTGATATTGGTAACCCTTCTTCACCTATTATTAAAGATGTTTTGCTTGTTTATGGTTTAAAACATGATTTGATTAGCATTAATTAATTGTGTGATAAGGGATATCTTGTTACTTTTGAGCATAATAGATGTGTGATTAAGGATGTTAGGAATAATAAGACATTATTTGTTGGTAATAGATGTGGTAATATTTATACAATTGATATTGTTGTTAATGATCATGTAGAAAAGTGTTTCATTGTTAATCATGATGCTTGGTTATGGCATGGAAGGCTAGGTCATGCTAGCATGGACACAATTTTAAAAATTTTTAAAAATGATTTAGTTGATGGTCTTCCAAAAATAAAATTTGAAAAGGATAAAATTTGTGATGCTTGTCAATTTGGAAAACAAGTGAGAACTTCTTTTAAACAAAAGAATTTTATTTCAACAAATAAACCTCTACAATTACTTCATTTGGATTTATTTGGACCATCAAGAACTCAAAACCTTGGTGGAAAGTATTATGTTTTTGTTATTGTAGATGATTATTCAAGATTCACTTGGTTGTTATTCTTGAAAACTAAAAATGAGGCCGTACAAGCTTTTTCAAAATTTGCAAAAAGAGTCCAAAATCAAAAAGGGTATTCTATTGTGTCCATTAGGAGTGATCATGGTGGTGAAGTAGACAGTGTTGTATTTGAAAATCTTGTGATGAAAATGGTTTTGAGCATAATTTTTCCTCACCTAGAACTCCACAACAAAATGGTGTTGTTGAGAGGAAAAATAGGACTATCCAAGAAATGGCTAGGACCATGTTACTAGAAAATAATTTGCCAAAATATTTTTGGGCCGAAGCCGTTAATACCGCATGCTTTATAATCAATAGAGTCCATATTAGAGCTTTAATAAAGAAAACTCCTTATGAACTTTGGAAAGGAAAAAAACCCAACATTGGATTTTTTAAAGTTTTTGGATGTAAATATTTTATTTTAAACACTAAGGATAACCTTGGAAAATTTGATGCAAAAGCCGATGTTGGAATTTTTGTTGGCTACTCCAACCATAGTAAAGCATATAGAGTTTTTAACAAAAAGACTCTTTCTATTGAAGAATCTATGCATGTTGAATTTGATGAAACTAATGTTATTTCTTCAAAGAATTTAGATGATGATATTGTTGAAGTAGAAAGGAAAATCAAGGAATCAAGGCTTGATGAAACGAGTCAAGATGAATTAAAACTTCAACAAGACAAGCTTGTGGAAGTAAATAATTCTTCCCAAGAATTACCAAAGGAATGGAGGTATGCAAAAGCTCACCCTAAAGATCTCATTATTGGTGAACCATCACAAGTTATGAAAACTAGATCTTCTTTTAAGAACTTTTGTAATCATTTTGCTTTTGTCTCTCAATTTGAACCAAAATCTTTTAAAGAAGCCGAAAATGACGAAAGTTTGATTTTGGCTATGCAAGAAGAATTAAACCAATTTGAAAGAAATCAAGTTTGGGAATTAGTCCCTAGACCCAAAAATCATTCTATTATAGGCACTAAATGGATTTTTAGAAATAAAGTAGATGAAAATGGCACCATTATTAAAAACAAAGCTAGACTTGTTGCTCAAGGATACAATCAAGAAGAAGGTATTGATTATGAGGAAACCTTTGCACCGGTTGCTAGATTAGAATCCATTAGAATGTTGTGTGCATTTGCATGTTATAAAAATTTTACATTATACCATATGGATGTCAAAAGTGCATTTTTAAATGGTTACATTATGGAGGAAGTATATGTAGAGCAACCTCTTGGTTTTCAAAATCATGATTTTTCAAACCATGTTTTCAAACTCAAAAGGCACTTTATGGCTTGAAACAAGCACCAAGAGCATGGTATGATAGATTGAGCAAATTTCTCATTGATAATGGTTTCGAAATGAAAAAAGTTGATACTACTCTTTTTGTTAAACCAAAAAATGATGATTTATTAATTGTTCAAATCTATGTTGATGATATTATATTTGGTGCTACTAATGTCTCTATGTGTGAGGAATTTTCTAAGTGCATGCAACAAGAATTTGAAATGAGCTTAATGGGAGAATTAAATTTCTTCCTTGGACTTCAAATCAAGCAATCAATGGATGGGATCTTCATAAATCAAGCTAAATACACAAGAGATCTTCTCAAGAAGTTTGGCATGGATAATTCAAGGACATATAACACACCTATGGGTACATTAACCAAGCTTGACAAAGATGAGAAAGGAAAAGATGTTGAGGTAACAAAATATCGAGGTATGATTGGCTCTCTTTTGTATTTAACTGCTAGTAGACCTGATATTATGTTTAGTGTGTGTATGTGTGCTAGATTTCAATCTTGTCCAAAGGAATCTCACCTTAAGGCTGTCAAAAGGATATTTAGATATCTTCTTGGAACCATAATCTAGGTCTTTGGTATCCTAAGTGTGATAATTTTGATCTAATTAGTTATTCCGATGCGGACTTTGCTGGAAGTCTTCTTGATAGAAAGAGCACTAGTGGCTCTTGCCATTTTCTAGACATGCATTAGTCTCATGGTTTAGTAGAAAACAAAATTCTGTTGCCTTATCAACCGCGGAAGCCGAGTATATTGCATTAGGAAGTTGTTGTGCACAATCTCTTTGGATGAAACAAATTTTAAAAGATTATGGTGTGGTATTTGATCATATTCCCATCAAATGTGACAATACAAGTGCCATCAACATTTCAAAAAATCCCATACAATACTCTAGGACTAAGCATATAGAGATTAGCATCATTTTATTAGAGATCATGTGCAAAAAGGAAATATTTCGTTAGAATTTGTTCCCACCGATAAATAATTAGCCGATATATTTACTAAACCCCTTAGTCAAGATAGAATTTGCATAATTAGAAGAGAATTAGGCATGTTGGATATGTCTTAATTTTGCTTTAATATGATAATCTTTGAATGGTGCATATGTTTAAGGAGAGGTTATATATATTTAGGGGGAGTAGTTAATTTGATTACATTTTTTTTGATGATAACAAAAGGGGGAGAAATAGTTGGATTGCTTATATTCATAACAAGTGCCATTCTTTTTGCTTATTGTTGATTTTATTTTCATTCTTGATTTTGGAATTTTAAAGCAATCAATGGTTTGTCATCATCAAAAAGGGGGAGATTGTTAGCCCTAAGGCTACATGATAATTTGATGATAACAATACACATTGATTAATTGAGATTTACTAACATGTTTATTTATGTGCAAGAGTAAGATCATTGAAATAATTTTAAAATCAAGAAGAGGCTTATTAAAATGAAGTGTTGAAGCTAAGGAGAAACTACATGTTAAAGGCACCAAAGCTTAAGAACAAGGATTGACTCAAGGAATGTGACACATGAGCAATGTTCAATCAATTGGTCATATATATCTCTACCAATATCCAAATGACGTGACTCTTAAGCCTTTGGAAAGCTTACTCAATTTATAACATTTCATATGTTTTAACGAAATTCAAATTTCAAGTGCAAGGTTGTCCAAATCATCATGCAAGTTGAAAGACAAATGGAAGCAGCTGACATGAGCACCGAATACTCCTTTGCACATATCTTGAGCTAGAAAAATCAAAATGACTTGATTCTTGCGGCATTGGAAAGATGACTTAATGAGGAACATTTCATATGTTTTGAAAAAATTTCAAATTTCAAACAGAACATTGACAAAAATGGCAGACAAAATTACGATTTTTATGGTGGGCAGAAAATTTGGAGATGGTGTCTTCACTTGATTAAGTTCATCTTATTTGCCTATAAAAGGAGCCCTTCTCCCATGCATTCAGTAGAGCAAGAGAAGTATTCTATCAAGCAAAAAAGCAAGAGAAGTATCAAGTCTAGAGAGCTTTTATATTATCTATCTACTCTTTGAAGAGAGTTATACTTTTGTTGTAAAAATTATCTTTGTTCTTGTATTGTGGTAAGAGTGAGATATTATTGTAAAGGATAATAGTTATCCTTGAGAGAACTCTTATTGTGTGTTATCAAGAGTTGAGGAAAGTTGCCTTGGTGGGGTTGTTCATCAAGAAGAACTCTTGGTGTGGTGTTATCAAGGGTTGAAGGAAGTTGCCTTGGTGAGGTTGTTCATCAAGAAGAACTCTTGGTGTGGTGTTATCAAGAGTTGGAAGAAAAAGTCTTGGGGAGGTTGTTCATCAAGCAAGTTGTAAAGATTTCTACAACTTAGTGGAAAGCTTAGCTCGTGGAGCTAGGAGCCCGTGGACGTAGGCAAGGTTTGCCGAACCACGTAATTGAGTTTGCACTCTCTCTATCCCTATGCTCTTTACATTTACTTGCACTTGTGATTGTTCTTTATTGCTATTCTATTGATTGCTCTTTGATACAATTCTAATTTCATCTTCTTCACCTCTTCAAAGAAAGAGTTAAGAAAGAGTTATATAATTTTGATCTTTCAAGAAAAGTTTTCTAAATCCGTTTTGATAAATAAAAACCCAATTCACCCCCCCTCTTGGGTTGCCATACCTGGGTCAACAGTTTTGTGGGCTTGGGTTTTGTGGACTGGTTTTATGGGTTTCATGGCTTAGACTTAGTGGGCTTAGAGGGCTTGTTTCATTGGTAAGGATTGTTTTGTGGGCTGCAGTTAAGAAGGTTGGGTTCATTGGTGGGCTGGTATTAGGGGCTTTGGTTGAGTGGACTTGTTTCATTGGTGAGATTGTTTTGTGGGCTGGAGTTCAGTAGGTTGCTTTTATTAGTGCAATTGCTTCCTAATCTACGAACTACAATATCATATTTCATTAGCTAATGAACACAATGCCATACTTTAATTCATACTATAAAATATTTTATTTTGTGTTTTGTGTGTCCAATTTATAGTTTACCCTAAGCATAATAACTTACGCATGCTACCTCATATATGAACTAGTTACTAATGAAACTAATAAAACAACGCAAAAGTTAATATGTATGCAACATGGCAAAGATAACAATGACATAAGACAAGATATATATAAAAAACTACGTAGTATAGTCAAATCATTTCATTAAAAGATGAGAAAGATTAAGAAAAAAAATTCTAGTACCTTATTCTTTATCCTCAATTGCGACCCAAAACTTCACTAAAGTAGATGTCTTTGAGTCAAAATGCCAAAAACTTGGAGTGCCAATAATCCTACAAAAGAATGGTAATAAGCTTGTTGACCCAGGTATGGCAACCCAAGAGAGGGGGTGAATTGGGTTTTTATTTATCAAAACGGATTTGTAAAACTTTTCTTGAAAGATCAAAATTAGTTTACTCTTTTTTTGAGAATGAAGGTGAAGAAGATGAAATTAGAAGTTATCAAATATGTAATCAAGAGAATAATAATAATGAACAATCACAAGTGCAAAAAAATGTAAAGAGTATAGGGATAGAGAGAGTGCAAACTCGATGTACGTGGTTCGGCAAACCTTGCCTACGTCCACGGGCTCTTAGCTCCACGAGCTAAGCTTTCCACTAAGTTGTAGAAATCTTTACAACTTGCTTGATGAACAATCTCACCAAGACTTTTTCTTCCAACTCTTGATAACACCACACCAAGAGTTCTTCTTGATGAACAACCTCACCAAGGCAACTTCTTTCAACTCTTGATAACACCACACCAAGAGTTATTCTTGATGAACAACCTCACCAAGGCAACTTCCTTCAACTCTTGATAACACCACACCAAGAGTTCTTTTTGATGGACAACCTCATCAAGGAAACTTCCATCAACTCTTGATAACACACAACAAGAGTTCTCTCAAGGATAACTATTATCCTTTACAAGAATATCTCACTCTCACCACAATACAAGAACAAAGTAAATTTTTACAACAAATGTATAACTCTCTTCAAATAGTAGATAAAGAATATAAAAGCTCTCTAGACTTGATATTTCTCTTATTTTTTGCTTTGATAAAATGCTTGTCTTGCTCTACTTGAATGCATGGGAGAAGGGCTCCTTTTATAGGCAAATGTGATGAACTTAGTCAAGTGAAGACACCAACTCCAAATTTTTTGCCCACCATAAAAACCGTAATCTTTTCTGGCATTTTTGTCAATGTTCTATTTGAAATTTGAAAATCTGCAAAAAATAAATATCTGCACATTTGAATAAGCTTTCCAACGCATCAAGAATCAAGTCATTTTAATATCTGTAGCTCAAGATATGGCCAAAACACCATTCGGTGCTCATGTGACTTGATTTTTCTTTCTTGTGTCAGTCCACCAAATTGAATGATAATTCTGTCAGCATTTCTTTTGAAATTTGAATTTCCTCAAAACATAAAAGATCTGAATATTTGAACAAGCTTTCCAAAACATTAAGAATATAAGCATTTGGATATTTCTATCTTAAGATATGGCTAAAAAACCGTGCTCATGTGAGTTGATTTTTCTTCTTTGTGTCAGTCCACCAAATTGCATGTCAATTATGTCAGCCTTCCATTTGAAATTTAAAGTTTTTCAAAACATATTAAATGTGCCTCATTAAGTCCTCTTTCTAATGCCATAAGAATCAAGTTATTTTGATTTTTCTAACTCAAGATATGTCTGAAAGAGTATTCAGTGCTCATGTTAGCTGCTTCCATTTGTCTTTCAATTTGCATGATTTTTGGACAACCTTACACTTGAAATTTGAATTTCTTTAAAACATATGAAATGTTATAAATTGAGTAAGCTTTCCAAAGGCTTAAGAATCACAACATTTGGACATCTTTAGAGAAATATATGACCAATTGATTGAACATTGCTCATGTGTCATATTCCTTGAATCAAACCTTGTTTTTAAACTTTGGAGCCTTTGACATGTAGTCTTCTCCTTAGCTTCAACACTTCATTTTAATAAGCCTCTTCTTGATTTTACAATTATTTCAATGATATTACTCTTGCACATAAATAAACATGTTAGTAAATCATAATGAATCAATATGTATTGTTATCATCAAAATTATCATGTCCCCTTAGGGCTAACAATCTCCCCCTTTTTGATGATGACAAACCATTGATTGCTTTTAAATAATATCTAAAATAAAGAATAAAAATAAAATCAGGAACAAACAAAAAAATGGCACAAAAAAATGGCACTTGTTATGAATATAAGCAATCCAACTATTTCTCCCCCTTTTGTTATCATCAAAAAGATGTAATCAAATTAACTACTACCCCTAAATATATTCTCCCCCTTAACATATGCTACCATTCAAAGATTATCATATAAAAGTAAAATTAAGACATATCTAACATACCTAATTCTCTTCTAATTATGCAAAATCTATCTGGATTAAAGTGTTTAGTCAAATTTAAGTCTATGGACTAATTCCCAAACTTGATTTCTCTCAAATTGGTTTAATTCTTCTTGCATAGCCAAAGTCCAACTTTTGTTATTTTTGGCTTCTTTAAAAGATTTTGGTTCAAATTGAGAGACAAATGCAAAATGATTACAAAAGTACCTAAAAGAAGATCTAGTTCTCATACCTTGTGATGGTTCACCAATAATGAGATCTTTTAGGGTGAGCTTTAGCATACCTTCATTCCTTTGATAATCTTGGGAATAATAAATTACTTCCTCAAGCTTTTCTTGTTGAAGTTGTAATTCATCTTGGCTCTTTTCATCAAGCCTTGATTCCTTGATTTGCTTTTCTATCTCAACAATATCATCATCTAAATTCTTTGAAGAAATCACATTACTTTCATCAAATTCAACATGCATAGAATCTTCAATAGTAAGAGTCTTTTTGTTAAAAACTCTATATGCCTTACTATGGTTGGAGTAGCTAATAAAAATTCCAACATCGGCTTTTGCATCAAATTTTCTAAGGTTATCCTTAGTGTTTAAAATAAAACATTTACATCCAAAAATCATAAGGAGTTTTCTTTATTAAAACTCTAATATGGACTCTATTGATTATAAAGCATGCGGTATTAACGGCTTCGGCCCAAAAGTGTTTTGGCAAATTATTTTCAAGTAACATGGTCCTAGCCATTTCTTGGATAGTCCTATTTTTCCTCTCAACAACACCATTTTGTTGTGGAGTTTTAGGTGAGGAAAAATTATGCTCAAAACCATTTTCATCACAAAGATTTTCAAATGCAACATTGTCTACTTCACCACCATGATCACTCCTAATGGACACAATAGAATGTTGACCCAGGTATGGCAACCCAAGAGGGGGGGTGAATTGGGTTTTTGTTTATCAAAACGGATTTAGAAAACTTTTCTTGAAAGATCAAAATTAGTTCACTCTTTCTTTGAAAATAAAGGTGAAGAAGATGAAATTAGAATTTATCAAAGATGCAATCAAAAGAATAATAATGATGAACAATCACAAATGCAAGTAAATGTAAAGAGGAAAGGGATAGAGAGAGTGCAAACTCAATTTACGTGGTTCGGCAAACCTTGCCTACGTCCACGGGCTCCTAGCTCCACGAGCTAAGCTTTCCACTAAGTTGTAGAATCTTTACAACTTGCTTGATGAACAACCTCACAAAGACTTTTTCTTCCAACTCTTGATAACACCACACCAAGAGTTCTTCTTGATGAACAACCTCACCAAGGCACCTTCCTTCAACTCTTGATAACACCACACCAAGAGTTCTTCTTGATGAACAACCTCACCAAGGCAACTTCCTTCAACACTTGATAACACCACACCAAGAGTTCTTCTTGATGAACAACCTCACCAAGGCAACTTTCCTCAACTCTTGATAACACACAACAAGAGTTCTCTCAAGGATAACTATTATCCTTTACAATAATATCTCACTCTCACCACAATACAAGACCAAAGATAATTTTTACAACAAAAGTATAACTCTCTTCAAAGAGTAGATAAATAATATAAAAGCTCTCTAGACTTGATATTTCTCTTGCTTTTTGCTTGATAAAATACTTCTCTTGCACTCCTTGAATTCATGGGAGAATGGCTTCCTTTTTATAGGCATGACTGAACTTAATCAAGTGAAGACACCAACTCCAAATTTTATCCCACCATAAAACCGTAATCACCTTGTCTTGCCCTTTTTGTCAAAGTGTTGCTTTCGTATTGAAATTTGAAAATCTTCAAAACATAACAGATCTGCACATTTGAATAAGCTTTCCAACGCATCAAGAATCAAGTCATTTGGATATCTGTAGCTCAAGATATGGGCAAAACACCATTCGGTGCTCATGTGACTTGATTTTTCCTCCATGTGTCAGTCCACCGACTTGAATGATAATTCTGTCAGCCTTACGTTTGAAATTTGAATTTCTCACCATAAAAAGTCTTCATATTTGAATAACTTCTGAACAATACATTAGAGTCCAAATGAATTTGGACAATATTCTATCTTAAGATATAGCCAAAACACCATTCGGTGCTCATGTGAGTTGATTTTTCTTCTTTGTGTCAGTCCACCAAATTGCATGTCAATTATGTCGGCTTCTGTTTGAAATTTGAATTTTCTCAAAACATATGAAATGTTCTTCATTAAGTTATCTTTCCAATGCCGCAAGAATCAAGTCATTTTGATTTTTCTAGCTCAAGATATGTCCAAAGGCGTATTCGGTGCTCATGTCAGCTGCTTCCATTTGTCTTTCAACTTGCATGATGATTTGGACAACCTTGCACTTGAAATTTGAATTTCATTAAAACATATGAAATGTTATAAATTGAGTAAGCTTTCCGAAGGCTCAAGAATCACATCATTTTGATATTTGTAGAGATACATATGACACCAATTGATTAGAACTTGCTCATGTGTCACATTCCTTGAGTCAAACCTTATTCTTAAACTTTGGTGCCTTTAACATGTAGTCTTTCTCCTTAGCTTCAACACTTCATTTTAATAAGCCTCTTCTTGATTTTATAATTATTTCAATGATCTTACTCTTGCACATAAATAAACATGTTAGTAAATCTCAATTAATCAATGTGTATTGTTATCATCAAAATTAGCATGTAGCCTTAGTGGCGTACAATCTCCCCCTTTTTTGATGATGACAACCATTTGATTGCTTTAAAATATAATCTAAAATCACATGAATGAAAATAAATCAACAATGAAGGCAAAAAGATATATGGACACTTTGTATGATATAGCAAATCCAACTATTTTCTCCCCCTTTTGTTATCATCAAAAAATTTTTCAAATTAATCTACTCCCCCTAGTAATATACTCTCCCCTTTAACATATGCGTACTATTTAAAGATTATCATATAAAAGCAAAATTAAGACATAATCCAACTGCCTAATGCTCTTCTAATTAATACAAAATCTATCTGACTAAGGGGTTTTGTGTCTATTATGGGTCTACGGATCTAATTCCAAACTTGATTTCTCTCACCATTGGGTTTAATTTCTTCTTGCAATAGCCAAAATCCAGCCTTTTCGTCATTTTCAGCTATCTTTTGAAAGATTTTGGTTCAAATTGAGAGACAAATGCAAAATGATTGCAGAAGTTCCTACAAGAAGATCTAGTTCTCATACTTTGTGATGGTTCACCAATAATGAGATCTTTAGGGTGAGCTTTTGCGTACCTCCATTCCTTTGGTAATTCTTGGGAAGAATCATTTACTTCTTCAAGCTTTTCTTGTTGAAGTTGTAATTCATCTTGGCTCTTTTCATCAAGCCCTCTACACTTTCCTTCATTTTGCCTTTCTACCTCAACAATATCATCATCGAAATTCTTTGAAGAAATCACATTAGTTTCATCAAATTCAACATGCATAAAATCTTCAATAGTAAGAGTCTTTTTGTTAAAAACTCTATATGCCTTACTATGGTTGGAGTAGCCAACAAAAATTCCAACACCGACTTTTGCATCAAATTTTCCAAGGTTATCCTTGGCGTTTAAAATAAAACATTTACATCCAAAAAACTTTAAGAAATCCAATGTTGGGTTTTCTTCCTTTTCAAAGTTCATAAGGAGTTTTCTTTGTTAAAGCTCTAATATGGACTCTATTGATTATAAAGCATGCGGTATTAACGTCTTCGACCCAAAAATATTTTGGCAAATTTTTTTCAAGTAACATGGTCCTAGCCATTTCTTGGATAGTCCTATTTTTCCTCTCAACAACACCATTTTGTTGTGGAGTTCTAGGTGCGAAAAAATTATGTTCAAAACCATTTTCATCACAAAGATTTTCAAATGCAA